>CM060257.1:52893194-53330202 GCA_030684275.1 Acipenser oxyrinchus oxyrinchus | reverse complement strand
TGATCATTGTCTTTACAATGTATCTTAAACATGCAGCTCTAGTGTCAGTAACTAGAGCACGTACTGTACAGTTTATTGTGTGTGTTTTAATGATGTCTGCTGCTGTACTTGTCTGTCTGTGAGCTTTTGCTTTACCAGCAAACAAGGAATTAAACAAAACAAAAGCAGCTCCGTTCTCAGCCTGACGTGAGATTTAATTGTTTTATCTACAAATCTACATCTTGTCACAGCATGAATTGTTATAAAAAGTCTATTTCCTGACTAAACATTGTTGTTATTTTTCGTTTTTTATTGGCTGAACATTGTGGTCCAGTATTACTGTGGAGGCAAGGATAAGAAATATCATATCTTTACATTAATTTAGATTACAGTACATTAGATTACATTATGACCCTAACCAGCACATTTAAGAAAATGTCTGTGATCACAAATTACCTGTTATGCTGCTTGACCAACTACAAAAAAAAAAATTTTAAAAAAAATAAATGTTTATTAATTTAGATGCAACAAGAAAAAATACTGTTGTGTTTAATTCATGCATAAAATGGATTCATTATGAAAACCGAGTCATGAGGAAAATTGAAACCAATAGAAGTGCTAACAGGTGGTTGCTGGTGCCCTCTGCTGTTTACAACGGGTAATACAGGTAGTGAATTCAGCAATTACTTTATTATTTATACATTGCACTCTCTTGGTTATCGTGTAAATATTATTTTTGTTGCATTTTAAGAATGTATCATAAATTTATTTATTTTTGTATAGGGGGTAAGGTTAATCCGAGTCATTTAAAGGGGTAACTGAGCTGTGTTCAGATAAAAAATAAATAAAAGAAAATGAGTATTTAACCAACAGTTCTGCTAAAGGGCCACACGATGGCAGCATTGGATAAGGAATGTCGAGAGCTACGTTCTGCCTGCTCTGCCCATTGTAACCCGCTCGACAAAGCCACGTGGAATTAGAGCGCGTCTCAGTGTGAACCAGCTGGATTTCATTACATGTGTTGGTTTGTGGACGAAGAAAGCCAAGCGAGGAGGTGTTTGCTTTTGTTTTGCAGATACGACGGACACAGCGCTTAAACCGAGTGAATGCACAACCAGTGAAGTTGATTTTAAAAAGCAATTCAAGAAAATTTAAACCGATAGAAGGATTGTAGGAGTGCTGCTATTTCTTCACTCCGCGTCCCGTGTGTCATTTGTTCTTTTATTTCTGTATTTTCTCATTTGATCTCTTCTAAAACTACAAGTCATTCAAGGTGTGCCCTTTTATTTTATTATTTTTTATATTGATAGGTGATTTCGTGTTTGCTATAATGTTGTACTGGTCTTTCCCACATGTTTTATTTCATTACATTTTGGTAAAATATGACATCAATGAACTTGTTAGTCTTGCATGACACATTCTTAACTACTGGATTTTCACCCTGTATTTTTACATATAATTCAAAATATATATTTCCATCCGTTACATTTGTTTTTGTAGGTTTTCACATTCTCTTTCTCTCTCTCTCACTCTCTCTCGTCCTTAAACTGGGACATTATTATCAATCATATAAAATTCTGAGATTCTATTTTATTGCTGATTGCTGCCTAAGAACCTGCATCTTCTCTGTTTGATTTACACTTTCCATCTCTCGCTCTCTTATCTCTATGCTACCCTCCAGTGTCCAATCTGCAAACCAGGCCCTTCCTGTATGAAAACATGACATAGATCAATATTTCTATTTAATAAATGTTATTCTTTTCAAAATATTTAATTTCTTCCCATTTAATATGACATGGTATTTGCTCTGTATATTTATTTCTACTGCAGTTTCTGCTTGGATCAGACCCACAACACAGCTTGACTGGTGTTCTCTGCTTAAGAGATTTAAAATACTAATTGATAAATGAACACCAGAGTTGTGGTTGAAGTCTTGTGTTGTGTGCTTGTTCCCCCACCCCCCACCCAAGTGCTGCGTTAACTATCACTGACACTGTTATCTGCTCCGTTATTGAATCGGATTTTGTCATATACTTCTACTTGCTAGAACCAAAGTCATTGTATTTTATCTTGCTCTTAATTGTATTAATACTTGTACTGTGATTCTTGAAATGTTTTTTGTTTACGACTGTAAGTCGCCCTGGATTAGGGCGTCTGCTAAGAAATAAATAATAATAATCAATCAATACCAGAGCTGCAATCAAGATTTTACAATCCAAGAGAAAACAGCTGGGCAAATGAGTCATCAGTGCTCCTTCTAACAGTAACCCAAATCAAGATTTTACAAGATTACGCCACTGAGGACAGCGGACTGCTTATCTGATCTTGTTTGCTCATGTAAGCTGTATTTATTTTTCAGTATAAATCTGAGACTAATTGATTGGTTATCTCTCTATAGAGATTCTCAAAGAGTTAATGAAGGTCAGGAAGGAAACCGGTTCATTAAAAATGGGCTGAACTGAAGCTTTTTAAATGTTTATTGTTTGGTCTGGAGCAAACTCCTTCCTTATGCCTTTCAGTTTGCATCTGTAGCTCAACTGCAATCTGACTGGGGAGTCGCTTCAAAGTCCCAGGGCACCTCTGCAGCTAATTGAGATGAATCGTGGCAGATGCACTTCATTGGGATCAGTGAGAGGGTGCATTGTGAACTGGTGCTCCTCTGAGGTGAAGCACCAGAGCAGCAGCTGATGTCCAGTCTCTCTGGTAACCTGACACAGTGCACAGACTCGCTGGTAACCTGACACAGTGCACAGACTCCCTGCCTGACACAGTGCAGTCTCCCTGACAACCTGACACAGTGCACAGACTGCCTGCCTGACACAGTGCACAGTCTCCCTGGCAACCTGACACAGTGCATAGACTCCCTGTCTGACACAGTGCACAGACTGCCTGCCCTACACAGTGCACAGACTCCTCCTGCTACAGATAGAGGGGTCAATAGTGATAACATCAATACTGACACCTCTCTGCCCCTCGTGTGCTACAGATAGAGGGGTCTGCAGAGCTGATCTAAGCAGCAGATCTAAATACAGCTGTCATTTAATTAATAGAAAAAGGTTTTGAGAAAAGCAACACCTCTAACATTGCATGACCCACTTTTATTATACTCTTTCATTGCTTTATGAAAACAAGTTTACCCCCTTCCTTTTTTTTAGAATACTTTTTATAAGACAAAAAAGAAAAAGCATGTACATAAACACAGTGAACAAAAAAACTGTATATTTCAGAGCGAAAATGAAGACTCCTGTTTACTGACATGTTTAAAGTTCAGGGTGATAATGAAAAAGAAGTTATCAACGTCTCCTCACTACACTAGGAGTCCCATGCTGACTGCACCAGCACTGCTGTCTACACTGGACTTCTCACAGGCTTTCAAAAGAAATGAGGACACAGCGTTTACATGAACACAGCAGAGCGAACCCTTTATTAGAACCAGTCCAAGAATGTACTGTATCAGCACGGGACACACAGGCTGTTATGCAGCTTTATAAACAAGCCTCAAATTCAAAACTATTATTATTATTATTCAAAAATCTCAGTCAATCTAAATCCAGCAAAAATATTGCAATGACACTGACACTCTCATATTTAAAAATCTGTTTGAAATCTTACGCTCCCCTGTCTAATGAGGAATGAGAACCCTTTAATACTGTAGTATAAATCTTCTCCCTCCTGTAGCCTGCAAGACAAACCATGTCAAAGGAATAAATACTAAAAATGTATCATTGTGCTGGTGTTGCTTTCCTCCTGAGGTGAGGCCAGGGAAGCACTTCTAATCCTATTAGCGCTCTCCCTGACCTCTCTGCTAGTCGCTCTCCTCCTGAGGTGAGGCCAGGGTTAGGAAGTGCATTTATATTCCTATAATAAAACAATTATATTCTTGTACAGCATGCATGCAGTCCACTGGAAGATGGCACAGTAGGTTGAAGATGGCGCAGTGGATTAAAGATGGCGTAGTGGGTTGAAGATGGCGCACTGGATTAAAGATGGCTCAGTGGATTAAAGATGACATAGTGGGTTGAAGATGGCCCAGTGGGTTGAAGATGCCCAGTGGGTTGAAGAATGCCCAGTGGGTTGAAGAATGCCCAGTGGGTTGAAGATGGCGCAGTGGATTAAAGATGGCGCAGTGGGTTAAAGATGGCCCAGTGGGTTGAAGATGGCGCAGTGGATTAAAGATGGCTCAGTGGATTAAAGATGACATAGTGGGTTGAAGAATGCCCAGTGGGTTGTAGATGGCCGAGTGGGTTGAAGAATGCCCAGTGGGTTGTAGATGGCCGAGTGGGTTGTAGATGGCGCAGTGGGTTGAAGATGGCGCAGTGGATTAAAGATGGCGCAGTGGGTTAAAGATGGCCCAGTGGGTTGAAGATGGCACAGTGGGTTGAAGATGGTGCAGTGGGTTGAAGATGGCCCAGTGGGTTGAAGATGGCACAGTGGGTTGAAGATGGCACAGTGGGTTGAAGATGGCGCAGTGGGTTGAAGATGGCCCAGTGGGTTGAAGATGGCACAGTGGGTTGAAGATGGCGCAGTGGGTTGAAGATGGCGCAGTGGGTTGAAGATGGCCCAGTGGGTTGAAGATGGCGCAGTGGGTTGAAGATGGCCCAGTGGGTTGAAGATGGCACAGTGGGTTGAAGATGGTGCAGTGGGTTGAAGATGGCGCAGTGGGTTGAAGATGGTGCAGTGGGTTGAAGATGGCGCAGTGGGTTGAAGATGGCACAGTGGGTTGAAGATGGTGCAGTGGGTTGAAGATGGCGCAGTGGGTTGAAGATGGCACAGTGGGTTGAAGATGGCCCAGTGGGTTGATGATGGCACAGTGGGTTGATGATGGCACAGTGGGTTGAAGATGGCCCAGTGGGTTGATGATGGCACAGTGGGTTGAAGATGGCCCAGTGGGTTGAAGATGGCGCAGTGGGTTGAAGATGGTGCAGTGGGTTGAAGATGGCCAAGTGGGTCGGCTCCAGTCTCTCGTAATTCATCTTGCAGAATGGCTCAGTACTCGGTTTGTGTTGGTCCCTCCCATGGGAGATTAGAGGGCTGAGTCGTCCACTGTGGCAATCCCAGCATCCTTCACCATGGCATAAAAGTAGCCCTGCTTTTGAAGTAGTTGTCTGGGGGTATCAAACTCCACAATTTTCCCTGCGCTCAAAACCATCACTCTGAAAAGCAAGGTGAAAATGGGTCCTTTTAGTGTTGAAATCCTCTTTTATCTTTCATGCAGGATGCAGCAACCTCAACACCATAAATATGATTCCAGCCTTGCCTGTCACCAGTATGAACCTTAACCCTCATGTACAAGAAGAGCACATGGTCTGAAAAATCTCATCATACATCACTCCCAGTGGAAACTGCACTTTATACCCTTCAAACTGTGTGATCATACACTACCCTCCACAAGGATATCAGTAACATACATCCTCACAATCAAATTATTCCAATTGGATGCTAAACAATGTTAATGCCAAGTTTCATGACATTTAATTGAATCCAGCTGTACTATATTCCCTTCACAGCAAGGCATAATACATGCAGAAGGAGCAGTTCATTCAGACTCCCTGTATAATACATGCAGAAGGAGCAGTTCATTCAGACTCCCTGCTAACTAAACTTACTGCTTCCTTGAATAGATGCAGTAATGGTCTCCTCTTGATGCAAACTAATCAAAAGCACACTTTGAATACACAAAGAGAAGAACTGCTTGCTGACATTTGCAAATGTGTTCTACTAACTCCTCAAATGATTGTATAAAACGAATCCCCACTGGCCGCCAGCCTCGCCCTTACCGGGAGCTGTCCATGATGGTGTGGAGACGGTGAGCGATGGTCAGCACGGTGCAGTGGGAGAATTCCGTCCGGATGGTTGTCTGGATCAGATTATCCGTCTCCAGGTCCACTGCTGCTGTGGCCTCATCCAGGATCAGAATCCGGGATTTCCGGAGTAGAGCTCTTGCCAGACACAGGAGCTGTCGCTGCCCCACACTGGAGGGGAAAGCAATTACACCAGAAATAAAAAAAGAGCAATCAACTATCATGGACTCAATGTATAACATTGAATAATGCAGCAGCAAACATTTCAGACCTGCTATGGTAACTACTCTTCATTACAATTCACAGGTTTCAGTTGTAGGTTATGGTTAGGGGGTTTCTGTTTAAAGCAGAGTGCAAACCAGCTTATTGTTTCTTGAATACCTGAGGTTCTCCCCCCCTTCAGTGACCTCATGGTTCAGTCCTTCCTGTAACTCCCCCACATACTGCTTCAGATGGGACAGCTCCATTGCCTTCCATATCTCCTCGTCAGTGAAGCTCTCAAACGGGTCCAGATTCCTCCTCAGAGACCCAGAAAACAGGACAGGGTCCTGTGGGCCCACAGCAGGAGAAAATGACAAGTGATAAACATGCCTGTACGGGAGTCAGCCACTCAGTCCATGTGTGGAGTCTCAGCAGCATATAGAAAAACACAAAGTGAGTGTGCCACTTGGATAAAGACACAGGATATATTATAAGCTGTATACATGCTGGAGAAGCTTAGCATGCTGCTCTGCTCCACAGTCTAAGCTATAAAACAGGAAGACAATGCAGACTGGAATCCAGAAGGAATTCAGTTAGGAGCAAATGAAAGGAGATGATTCTCTGTGGAGGAAGACTGGGGTACCTGTGGGATGATGGTGAGCTTTTGCCTGAGATCGTGAAGCCCGAGCGTGGCAATGTCGATGCCGTCAATCAAGATCCTGCCTCCTGCAGCCTCAATGATCCGAAACAAGCAGTTTGTCAGGCTGGACTTCCCCGCGCCAGTCCTGCCCACAATGCCTATCTAAAGGAATAGGACGACACACTGTGAACATGGTAAGAGAACACAGCGCCAGTCCTGCCCACAATGCCTATCTAAAGGAATAGGACGGCACACTGTGACCATGGTAAGAGAACACAGCGCCAGTCCTGCCCACAATGCCTATCTAAAGGAACAGGACGGCACACTGTGACCATGGTAAGAGAACACAGCGCCAGTCCTGCCCACAATGCCTATCTAAAGGAACTGGACGGCACACTATGAACATGGTAACAGAACACAGCGCCAGTCCTGCCCACAATGCCTATCTAAAGGAATAGGATGGCACACTGTGACCATGGTAACAGAACACAGCGCCAGTCCTGCCCACAATGCCTATCTAAAGGAACTGGACGGCACACTATGAACATGATAAGAGAACACAGCGCCAGTCCTGCCCACAATACCTATCTAAAGGAACTGACGACACACTGTGAACATGGTAAGAGAACACAGCGCCAGTCCTGCCCACAATGCCTATCTAAAGGAATAGGACGGCACACTGTGAACATGGTAAGAGAACACAGCGCCAGTCCTGCCCACAATGCCTATCTAAAGGAACTGGATGGCACACTGTGAACATGGTAAGAGAACACAGCGCCAGTCCTGCCCACAATGCCTATCTAAAGGAATAGGACAGCACACTGTGAACATGGTAAGAGAACACAGCGCCAGTCCTGCCCACAATGCCTATCTAAAGAAACAGGATGGCACACTGTGACCATGGTAAGAGAACACAGCGCCAGTCCTGCCCACAGTGCCTATCTAAAGGAACTGGACGGCACACTGTGACCATGGTAAGAGAACACAGCGCCAGTCCTGCCCACAATGCCTATCTAAAGAAACAGGACGGCACACTGTGACCATGGTAAGAGAACACAGCGCCAGTCCTGCCCACAGTGCCTATCTAAAGGAACTGGACGGCACACTGTGACCATGGTAAGAGAACACAGCGCCAGTCCTGCCCACAATGCCTATCTAAAGAAACAGGACGGCACACTGTGACCATGATAAGAGAATACAGCGCCAGTCCTGCCCACAATGCCTATCTAAAGGAACAGGACAGCACACTGTGAACATGGTAAGAGAACACAGCGCCAGTCCTGCCCACAGTGCCTATCTAAAGGAACTGGACGGCACACTGTGACCATGGTAAGAGAACACAGCGCCAGTCCTGCCCACAGTGCCTATCTAAAGGAACTGGACAGCACACTGTGAACATGGTAAGAGAACACATACAGGAACACAAGCTGTTATAATACTACAACGTTTTAAATGCTACATCTAAAGAGATTCTATACTCAAGTTACACAGTTCCAGACTTTTTCTTCCTCTATTGTAACAGGGGTGCAGTCGTGTTTCATGAACCTTTTCAGTGCTGTTGATATCACATGTTATCCCATTCAATACCAGGTCCAACTCAGGCCGGTACCGAACCTTGTAGTTATCGAACTGGATCTTCCCATCCTCTGGCCAGAGTGGATGTGGGTGAATGTCTGTGACCCAGGATGCCTAGAGAACAGGACAGAACCGGGCTTCAAACATCATGTAAGGGGAAGGAATCAGGCATGGAACAACACCAATACTCCATGGTGGATAAAACACATGATTTAAAGATGAGACACCCTGCATTCCAGTGCTTTCAATAAAACACATGATTTAAAGATGAGACACCCTGCATCCCAGTGCTTTCAATAAAACACATGATTTAAAGATGAGACACCCTGCATTCCAGTGCTTTCAATAAAACACATGATTTAAAGATGAGACACCCTGCATTCCAGTGCTTTCAATAAAACACATGATTTAAAGATGAGACACCCTGCATCCCAGTGCTTTCAATAAAACACATGATTTAAAGATGAGACACCCTGCATTCCAGTGCTTTCAATAAAACACATGATTTAAAGATGAGACACCCTGCATTCCAGTGCTTTCAATAAAGCACATGATTTAAAGATGAGACACCCTGCATCCCAGTGCTTTCAATAAAACACATGATTTAAAGATGAGACACCCTGCATCCCAGCGCTTTCAATAAAGCACATGATTTAAAGATGAGACACCCTGCATTCCAGTGCTTTCAATAAAACACATGATTTAAAGATGAGACACCCTGCATTCCAGTGCTTTCAATAAAACACATGATTTAAAGATGAGACACCCTGCATTCCAGTGCTTTCAATAAAGCACATGATTTAAAGATGAGACACCCTGCATCCCAGTGCTTTCAATAAAACACATGATTTAAAGATGAGACACCCTGCATCCCAGTGCTTTCAATAAAGCACATGATTTAAAGATGAGACACCCTGCATTCCAGTGCTTTCAATAAAACACATGATTTAAAGATGAGACACCCTGCATTCCAGTGCTTTCAATAAAACACATGATTTAAAGATGAGACACCCTGCATCCCAGTGCTTTCAATAAAACACATGATCTTTCCAGGGAGGACACAGAAGTAGCCACAGCAGCAGGGAATCATTACCCAGTGCCAACAAGAAGAACCCTGACCCTAACTCACTGCCCGCTAACCCTAACCCTGACCCTAACCCACTGCTCGCAAGAAGAACCCTAACCCTAACCCACTGCCCGCTAACCCTAATCCTGACCCTAACCCACTGCCCGCCAATCCCAACCCTGACCCTAACCCTAACCCATTGCCAGCAAGAAGAACCCTAACCCTAACCCACTGCCCGCTAACCTTAAAGCTGACCCTGACCCACTGCCCGCTAACCCCAACCCTGACCCTAACCCTGACCCTAACCCACTGCCCGCAAGAAGAACCCTAACCCTAACCCTAACCCACTGCCCGCAAGAAGAACCCTAACCCTAACCCACTGCCCGCTAACCCCAACCCTGACCCTAAGCCACTGCCCGCTAACCCTAACCCTGACACTCACCCTAACCCACTGCCCGCTAACCCTAACCCTGACCCTAACCCACTGCCCGCTAACCCCAACCCTGACCCTATGCCCGCTAACCCCAACCTTGACCCTAACCCACTGCCAGCAAGAAGAACCCTAACCCTAACCCACTGCCCGCTAACCCTAACCCTGACTAACCCACTGCCCGATAACCCTAACCCTGACCCTGACCCACTGCCCGCTAACCCCAACCCTGACCCTGACCCACTGCCCGCTAACCCTAACCCTAACCCACTGCACGCTAACCCTAACCCACTGCACGCTAACCCTAACCCTGACTCTAACCCACTGCCCGCTAAGAAGAACCCTAACCCTAACCCACTGCCCGCTAACCCTAACCCTGACCCTGACCCACTGCCCGCCAATCCCAACCCTGACCCTAACCCTAACCCATTGCCAGCAAGAAGAACCCTAACCCTAACCCACTGCCCGCTAACCTTAAAGCTGACCCTGACCCACTGCCCGCTAACCCCAACCCTGACCCTAACCCTGACCCTAACCCACTGCCCGCAAGAAGAACCCTAACCCTAACCCTAACCCACTGCCCGCAAGAAGAACCCTAACCCTAACCCTAACCCACAGCCCGCTAACTCCAACCATGACCCTAACCCTGACCCTAACCCAGTGCCAGCAAGAAGAAACCTAACCCTAACCCACTGCCCGCTAACCCCAACCCTGACCCTAAGCCACTGCCCGCTAACCCTAACCCTGACACTCACCCTAACCCACTGCCCGCTAACCCTAACCCTGACCCTAACCCACTGCCCGCTAACCCCAACCCTGACCCTATGCCCACTAACCCCAACCCTGACCCTAACCCACTGCCAGCAAGAAGAACCCTAACCCTAACCCACTGCCCACTAACCCTAACCCTGACTCTAACCCACTGTCAGCAACCCTAACCCTGACCCTGACCCACTGCCCGCTAACCCCAACCCTGACCCTGACCCACTGCCCGCTAACCCTAATCCACTGCCTGCAAGAGGAAGCACAGACTTACATTGAGTGCATAGGATATAGAGAGTCCAACCAGCCCACTGTCCAGAGAGTCGCGAGAAAGCACAGCAAACAGAGCCGAGAAGAACACCACCAGGTTCCCAACAAACTCCAGCCGGACAGCAAGCCACCTGCATGGGGAAAGTGAGGCCAAACATAACACACATCCCTTCTGCAACATGCGCAATGAAAATCAAAGCTTTGTTTGTTAATCATACAGTTGTGTTTATTATTTAGCAAAGGATAGATACTATATTAAACCATGTTCCTGTATTTAACACCTGCTGATAAACTATATATATATATATATATATATATATATATATATATATATATATATATATATATATATATATATATATATATATATATTTTTTTTTTTTTTTTTTACAATTATAATACTCACTTGGATGTCCCATTTAGGTAACAATAAACATGGTAAAAACTTCCAGTAAACCAAAACAGCAAAAAAGCACAAGTTTGGGAAAACTAAAAAAAGTTTCAAATGGTAAAATTTACATCGTAAAAAAGACAGCATGTGAATTACAAATAAGAAATACAAAAAAAAATAAAGAATTTCCTAAAAAGTTGAGTGAAAAAAGAGCAATGCAGTGCTGACTGATTCCCAGAGTGGTGCTCCCTCTTCACCTGTTGGAGACGATCCAGGGGTACACGCACTGCTGGTTCTTGTCAATGGTCATCTCGTTGTGCTGGAGGAAGCGCTCTTGATGCCCGTATGCACGAATGACTGATAGCCCAGACACTGTTTCTCCGAAGTGGGAGTAGATGGGGGAGCGGGACACCGAATCTAAACGCCTAAGCTGCCTGGAAGCAGCAACATAGAAGCGCTGGAAGAGAAACACACATCCTGGAGGTTAGCTTCTAGACTGGGCTTTGAAGAACACTTCTTATTCAATATGGACCTTTTCAAATCTGCCATTCGCAAGAACAGAACAAACTAGTGTTCCAGGCACAAGTTCATCTGCTGTGTGAGATTATTAGCATGCTTCTCCATAGCAGAGTGCTCCACTTGAGCTGCAATTCTAGCCTGCATATCAGGGGTGCACATTCATTACAATGAGTCTGATTAGCCCAGCAAGCCTGGTTTGGGAAAATTATAAAGCAACAGATGCAGCACGATGCTTCCCTACCTACATGAACGTCTCAGATTGAGTAGCCAGTCAGGCGGAAGGCTGGTAGTAAGGCCAGAAGAAAGACAAGCTCACCTGTACAAAATAGTAGAAGATTACAAGTGGAATAATCACTGCAGTGAAGAATGGAGTAGCTAAACAGATGACAAACAGTGTGCCAACCACTCCAAGAAAGCATACGAGCCAGCTCCGCAATGACATGGGGATCGCTTCGTCTATGGTAAGAATGTCCTGCAAGAAGCAAAGAACAACAGTCTCAGCGTTAGGAGCTAAGGATCCAGGTGACTCCTAATGGAAACAGAACTTCTAGCATCAAAAACTAGTGCAGTCAGTTCACCCTTGAAATACAGCCAGATATTTACAATGCATGGGACTCAGTGGTATCTTGTAGATTATCTAACAACTACTGTGCTATACACAAATTCACATAGCTGATGAGTTACACTAATCCACATAATTGATGAGTTACACTAATCCACATAATTGATGAGTTATGCCAATCCACATATCTGATGAGTTACACTACTCCACATATCTGATGAGTCCCCCTGACCTTGGCAAACCGATTCACAACTCTTCCACTGGGTGTTGTGTCAAAGAAGCACATGGGGGCACGGAGAATGTTATGCAGCAGCCGGCTATGGAGGATGCGGGAAGCAGATATGGCCCCAGCTGCCATTAGTAATGTTCCAATGAACACCAACACACCTGAAAAACACAAACCAACCCAATGCACTGAATCACCGTCAACACAACCAAGCTACAGTGAACTGGTTTCACTTTAAAATTAACTCAACCAAACCCATCTGAAAACAACAACGTGAAATATCAATACAACTCAACACCACCCAACTTCTGAATACAACCACAATTTAACACATACCACAACACAACATTCATCAAATCTCAGTCAGAGGGATAAAGTGAATCCAAATTCGAAACAGTACCTTGTGTCATCCCCAGCACCCCAAACACTCCCACCCTCAAGTCCCGCAGAGAAGCAGGGTAGGTTTCGTTCATGTATGCCACTGCATCGTTTGTCCAATCACTCAACCACAGGTTCTGCCCAATGAAGGCTACATTCTGTAACAGGTACGCCAAGACAATGACTGAAGAGTAACCCCAGCCCAAAGCGTGCATGTACTTCTTATAAACCAAGAGCTTCACCTGATGAGGGGGAGAGAAAGAGAGTTGGGTCAGGAGGACAGGATAAGAAGGAGAGTGTGGAAGAAAACAGGACTGGAGCCCCACTGGAGATAAAGCTGCCCCACCTGTCCAGTCTCCACATTCTCCTTCTCAATCAGCCGCTGGCCTTTCTGATCCTTCTGTGCAGAGACCACACTCCCTGCTCGGGAGGAGCGTTTCTGTGTGCTAACTCTGGTTGGTGGGAATGTACAGGGAGAAAGAAGTCTCATTATAAAGTCAGAGTCCTAGAGCAAGACGATTCTTATTATTTTCCTTTGGTCTGTGCTCCTGGCATACCTGCCATTGCGCTGGCTGAGCCGCAGGCTGTTCTCTCGTTTCAGAATCACTTTCACCACATCCTCAGGGGGGTCGTCTGCCTGGGGCTCCAGGGAATCGAGCAACATCGCTGCCTCCTCTCCGACTCCCGATACATCTGTGTAGACAGACACTCGCGGGATCAATAGTGACTTGACCATCCATTGTAAACAGTCTGTGGATGTTCAGCTGCTCAGAACGCTGAACACCCACAGACTGTTTTATTCAGCTAGTCTATCACTGTACTCTGAAGACGGTGCATCCAGCCTCTAAATCATTAGGCAAAGGCAAACGATTCCACAAAAGCTCTTTCTCAATGAAGACATTTTACTAACAGTTTCACCTCACACAAGTACACCTTTACTCAGTATAACTGAATGAAAACAGAAAATATTAACAAAATAAACCATGGTCCAATTTGGAAGAGAAGAGACTGGACATACCCTGTGCCCCGTCCTCCTTGCAGTTCCCCTCCGAGGCGTACGTGCTCAGGAATTCAGAGAAAGCACCCCCACTGGCCTGCAGGCTCTGGTATGAGCCGATCTCTGAAAGCTCTCCATTCACCAGAACCACAATCTCATCTACATGAGGGAGGAAGCTCACCCCATGAGTAACCAGGATCCGTGTCTGAGGAGATAGAGCAGGGAGCAGAGTGTGCATCTCTATTGGCTGTTTCACTTTCACAATGAGAACGATAAGTAAGAAAGAAGAATGGAAATATTTGATTACAGTATTGCTTGGAGTGATGCACAGAGAGAGAGAAAGAGAGAGAGAGAGAGAGAGAGATGATAAAAAGCTGAAACAGACTCACCTTGCCCTTGAGCAGCCCGTGGGGTCCCACTACCTTCTCAAAGAGGTGGTTCCCCACATGAGCATCCACAGCAGAGAGCGGATCATCTAGGATGTAGAGATCTGCGTGGCTGTAGGCAGCCCTGGCCAGACTGACCCGCTGCTTCTGACCGCCGCTCAGGTTAATTCCCTACAGAGAAGAGCATGTGTTGACCAAACTGAGATTTTTAAGATGGACAAAACATATTAAGCTAATTGTCACTACTGGCATGGGATTAAACAAAAGCTAAGGGGGCAAACTCTTCAAATGAACAGGATAGAAAATTGAGTACAGACTATTATTAGTGAAGCTTCTCCTTATAAAGATAGAGAAGGATAAGGGTGTTGGTATGGGGAGAGAGCCGGATCATGTGATAAGGAAACCCATCCAGGTGCAGCAGGTTCTCCTGGTGTGATAGCATGGAGTGGAGACTCCACTGACCTTTTCTCCGATCTCGGTTTGGTCACCTCCTGGCAGCAGTGCCAGGTCTGGTAGAAGAGCGCAGGCCTCCAGCACACACTGGTACCGCTCCTGCTCCAGCACAGACCCAAACAGGATGTTATCCCTCACAGTGGCATTCTGGATCCATGCCTGCTGTGGTACATAGGCCACTGAGCCCTGCAGGCCACAAAATGGATTAATGGATTAATTTTTATATATGTTACAGTCACATATAAGCTATCAAGAGTCTGGAGTTTTTCATGCAGCTGTTTCTAATGGCATTATACAGCATGTCAGCTATGGATGATGAAAAACAAATCTCTGGCAACATAAATCCAGTAAGAAGACTTATATCTCCACATATATGCTCTGAAAATGCAGGTAATTACTTGAAATAATAAAGGTCTCCTTGCCAGAAGAATACTAGTTTATGATTACTTAAGCACAGCCAGCTATTTCTGAGATGGAATACATTGTTTCTGTCTATCAACTGCTGAACTGGGCACATGCTTTTCTATACGCTTGCTGTGCAACAATGCTGTGCAATTTTTAAACAGTTCTCTTCTCCTAAAACGTATTTGAAAGACCTGAATTTTATTAACTTGGAGCATTCCTTGTATTTATCACAAAGGACAACTCACTTTTCATCTCGAGTTCTGCAAGAACACATAAAAGAAATGTCAGCTTCTACAGGGCATACTATTTATATATTTGCTGGGGAAGTAAGATTACCTTTTATGGTAAAACATATTTGAAATGTATCAGAAACTCAAAGTCAAAAAGACAAGCATTTACTTTCCAAACATTTCTCTAAGTGATTTTGTTTCCTATAAGCTTCACCAACTATTTTTGTTTGCATGTATTGAAGTTTCAATAAAGTAACCTCCGGTCACCTTTATATTAATGTGGCCTCTAATATTCTCCATTTCTCCCAGCATTGCAGACACCATTGATGACTTCCCTGAGCCCACAGCCCCCACCACCGCGATCAGACTGCCTGGCTTAATATCAAGAGATATGCTGAAAAACAAGCAATCACATAAATACATGAGTCACCAGTGTGGAAGCAAAGGGAGGTACCACTGTGGTACCAGTCACAAAGGCAGCATGTTTCATAGACTGTGGTAAGCACTTTTTCTCCAGGTGCTCCATATCCAAGAATGCTAAAATGACAAGTGGTTTCTCCAGTGTTCCTGGTTTGAGGCGAACTCACTTCTTCAAAACCGGCTCTCCATTCTTCTCCCAAGTGAAGGAGGCGTCACAGAAACTAACAGCAGTGTCTGAGAAACAAAACAAAAAGAAAAGTATTCCTTTCATTTCCATCATTCATGCTATTTGAATTTCTACTTTTTCCTGTGCGTCTGCCTGTCTATATACATTAGAAGCCTGTTACTGCGAACCCCTTTGATCCGAATCGCCTTGTTAACTACACTGCAAGCGTGTCTCGGACAAATTCACAATGTCTGACAAACGAAAAGGAACAGAACTTACTCTAGCTGAAAAATGATTCAACAGTTGGAAACGGCTGAACGCGCTGTTCAACTTGCTAAAGAGTATGGTGTGGAAAAGCCAACAATTACTGCAAAAGAAAATCTTGAGAAATTCTCGAGTACCATGGAATCAAGCACCGCCACAGCACTGTGAAGAACTGTGCGACTCTGAAGACAATGAGAGAGAAAGAGCTTGTACACATGAGTCCATGCAAGAAAGAGAAAAGGGCTCTCCCATTACAGGAACAGAAAGCATTGTTATTGCATAGTCCACTGAGAGAAAGCATTGTCATTGCATAGTCCACTGAGAGAAAGCATTGTCATTGCATAGTCCACTGAGAGTAAGCATTGTTATTGCATAGTCCACTGAGAGAAAGCATTGTTATTGCATAGTCCACTGAGAGAAAGCATTGTTATTGCATAGTCCACTGAGAGAAAGCATTGTCATTGCATAGTCCACTGAGAGAAAGCATTGTCATTGCATAGTCCACTGAGAGAAAGCATTGTCATTGCATAGTCCACTGAGAGAAAGCATTGTCATTGCATAGTCCACTGAGAGAAAGCATTGTCATTGCAAAGTCCACTGCATCCAGAGGACAGGGTTAAAGCTAGTGATGGATGGCTGCACAGATTTAAAAAAAACACGGCATCGGGCAGCTTTGCTTAGCAGGGAAAAAACTGAACATGGAGACAGCAGAGTTAGAACCGTTTCCTCCCAAAATGCTTCGGTGCAACACTAAGGAAACGCAGTGTTTGGGGCTATGAGAATACTAATGTTTAGAGTAGTTACAGCACACTATATGTACATGTAAACTTGCATTCATACCCCCAAGCTGTTCGGGTGACCGGGCTTCTACTGTATTTATTAACGTACTGTATCTAAATGTATATCAGGTTGATTTTAAGAAGTGATTGTTTCCCTTCAAGAGAAAGTCCAATCCCTATACTGATCTAATGTATAATACTGTACACTGAATATATTTCCCTTGTGTGATTTAAACCAAGGTTCATCTACATGTTTAGTATAAATGAACTGAAAAGCCTGCTTACTGAAACTGGGGTCATGGTGGACTGCAGAGTCATCCAGATCGGTGCTTCCCAAGAACTTCTCTAAACGTTTCACAGAGACGGATGCCTGAAATAAACAGTAGCAGCAGCAGAGTCCGTTACCTGAGTGCGTGAGTGCATTACCAGAGTGCGTGAGTGCATTACCTGAGTGCATTACCTGAGTGCATTACCTGAGTGCGTGAGTGCATTACCTGAGTGTGTGAGTGCGTTACCTGAGTGCGTGAGTGCATTACCCGAGTGCGTTACCTGAGTGCGTGAGTGCATTACCTGAGTGTGTGAGTGCATTACCTGAGTGCATTACCTGAGTGCATTACCTGAGTGCGTGAGTGCATTACCTGAGTGTGTGAGTGCGTTACCTGAGTGCGTGAGTGCATTACCCGAGTGCGTTACCTGAGTGTGTGAGTGCATTACCTGAGTGTGTGAGTGCATTACCTGAGTGCGTGAGTGCATTACCTGAGTGCATTACCTGAGTGAGTTACCTGAGTGTGTTTCCTGAGTGCATTACCTGAGTGCATTACCTGAGTGCGTGAGTGCATTACCTGAGTGTGTGAGTGTATTACCTGAGTGCATTACCTGAGTGTGTGAGTGCATTACCTGAGTGCATTACCTGAGTGTGTGAGTGCATTACCTGAGTGTGTGAGTGCATTACCTGAGTGCATTACCTGAGTGCGTGAGTGCATTACCTGAGTGCATTACCTGAGTGTGTGAGTGCATTACCTGAGTGCATTACCTGAGTGTGTGAGTGCATTACCTGAGTGTGTGAGTGCATTACCTGAGTGCGTGAGTGTGTTACGAGTGCATTACCTGAGTGCATTACCTGAGTGCGCGAGTGCGTTACCTGAGTGCATTACCTGAGTGCATGAGTGCATTACCTGAGTGCATTACCTGAGTGTGTGAGTGCATTACCTGAGTGCATTACCTGAGTGCGTGAGTGCATTACCTGAGTGTGTGAGTGTATTACCTGAGTGCATTACCTGAGTGTGTGAGTGCATTACCTGAGTGCATTACCTGAGTGTGTGAGTGCATTACCTGAGTGTGTGAGTGCATTACCTGAGTGCGTGAGTGCATTACCTGAGTGCATTACCTGAGTGAGTTACCTGAGTGTTTCCTGAGTGCATTACCTGAGTGCACGAGTGTGTTACGAGTGCATTACCTGAGTGCATTACCTGAGTGCGTGAGTGCGTTACCTGCGTGCGTTACCTGAGTGTGTTCCCTGAGTGTGTTCCCTGAGTGTGTTTCCTGAGTGTGTTCCCTGAGTGAGTTCCCTGAGTGAGTTTCCTGAGTGTGTTTCCTGAGTGTGTTTCCTGAGTGCATTACCTGAGTGTGTGAGTGTGTTCCCTGAGTGAGTTTCCTGAGTGTGTTCCCTGAGTGTGTTTCCTGAGTGTGTTTCCTGAGTGCATTACCTGAGTGTGTGAGTGTGTTCCCTGAGTGAGTTTCCTGAGTGAGTTTCCTGAGTGTGTTCCCTGAGTGTGTTTCCTGAGTGAGTTTCCTGAGTGAGTTTCCTGAGTGTGTTCCCTGAGTGTGTTTCCTGAGTGAGTTTCCTGAGTGTGTTCCCTGAGAGTGTTTCCTGAGTGAGTTTCCTGAGTGAGTTTCCTGAGTGTGTTCCCTGAGTGTGTTTCCTGAGTGAGTTACCTGAGTGTGTTCCCTGAGTGTGTTCCCTGAGTGTGTTTCCTGAGTGCATTACCTGAGTGCATGAGTGTGTTCTCTGAGAGTGTTTCCTGAGTGAGTTTCCTGAGTGAGTTTCCTGAGTGTGTTCCCTGAGTGTGTTCCCTGAGTGTGTTCCCTGAGTGTGTTTCCTGAGTGAGTTACCTAATGCAGAGCTCTGCCAGCTTCTCTGACAAGGCAGGTTTTGAAAAGCCTGTGCTTTATGATGTTTTGTGAGTACTTCACCACGCGATCCCTAAATCATAGTAAAATATATGTGGTCACTGCTGTGAACAAATGATATCATAATGGAAAGCCCCCCAATTGACAGTGAGTATGGCACCTTTGGAAATAGATGTCAGATATGAACAAAATGGTTTCAGAAGCTACTATTTAAAGTTCACGTATGTATCTGATTGATAGACAGCAGCTTTCATTTCAACTGAATCTTTGAAATCAGTAAGGGCTTGAGTGTAATGCACAGAGGTCAGTGCATTTCTGCTTGCACCATTCAAGGATGAGTTTGGTTAATGTGGCTGCAGATGGTACCTGCACCATGCTGGAGATGAGCATAGGCAGCATGGCCAGGGGGAAGCGCAGGATGTTGAAGAGAGAGATGGAGGTGAAGGCCTTCTCTGCAGTCAGGACGTTATCAGAGCTGATGGAGACAAACACAGCAAAGCTCGCCAGGGACACCTGCAGGTCACAGAGGGAAAGAGGAATGAATGGTCAAACATTCTCAACACCATCTGATCTCACAGAGCAACTTGGGATGGGGATAAAATAGCAAAAGTTACCCAATGTATTCCTCCACACCAGACACAGCTTCACCCACCAATAATATATATCAGAGTGGAATCCACTGAATCACCAGACACAGCTTCACCCACCAATAATATACAGTATATCAGAGTGGAATCCACTGAATCACCAGACACAGCTTCACCCACCAATAATATATATCAGAGTGGAATCCACTGAATCACCAGACACAGCTTCACACACCAATTATATATATCAGAGTGGAATCCACTGAATCACCAGACACAGCTTCACACACCAATTATATATATCAGAGTGGAATCCACTGAATCACCAGACACAGCTTCACCCACCAATAATATATATCAGAGTGGAATCCACTGAATCACCAGACACAGCTTCACCCACCAATAATATATATCAGAGTGGAATCCACTGAATCACCAGACACAGCTTCACCCACCAATAATATACAGTATATCAGAGTGGAATCCACTGAATCACCAGACACAGCTTCACCCACCAATAATATACAGTATATCAGAGTGGAATCCACTGAATCACCAGACACAGCTTCACCCACCAATAATATATATCAGAGTAGAATCCACTGAATCACCAGACACAGCTTCACACACCAATAATATATATCAGAGTGGAATCAACTCAATCGAAACCACGCATGGGTACACGTGGAAAGTGCAGACGTGATAGATTCTGTACTGTCTTTTTTTTTTTCATCTGCGGTTCACTTTGAGCAACTAAACAAAAATGAAATATGTATGCACAGTGGTTTAGAGATAATATATAATACCGTTTAAAAAACAATTTATTTCTTTGATACTCATTTTTATTTGGGTCCTGCGTACCCCCTTTGACCCTTAGAAGTACCCCATCCATAGTCACCAGTGTAACCATTCACCAGCCGCCCTCGTGCATGAAATCCCCACACTGTATGAGTTACAGCAGTACTAGAGTGACTCCTCACCAGAAAGGGTGCACAGGTGAATATGAACATAGAGATTGAAGCCAGGTAGGAAAAGCTCTTCATCACTTTCAGTTCCTTCTCTCGGATACCCAGGATCTGGGCTTCAAATGAAGGCTCCCAGGCATAAATCTTGAGGATCTGAAAAAGGGTGTTAGAATTAGGAGATTAGGAAGCAGACAGATACTGTGAGAAACAGAGGACAGTAGTGCCTTCTTTCTTTAGCTTATCAGTTAGTGTCTGCAGGCCATAACATGCTTTGAAAATACATCCAAACGTCAGAGAGAGAAAGGGACACTCCAGGACCGATAGACAGAAATGTGAACCAAACCAGCCCCTCCCACCACCTTACCTTTATTCCATTGAGAATTTCATTCATTAACTTCATCCGCTGGTCTTTGTACTTCATGTTTTTTGTCTATAAAGGAATTAAAAAATATCACAGTTCTTCTGAATATCATAAATGGTACTGCTCTGCCTTTGCTTGACTTGAATAAGAAAGAAAGAGACAGACACACAAACACTCAGATCAAAGTCAGTCACTGAATTCTTAGAGAAAAGAAACAGCTGGATTATAAACTATGCTGGAGTAGCACCCTTCAGACACCTCTTAATGAAGAGAGGAGAGGGACACTGAATCCCTAAGGAAACCTATTTGAATGGACCCGGCACACGCAGCTGTGTAGACCCTGTAGAAAGTAGGGCTAGCTGGCACTGACAACAGAACAGCGAGACCTTGAGCAATACATAATAACCCAAAAGAAACAGAGTCAAGATAGCGCCTGTGCGGGAAGGCAGCCCCTCACCTGGAGGGTTTTCGACCTGACAGCCAGAAAGCCATTGAGGGGCACCAGGAGGATCATGGTGGCAAGGCCGGCCAGCACAGAGGGCCCCAGCTCCTCCCACAGGAACACGAGGGAGACGATGATCTGCAGGGGGCAGGACCACAGCAGGTGGATGAAGTTTGTCACGTCCATGAAACGCTGGGCATCCGCTGACATCAGGTTCACTATCTCGCCCACGGTGGACTCCTTTCGGGCCGCATTGGAAACCACGAGGGCCTGTGCAAACAGCAGCGCATGCCTTCAATAATCAGGGTTACACTTTGGGGTGCTTGTGCCTGTAAGCAAGCGGTACTGTGCACGTCCCCAGTCTCTAAAAGCATGGCACTTATTTATAGCATTTCGTCTGAAAGCTGCAGTCTGATGTGGTCCATAAACCCAAAATCCGAGAAACAAGTACAACACCAATGAAGCATAACTAAAGATAAAGGAAACCATTCTTGGATGAGAAAATGAATAAACAGCTGCACACCTGATAAACTCCAGCAGCACAGTCTCTCTGAACCTCCCGGCTGCACACCTGATAAACTCCAGCACAGTCTCTCTGAACCCCCGGCTGCACACCTGACAAACCCCAGCACAGTCTCTCTGAACCCCTGGCTGCACACCTGACAAACTCCAGCACAGTCTCTCTGAACCCCCGGCTGCACACCTGATAAACTCCAGCACAGTCTCTCTGAACCCCCGGCTGCACACCTGACAAACCCCAGCACAGTCTCTCTGAACCCCTGGCTGCACACCTGACAAACTCCAGCACAGTCTCTCTGAACCCCCGGCTTCACACCTGATAAACTCCAGCAGCACAGTCTCTCTGAACCCCCGGCTGCACACCTGATAAACTCCAGCAGCACAGTCTCTCTGAACCCCCGGCTGCACACCTGATAAACTCCAGCACAGTCTCTCTGAACCCCTGGCTGCACACCTGACAAACTCCAGCACAGTCTCTCTGAACCCCCGGCTTCACACCTGATAAACTCCAGCAGCACAGTCTCTCTGAACCCCCGGCTGCACACCTGATAAACTCCAGCACAGTCTCTCTGAACCCCTGGCTGCACACCTGACAAACTCCAGCACAGTCTCTCTGAACCCCCGGCTTCACACCTGATAAACTCCAGCAGCACAGTCTCTCTGAACCCCCGGCTGCACACCTGATAAACTCCAGCACAGTCTCTCTGAACCCCTGGCTGCACACCTGACAAACTCCAGCACAGTCTCTCTGAACCCCCGGCTTCACACCTGATAAACTCCAGCAGCACAGTCTCTCTGAACCCCCGGCTGCACACCTGATAAACTCCAGCAGCACAGTCTCTCTGAACCCCCGGCTGCACACCTGATAAACTCCAGCACAGTCTCTCTGAACCCCTGGCTGCACACCTGACAAACTCCAGCACAATCTCTCTGAACCCCGGCTGCACACCTGATAAACTCCAGCAGCACAGTCTCTCTGAACCCCCGGCTGCACACCTGATAAACTCCAGCACAGTCTCTCTGAACCCCTGGCTGCACACCTGATAAACTCCAGCACAGTCTCTCTGAACCCCGGCTGCACACCTGATAAACTCCAGCAGCACAGTCTCTCTGAACCCCGGCTGCACACCTGATAAACTCCAGCAGCACAGTCTCTCTGAACCCCCGGCTGCACACCTGATAAACTCCAGCACAGTCTCTCTGAACCCCTGGCTGCACACCTGACAAACTCCAGCACAGTCTCTCTGAACCCCTGGCTGCACACCTGATAAACTCCAGCAGCACAGTCTCTCTGAACCCCCGGCTGCACACCTGATAAACTCTAGCACAGTCTCTCTGAACCCCCGGATGCACACCTGATAAACTCCAGCAGCACAGTCTCTCTGAACCCCGGCTGCACACCTGATAAACTCCAGCAGCACAGTCTCTCTGAACCCCGGCTGCACACCTGATAAACTCCCAGCACAGTCTCTCTGAACCCCTGGCTGCACACCTGATAAACTCCAGCACAGTCTCTCTGAACCCCGGCTGCACACCTGATAAACTCCAGCAGCACAGTCTCTCTGAACCCCGGCTGCACACCTGATAAACTCCAGCAGCACAGTCTCTCTGAACCCCGGCTGCACACCTGATAAACTCCAGCAGCACAGTCTCTCTGAACCCCGGCTGCACACCTGATAAACTCCAGCACAGTCTCTCTGAACCCCTGGCTGCACACCTGACAAACTCCAGCACAGTCTCTCTGAACCGATCACACCTGATAAACTCCAGCAGCACAGTCTCTCTGAACCCCGGCTGCACACCTGATAAACTCCAGCAGCACAGTCTCTCTGAACCCCGGCTGCACACCTGATAAACTCCAGCACAGTCTCTCTGAACCCCTGGCTGCACACCTGACAAACTCCAGCACAGTCTCTCTGAACCCCCGGCTGCACACCTGATAAACTCCAGCACAGTCTCTCTGAACCCCTGGCTGCACACCTGACAAACTCCAGCACAGTCTCTCTGAACCCCGGCTGCACACCTGATAAACTCCAGCAGCACAGTCTCTCTGAACCCCGGCTGCACACCTGATAAACTCCAGCACAGTCTCTCTGAACCCCCGGCTTCACACCTGATAAACTCCAGCACAGTCTCTCTGAACCCCGGCTGCACACCTGATAAACTCAGCAGCACAGTCTCTCTGAACCCCGGCTTCACACCTGATAAACTCCAGCAGCACAGTCTCTCTGAACCCCGGCTTCACACCTGATAAACTCCAGCAGCACAGTCTCTCTGAACCCCGGCTTCACACCTGATAAACTCCAGCAGCACAGTCTCTCTGAACCCCGGCTGCACACCTGATAAACTCCAGCACAGTCTCTCTGAACCCTCGGCTTCACACCTGATAAACTCCAGCAGCACAGTCTCTCTGAACCCCCGGCTTCACACCTGATAAACTCCAGCAGCACAGTCTCTCTGAACCCCCGGCTTCACACCTGATAAACTCCAGCAGCACAGTCTCTCTGAACCCCCGGCTGCACACCTGACAAACTCCAGCACAGTCTCTCTGAACCCCCGGCTTCACACCTGATAAACTCCAGCAGCACAGTCTCTCTGAACCCCTGGCTGCACACCTGACAAACTCCAGCACAGTCTCTCTGAACCCCTGGCTGCACACCTGATAAACTCCAGCAGCACAGTCTCTCTGAACCCCCGGCTGCACACCTGATAAACTCAAGCACAGTCTCTCTGAACCCCGGCTGCACACCTGATAAACTCCAGCAGCACAGTCTCTCTGAACCCCGGCTGCACACCTGATAAACTCCAGCACAGTCTCTCTGAACCCCTGGCTGCACACCTGACAAACTCCAGCACAGTCTCTCTGAACCCCTGGCTGCACACCTGACAAACTCCAGCAGCACAGTCTCTCTGAACCCCCGGCTGCACACCTGATAAACTCTAGCACAGTCTCTCTGAACCCCCGGCTGCACACCTGATAAACTCTAGCACAGTCTCTCTGAACCCCCGGCTGCACACCTGATAAACTCCAGCAGCACAGCCTCTCTGAACTAACCCCCAGGCCTCGTCGTACCTTCTTGTAGACGGCAGCCATGATTGCCGTGCGCACCCTCATCCCCAGCACAAAGCAGCGCTGGAAATACTGCTGCAAGAGCATGGACTGCAGCACGGCAACCAGAACCAGCAGCACTGCATACAGATACCCCTTCCACTCGAAGATGGACTTGTCCTGTGTGAAGGACACCATGAGCCTGGGAGGGACCAAACAAGACAGTCAGGGTATTTCTATAATATCATCGGGGAAATCTTGTTGAGATAAAAAAAAAAAATTTAAATTAAAAATTAAAAAGGTAATGGAAAATGAACTGAAAGTGATAAAGAAAATGAGTGCTTTCAAAAAGCCGACCCTGTTTTGACTGATGTGCTGCAGAATATCCCTGGTATACAGGAGTGAGGCGACTCACTTGAGGATCTGTGGGCTGACAAAGACCAGCAGGTCCTGCAGGATTTTAAAGAGTGCAGACTCCAGCAGCACTCGCAGGAACGTCTTCACCATGCTGGGGATCAGCCAGGACTGCGCAAACTCACACTGCTTCTCTGAACTGGCCTCCTTCTTCTTCTGTTCCCCCTTCTCCTCCTGCAGAGGAAACAAGGGAAAACAAACAGAAGGCATGTGGGGTCCGTACCATTCCTCTCATACTTCTCTACTTCTTTTAACTCTGGTATCGAACAGTCCCTACCTGCCTTAGATATGCTACAGAACTCCTGCTTTATTAAAGAAACACTTGTTTAACAACTACAGTCCTTTTAGATTTGATTTAAAATGTGAAACAGCACTGAACTCCCTCTGTGTGACCACTTCACCACCCTCTCCAAGCACCTCTGTCATAAGACCTCCTTCTGTTCGCATCAGATCTCTATTACAATCACGGGTCTAGGGCTCTTACTGCTCCAGGGTTTTCACTGTATTTTTCACATTTCGATGAAACCTCTTTAGTCTTTAGGGTGTCCTGACATCGAAATAAGCAGCAGAAGGCTGCGTTAGTTTGAAACCCGTCCTCCCTCTCTGGCTCCCTCTGCTCATACCATGACCAGCACATCTTGGCTGTGACTCTTGGCCAGCCTGTTGGCCTGCGTGTCGCTCTGAAGACCCCGTTTCCTTCGCTGATTCTGCTTCTTCCAGGCCTTCTTCACCTCCCAGTTCATCGTCTTCTCAAACTTAGAGAAGATGACCTGGGTCTTATCCGACTCATTCAAATCCCACAGGTCCTCCACCTCTAGGGGGCGCTTGTAACCATTAAGCACCATACTGGGTAGAAGACAAGGAAAGCTCGACAATAATCTCACCTTAATAATACCCTGGCGTTTGGACAGAAACATTTCAGTGCAGATTAGTTGCAGATGTGTGTTTGAAGTATCTACAAGTCAATGAGTATTATAAGGAGTTATTAATACTGCCCCAAGGGGTTCATACTTCAACATATGAAACTTCTATGCATACTATTTCAGCCATTATTTACAGAAACCTCCAATATACAATATACAATATAAACCTCCAAGATACAATGCGCTTGCACTGATGACTTCAATTCCAGTGGAGATGAAGACTGCAGCTCTTCTGCTTGCATTGTTTACCCTGCTATATTAGCAGCAAATTCCACAAAAATACGCTTCATTTGTTTACCTGTTGAACCAGTTAAACGTGATTCTGCTTAGGAAAGAAGCAGATGTCTCTGGATTCTGAAAAACATTTTAAAAAATGAATGTATTTATTTGATCTATACCTTTAAACACTCTATACCTTTAAACACTCTAATAAACTCTGAGATAAAACTATAAAGCAGACACACGTTTAGGCCGATGCCAGTACTAATGAAGGCCTTGTATTACCAATGCAATGAAAGACAAACAGCGAATTAAGAAACTATGATTTACTAATGATCAATGTTATGTTATTAAATGAAGAGATTCATAATTGGACTAGGTCCTCTGCTTAGACCCAGTGGAATGGATGTGATGGGCTCGCTGTGGGAGCTCCCTGCTGTTGTTAGGAGTCCTGCTATGGGCAGATTAACAGAAGCATTGTTATTAATAAAGGTGCAGCAATGGTAACGCTGTGGGGAGCAGTGAAGGGAGCAGTAAAGGTTTCTCAGGCGATTGAAAAGTGTTGCTACCTTCTTAGATTCCTCCCTAGTTTCCTGGGAAACGTCAGCAAAGGAAGACATGATGAGTGTGAGGACCTGGAGGCCATAGGAGATATAAAACAAAGTGAAGCGGGGCAGGTCTGAAACGCTGTCCTGTGAGGGGAAACAGAAACGGGAAGCCATTAGGACTGGTCTGCCCTCCCCTTCAAGCGCTGTCCTGGTGTGAGGTCATTTCAAATATGCTGCACATCCCACCAATCAAGTGGAAACAGATAAAACACCACTAATGATTTAAAAATGACTACTACGCACGGTATAAGCGATACTGTTTTATTCATGCTGTGTAACATCCATTTGAAACCCAAAAAGCCCTACGCTTCTTCTGTAACTCATGCTTTTTTATTGTAGATTTTTCATTACAACCTTTTGTTTAGAATAATAAGAAACTCTTCAAATGAACTCCTTTGTTGGCATTTTATTCAATAACTTTATTAAACATTTTCCATAAAAAGGTAAAAGTGGGGAAAACTCATAAAACAGGATGCTTCCTCTTAAGAGTGAAAACATAACCAAATAAATAATTGCCAATGAGCAGATCCATGGAAGCACTGACAGTCTGAAACAATAGGCAGGACTACCATCCTGTGCAGCACCACAGCCCCTCCCACTCTGAACAACAGGCAGCACCACAGCCCCTCCCACTCTGAACAATAGACAGGACTACCATCCTGTGCAGCACCACAGCCCCTCCCACTCTGAACAATAGGCAGCACCACAGCCCCTCCCACTCTGAACAATAGACAGGACTACCATCCTGTGCAGCACCACAGCCCCTCCCACTCTGAACAACAGGCAGCACCACAGCCCCTCCCACTCTGAACAATAGACAGGACTACCATCCTGTGCAGCACCACAGCCCCTCCCACTCTGAACAACAGGCAGCACCACAGCCCCTCCCACTCTGAACAATAGACAGGACTACCATCCTGTGCAGCACCACAGCCCCTCCCACTCTGAACAACAGGCAGCACCACAGCCCCTCCCACTCTGAACAATAGACAGGACTACCATCCTGTGCAGCACCACAGCCCCTCCCACTCTGAACAATAGGCAGCACCACAGCCCCTCCCACTCTGAACAATAGACAGGACTACCATCCTGTGCAGCACCACAGCCCCTCCCACTCTGAACAATAGACAGGACTACCATCCTGTGCAGCACCACAGCCCCTCCCACTCTGAGCAATAGACAGCACCACAGCCCCTCCCACTCTGAACAATAGACAGGACTACCATCCTGTGCAGCACCACAGCCCCTCCCACTCTGAACAATAGGCAGGACTACCATCCTGTGCAGCACCACAGCCCCTCCCACTCTGAACAACAGGCAGCACCACAGCCCCTCCCACTCTGAACAATAGGCAGGACTACCATCCTGTGCAGCACCACAGCCCCTCCCACTCTGAACAATAGACAGGACTACCATCCTGTGCAGCACCACAGCCCCTCCCACTCTGAACAATAGGCAGGACTACCATCCTGTGCAGCACCACAGCCCCTCCCACTCTGAACAACAGACAGGACTACCATCCTGTGCAGCACCACAGCCCCTCCCACTCTGAACAATAGGCAGGGCTACCATCCTGTGCAGCACCACAGCCCCTCCCACTCCTCTCTGACCTGGCGCAGGGCCTCCCGCAGCAGTGTCTGGAAGGGGAAGACCCCACAGAGGACAGAGAGGGTCCAGAACAGGAAGAGAGCCCCAGACTCCCCCGTCTCGCCTCGCCGACGCACACTCTCCTGGCTCAGGAGCATCAGGAGCTGAGGAGAGACAAACAATCAAGCCATCATTTAAAGTGCATTCTTCAAGTTCCTCTTTGCATTACTAGCATTATCACTGCCCCCACCCTTAGCTACGGCTAAAAAGTAAGGCAATGGCTGTACTTAAACAATACACTGCTTTGACATAAGAACATAAGAAAGTTTACAAACGAGAGGGGGCCATTCAGCCCATCTTGCTCGTTTGGTTGTTAGTAGCTTATTGATCCCAGAATCTCATCAAGAAGCTTCTTGAAGGATCCCAGGGAGTCAGCTTCAACATTACTGGGGAGTTGGTTTGACGTGCATTGTTTAAGTAAATTGGGTCACTGAACAGCTGCACAATGGAAATAAACAGACATACCCCTGCATGTGTTTGTATAAGCTCAGATAATTCTGCAGAGGAATAATGTAGATTTTTTAATAATACATTAAAAAAAATTTCAAAGCCATTTGTAACAGTATGCATCACTGAACAGCCCCAGTACAACACTGATGTGTAGGAATGTTTGAAGCATGTTACTGTGCCAGCCTTACCCATGATGCACAGTACAGGGCAGGGTTGGTGTAGAGCACTGCAGGGTTCTGTTTCTCTGGACTCGGATCCCTGTAGTTCCCATAATCCTCAGCCAGGGTGACGGCCAGTCCAGCGATGGAGGTCAGGAACAGGAGAGCAACCAGGAGCTTAACGACAGGCCGAAAACAGAATGAGAAAAAACCATCCCTGCACCGCGGGAGACAATCCTTTCACTTCCATTTGATTTATTTATTTTTAATGCTGCTAGGCACTACAGTAACGAAAGGAGAAGGAGCCATCAGTTCCCCCCCAGCCTTCCCTCCTTTAAGACAGACCCCCCGAGCCCCCGCTACTTTATCAAATACCTGTTTTGTGCAGAACAGTCTGGAAATATGTGTGCTGGATGCTTTCTTCTTGAAGAGCCCCGAGAGGTGACATGGGGTCGTCAGCCACAGGAAGCCCAGGGGAATCCACACCAGAACAGTCTGTTCCAGACATACCGGCAGGTCTGGATCAGACCGCTCCAGGAACGATGCGTTCTGGGGCACAAGAAAGAAATCAGCTCCCTGCTCACTGAATAGGGTTCCATTATTGAAATAACATCCCGATTCATATCTACTGAACACTGCTGTATCTGTATAGCACCATACAGGCTGCATTCTCAAATCTATTTCAAATTCATATCTACTGAACTCTGGTGTATCTGTATAGCACCATACAGGCTGCATTCTCAAATCTATTTCAAATTCATATCTACTGAACTCTGGTGTATCTGTATAGCACCATACAGGCTGCATTCTCAAATCTATTTCAAATTCATATCTACTGAACTCTGGTGTATCTGTATAGCACCATACAGGCTGCATTCTCAAATCTATTTAATCAAAATTGTATTTTATCAGAAAGGAAAAACACACCAAATACATTTACCAAACCAGAAAGAAACAACTCAGGTTTTTAATACAGGATTATTATTATTTCTGTTTTAGTAGTCTTATAGAGAAACTTGGTATGAGTATAAATGAATTATTTTGATTGCTACCACTGTCTGTTTGAGTTATCACATATATGATGAAGTGGCTCTCATCCACGCCTTGTCTCTGAATGGCACACCAGAGTGACCTCACTGTCCCCTGCAACCCTCTTCCCTCTAGTGGATGGATCACATGTTGTTTTGTTTTTATAACCGTTGACATCTAGCTCACTAACAGGGTAGCAAATGGTTCTATTTGTTGTCAATAGTTACCTATTATAAACTAATAGCTTGCGATTGCAACTCAAAGTCTATGGGTTTTTATTACTGAAAATGGTTCAATATAGATCTAGAAAGACAGAACTGTAGTGAGATCGGCTTGTACATGATATTGACCCTTTCTTATTAGGGGAATATGGTTTACTGGACTGACAGCTCAGAACAATGTAAGCCTGTGTTAATCAGTAAAGTGGGGTCTGGTTGTATGCAATGAGAAGGCATGACTTACTGTAGTAAATGATGGTGAGATAATCCTGCTTTCTGTAACTGAACCCGTTTCACGGTTTCTTTTGCTCTTAAGTTACATTCATTTTCACTGTGGATGTATATACTGGATTATATAACTTAACAGAAGGAGCATGTTCAACAGAACTTAATCAGGGGAAGTGGAAATTCAGCCCCTAGTTTTGCAGCTAATAAAGGGCTATTATTTTTAAAAAAAAGATCATTTTTAAGTCCTCAATGTGAAAAAGATTTGTAAGTTTTGCATTTTATGTTGGCTTTGTGGTGCTCTGTGAGAACATCGTCCAGCCTGAGTAAATCAGAGTAAAGAGATGACCAGTGAACCAAACAACAGAGTAAAGAGATGACCAGTGAACCAAACAACAGAGTAAAGAGATGACCAGTGAACCAAACAACAGAGTAAACCAGAGTAAAGAGATGACCAGTGAACCAAGCAACAGAGTAAAGAGATGACCAGTGAACCAAACAACAGAGTAAAGAGATGATCAGTGAACCAAGCACCAGAGTAAACCAGAGTAGAGATGACCAGTGAACCAAGCAACAGAGTAAAGAGATGACCAGTGAACCAAGCAACAGAGTAAAGAGATGACCAGTGAACCAAGCAAGAGTAAAGAGATGACCAGTGAACCAAACAACAGAGTAAAGAGATGACCAGTGAACCAAACAACAGAGTAAACCAGAGTAAAGAGATGACCAGTGAACCAAGCAACAGAGTAAAGAGATGACCAGTGAACCAAACAACAGAGTAAAGAGATGACCAGTGAAACAAACAACAGAGTAAAGAGATGACCAGTGAACCAAACAACAGAGTAAACCAGAGTAGAGATGACCAGTGAACCAAGCAACAGAGTAAAGAGATGACCAGTGAACCAAGCAACAGAGTAAAGAGATGACCAGTGAACCAAACAACAGAGTAAAGAGATGACCAGTGAACCAAACAACAGAGTAAACCAGAGTAGAGATGACCAGTGAACCAAGCAACAGAGTAAAGAGATGACCAGTGAACCAAGCAAGAGTAAAGAGATGACCAGTGAACCAAACAACAGAGTAAACCAGAGTAGAGATGACCAGTGAACCAAGCAACAGAGTAAAGAGATGACCAGTGAACCAAGCAAGAGTAAAGAGATGACCAGTGAACCAAGCAAGAGTAAAGAGATGACCAGTGAACCAAGCAAGAGTAAAGAGATGACCAGTGAACCAAACAACAGAGTAAAGAGATGACCAGTGAACCAAACAACAGAGTAAAGAGATGACCAGTGAACCAAACAACAGAGTAAACCAGAGTAGAGATGACCAGTGAACCAAGCAACAGAGTAAAGAGATGACCAGTGAACCAAGCAACAGAGTAAAGAGATGACCAGTGAACCAAACAACAGAGTAAACCAGAGTAGAGATGACCAGTGAACCAAGCAACAGAGTAAAGAGATGACCAGTGAACCAAGCAACAGAGTAAAGAGATGACCAGTGAACCAAACAACAGAGTAAACCAGAGTAAAGAGATGACCAGTGAACCAAGCAACAGAGTAAAGAGATGACCAGTGAACCAAACAACAGAGTAAAGAGATGACCAGTGAACCAAACAACAGAGTAAACCAGAGTAGAGATGACCAGTGAACCAAGCAACAGAGTAAAGAGATGACCAGTGAACCAAGCAACAGAGTAAAGAGATGACCAGTGAACCAAACAACAGAGTAAAGAGATGACCAGTGAAACAAACAACAGAGTAAAGAGATGACCAGTGAACCAAACAACAGAGTAAACCAGAGTAGAGATGACCAGTGAACCAAGCAACAGAGTAAAGAGATGACCAGTGAACCAAGCAAGAGTAAAGAGATGACCAGTGAACCAAGCAAGAGTAAAGAGATGACCAGTGAAACAAACAACAGAGTAAACCAGAGTAAAGAGATGACCAGTGAAACAAACAACAGAGTAAAGAGATGACCAGTGAACCAAGCAACAGAGTAAAGAGATGACCAGTGAACCAAGCAACAGAGTAAACCAGAGTAAAGAGATGACCAGTGAACCAAGCAACAGAGTAAAGAGATGACCAGTGAACCAAACAACAGAGTAAAGAGATGACCAGTGAACCAAGCACCAGAGTAAAGAGATGACCAGTGAACCAAACAACAGAGTAAAGAGATGACCAGTGAACCAAGTAACTGAACAATCAGAAAAATACTACACTCTTATAATTTAGTCAAGTGCTTCAGAATTTTCCATTTATCACACAAAATGACAACATTTTACAAAAACAGCGGGTGAGAGAAAAATATGAATGTATGTTTTCAAATATTAAGAGAACTCAATTGAGTCAAACATAAAAAAAGAAAAACTATGGAGATTATATTCTAAATATTTAAACAAGCAAATTTTCACAGATTTATTTCAAACTTACCCAGAATGTTGATCCACAGAATTGAGTTAGTGCCGCTGCCATGACTGCTGAGGACCTGTCCTGTCTGCTGCTTGTGGGCTTGTGTCCTCTCACACACTCGCTATATATCTCTACACTGGGCTTGTGCCCTCTCACACACTCGCTATATATCTCTACACTGGGCTTGTGCCCTCTCACACACTCGCTTTCATCTCTGCACTGTAAACACAGGCAGGTCAAAGACTGACAGTGATTCAGCACAACAAACAACTTAAATCATTGATAAAGAAGAAGAAACATAATGAACCATGGAACGCTTCATACTGCTCATCACCTGGCTCATATTTCACTGGGAATGACATACATTTTATTACAGCCTCTACAGGAAGTGGACACCCACTTGAGAAGAGACCCCTTCGATGTAACAGTGATGTGAAGATTAGGGTTAACAAGCCATCCAGTTTCATCCTCTATTGTATTTTATATGGCAAGTGAAACTGTTGCCGTCTATTGATTATATCTGTATGTCTCCCGATGGCATTAACAGCACCAGATTTCATGTGTGAAAAATAAACTGGTACCCCTCCTTTAACTCACATTTTAATTGCAACCACTGAACCTTTTGGGGAACATTTGTCCATTGGCATGCTTTGTGTTCCTTTTTTATATGATCTATTGTGGTTTTATCGTTTTTTATAGTATGTAAAACAGTTGTCTTGTTTTACAGAAGCTGTCTCACTGAACAGAAAATATCTCTTCTTATAAAAACTCCTACAGCCCTTTCATTCCTTACACACACACGGCACATATCAGAGTCTACAGGCTGTATTTCATACAGTTTATGATGAAAACAAAATGTTCTAAAGTCCGATCTGCAGAGATAAACTTCTGCATGCAAGCACTGCAGCCTGTTAATAATTAGATGTGCTTTGGTAATGTGTTACTTGAGGCTGAGCTAAGGGTCTGTGTTTCAGGGCATTATCTGTAGCTTCAAGTATGTTTGTGTGTCAGAGTTAGGTAATGCATTGACTGTCGATGGCCGGAAATGTTCTGTTTGTGTTTGAATGCAGACATAACAGTGTAGACTGGGAGAGGGGGGCCCTACTGCACACCTAACTTCCTTCAATATGGTGTGAGAGCCTGGGATTGGTTGTGCATGTTGGAAATGAACCGAGAAGTTGCTTTAAATAGAAACTTCAGTAGAGTGCTTCATTATTTGGAAGTAAGGGGGTTTAAACACCAGCAGGATTATCACAGCATAAGAGATGCATTATTATCCCCCTCAATGTAGGTGATTACAATAGGCTCTGTGCATTGTGTCTCTGCTTGCACTAATAGCCCTTATACTGGAGAAGCCCCGCCCCTGTCCCCTCGCTCACAAGAAGGACAGAATTGACACTGTAGCAGATGCACTGGAGGCACATCACTCAGGATTTCACAAATTTCAAATGAACTTCTTCATATTTTTTTTCTTTCTTTTAATCAACAAGTGACATTTAAAAAAAACAAAAAAAACACACACACTGACACACACACACACACTGACACACACACACTGACACACACACTCTGACACACACTGACACACACATTTTGTTGTCAGCAACATCCCTCCTGTGCCCAATGTATCCTTCAGTGGAGACAGAAAAGCTGAATTAAAAGGCTGTAGTGGCTTTAAAGGACGATTCATCAACATCATGCTTCATTTCTTTTCTTTCTTTTTAAATCTCAGTCACAGAGTGCAAGGCTGACACACTTAACCTCCCATACACGGTCACACCAGACGGCAGCACAGCAGAGATTCAGAGGGGCATCTGCACTGTATAACATGATTAAGCTAGAAATGCTTTAAGACATGTCGAGGAGGTCTTTTCAGTTGATCAAAGTGTTCAAATAGGGCTCATCTAAAGCATGTCTTTCAAAACAAAATGTGCAAGTAAAATACGTTAATGATTTAAACTGACAGGCATATTTAGATCAACTGAAAAGACTCTGAAATCAGAAGGAACTGAGAGCAATCGGAATAATTATTGGCAAATAAAAAAGAACAGTAAGAACATGTAAAAATAGCAACGCATTGACATGGTGCTGATTTGCAGTACAATGCTTCCTTTCTAAATCGTTTTAATCCATCGCACTCTGCTCCCAATTGTGTGCTGAGTCACTATGACATGATGAGGGTGCATGCGTTGCACAAAGAGAAGCAGAGCCTCTAACAGCCAGGCACTCTCCTGTGGTGGTGACTTCATTAGTAGAGGTGCTAGGGACCAAAACTAATTCTAACTTGTCACTTTTCTAACTCAGTTTCATTATTTCTGACGATTATCTTAGTGGTTTGATTCTCACAAGTTTACATGGGCTGCCTGTTCTCATCCACTAGCCTTTATAAAATGTTCTTGGCGATGGCATTCAGGGTTCGAATCTTGCTCACATCTGACACTTTGAGTGCATATTCAGGGGCGGACAACGCTGCCCCCATGCTAACACAAGAATTCCTGCAAAGGAGAGAGCAGCAGTCACTTTATTAACCTGAAAATAAGTCTCAGATCTCACTCAGCAGCACTCAACAATCACAGCTGATGGACATAAAGGAATATCTATCTGAAGCACTGAGAAAAAATAAAAACCACTGTAACTACAGTGATATCTTTAAACCCTGCAATCCATTCTCATACAGACAAAATACAGGGAATGGGGAATGGTGCTGATTTGCAGTGCAAGGCTTCCATCCTTAGTCATCTTTTGTGAATCATGCAAGGGAAAGGCAGCATGGATTTCTGAGAAAGGGCTTAAGGTTACAGTAAATGTATTGCTGTTCATAGGGACTGGAAAATGTCCAGCTTTCCTGCAAGCAGCTCCTTTCACTTTTGCACTACTTCGGAAGTCCTGTGTGCCGACAGATCTCACCTGAATTTCATTGCAGAGTCCTTGCTGGAGCGAGCAGAGCAGTGAAACTCCTGAGCCCCAGAGCCCTCCAGGATCCTCTGCAAGTTCCTCTCTGTGATCCCTCCACCTGCAGGAGGCATAGAAGGCACAGGCAGGGATCAATACTGAGCATGGAAACAGCAATGACTCCCATTAGCACTATCAACATCACTGGTGTCCTTATTCCTGTTAATCTTACAAAACTAGAAACAAATAACTCTGAGGCATACTTCTCAATCACCCTTCTGAGTTGCACAGTACTAGTTGTGTAACATTTACAGCAATTCCCTTTCATATACACTGGTGCAAATGACATGACCTTGATAAAAAAAAATAGGCCCAATAGCTTTAGAAAGCTAAACTAAATTCTTCCTAATACTGTACCTTATCGGTCCTGTCAGGCTCATGGTCTATAAGGAGGAGGCTGGGACCCCTGAAATGATCTTCACACAAGTGACAGGACACCAGGAATGACCAGTGTGAACCATGGAAAGCTACAGACAGTGCTGCTGTAGTGATACGAAGGGGCTGCTACTGGATTTGGGTGCCTTGGTCTAACACTGCAGTACTGCACAGATGTTATACAGCAGCAGACGACCACAGCGAATGCATATATAGTGACACTTTCACCATAGAAAATGTACTTACCAGGCATAACAATTATTCTTCCTTTAGCCTGTTAATAAAAAGAGGAAGAGCAATGAGACGTTGCTGTCGGGCACCCCTACAAGTACAGGCTTTAGAAACGTACAGAGTGAGTAGAAATGACAGGTACGGTATTTAAACAGTTTAGCAGCTCGTGGGGACGTGGAACGCCAGATTTTTCGGAACCCCGCTACTTACTCTTTAAAGCATGTTTAAAGATACAGCTATTCTCATATTGTGGTATTTGGATTTTGAGTAAATGTACTTTTTCCCGGGCGCGTCATACATAACCCTCTCAGTTCCACAGCTGTATTGTTGAGAGCAGACGCGCACCCCCAGTAAGATAAGAAGCTAATACAGCACTCCCACTCTGCCTGAGAATATTAATGAGCCTGCCAGTCAGGATTCCACACCTGCTCGACCAGTCTCTTTATTAAAGGCAGCCCCTCCAGGGCACTGCTGTCACCCCGCTTGTCAGCACTCTCTCGAACCCCAGCGCAATCAGGGTCTCCATGGCAACCACTGGGTCACGCACCATGTCAAAGGCTGAGATAAAAAAAAAAGCAATAAGTTCACCAGATCCCATTTCCATGGCAGAAGTCCCCCAACACACAGGGCATTGCACCAAGGTAAATGAGGTCCCACTGCATTGCACCAAGGTAAATGAGGTCCCACTGCACCAAGGTAAATGAGGTCCCACTGCACCTAGGTAAATGAGGTCCCACTGCACCAAGGTAAATGAGGTCCCACTGCACCAAGGTAAATGAGGTCCCACTGCATTGCACCAAGGTAAATGAGGTCCCACTGCATTGCACCAAGGTAAATGAGGTCCCACTGCATTGCACCAAGGTAAAAGAGGTCCCACTGCATTGCACCAAGGTAAATGAGGTCACACTGCATTGCACCAAGGTAAAAGAGGTCCCACTGCACCAAGGTAAATGAGGTCATACTGCATTGCACCAAGGTAAATGAGGTCACACTGCATTGCACCAAGGTAAATGAGGTCCCACTGCACCAAGGTAAATGAGGTCCCACTGCATTGCACCAAGGTAAATGAGGTCCCACTGCACCAAGGTAAATGAGGTCACACTGCACCAAGGTAAATGAGGTCACACTGCACCAAGGTAAATGAGGTCCCACTGCATTGCACCAAGGTAAATGAGGTCCCACTGCATTGCACCAAGGTAAAAGAGGTCCCACTGCACCAAGGTAAATGAGGTCACACTGCATTGCACCAAGGTAAATGAGGTCCCACTGCACCAAGGTAAATGAGGTCCCACTGCATTGCACCAAGGTAAATGAGGTCCCACTGTACCAAGGTAAATGAGGTCCCACTGCACCAAGGTAAATGAGGTCACACTGCACCAAGGTAAATGAGGTCCCACTGCATTGCACCAAGGTAAAAGAGGTCCCACTGCACCAAGGTAAATGAGGTCACACTGCATTGCACCAAGGTAAATGAGGTCACAATGCATTGCACCAAGGTAAATTAGGTCCCACTGCACCTAGGTAAATGAGGTCCCACTGCATTGCACCAAGGTAAATGAGGTCCCACTGCACCAACGTAAATGAGGTCCCACTGCACCAAGGTAAATGAGGTCACACTGCACCAAGGTAAATGAGGTCCCACTGCACCAAGGTAAATGAGGTCACACTGCACCAAGGTAAATGAGGTCCCACTGCATTGCACCAAGGTAAATGAGGTCCCACTGCACCAAGGTAAATGAGGTCACACTGCATTGCACCAAGGTAAATGAGGTCCCACTGCATTGCACCAAGGTAAATGAGGTCCCACTGCATTGCACCAAGGTAAATGAGGTCCCACTGCATTGCACCAAGGTAAAAGAGGTCCCATTGCACCAAGGTAAATGAGGTCTGCACCTCTCAGAACCCCCAGCACCACCCTGTCTGCTCATGTGTAAAGCTGTGTAGATGATCAGTGCCTCTTACCCAGCAGCTCCACACAGCTCTGTGTCTACACTCCCGTCCTCTCAGCACCCCCAGCACCACCCCGTCTGCTCATGTGTAAAGCTGTGTAGATGATCAGTGCCTCTTACCCAGCAGCTCCACACAGAGCTCTGTGTCTACACTCCCGTCCTCGCTCAGCACCCCCAGCACCACCCCGTCTGCTCATGTGTAAAGCTGTGTAGATGATCAGTGCCTCTTACCCAGCAGCTCCACACAGAGCTCTGTGTCTACACTCCTGTCCTCTCAGCACCCCCAGCACCACCCCGTCTGCTCATGTGTAAAGCTGTGTAGATGATCAGTGCCTCTTACCCAGCAGCTCCACACAGAGCTCTGTGTCTACACTCCTGTCCTCTCAGCACCCCCAGCACCACCCCGTCTGCTCATGTGTAAAGCTGTGTAGATGATCAGTGCCTCTTACCCAGCAGCTCCACACAGAGCTCTGTGTCTACACTCCTGTCCTCTCAGCACCCCCAGCACCACCCCGCCTGCTCATGTGTAAAGCTGTGTAGATGATCAGTGCCTCTTACCCAGCAGCTCCACACAGAGCTCTGTGTCTACACTCCTGTCCTCTCAGCACCCCCAGCACCACCCCGCCTGCTCATGTGTAAAGCTGTGTAGATGATCAGTGCCTCTTACCCAGCAGCTCCACACAGAGCTCTGTGTCTACACTCCTGTCCTCTCAGCACCCCCAGCACCACCCCGCCTGCTCATGTGTAAAGCTGTGTAGATGATCAGTGCCTCTTACCCAGCAGCTCCACACAGAGCTCTGTGTCTACACTCCTGTCCTCTCAGCACCCCCAGCACCACCCCGCCTGCTCATGTGTAAAGCTGTGTAGATGATCAGTGCCTCTTACCCAGCAGCTCCACACAGAGCTCTGTGTCTACACTCCTGTCCTCTCAGCACCCCCAGCACCACCCCGTCTGCTCATGTGTAAAGCTGTGTAGATGATCAGTGCCTCTTACCCAGCAGCTCCACACAGAGCTCTGTGTCTACACTCCTGTCCTCTCAGCACCCCCAGCACCACCCCGTCTGCTCATGTGTAAAGCTGTGTAGATGATCAGTGCCTCTTACCCAGCAGCTCCACACAGAGCTCTGTGTCTACACTCCTGTCCTCTCAGCACCCCCAGCACCACCCCGTCTGCCCCGTGACTCTTGCACAGGTGGATGTCCCTCTTCATGACCTCCACCTCGCGGTCCGAGTACAGGAAGTTTCCCCCACGCGGACGGATCATGGCAAACACAGGGATCTGGACATGCTGCTTCACAACCTGCAGCAGACCTGAGCACAGCAACAAGCGCAGGCTGAGTAATAGGAATGGGTAGCAGGGTCTACAGCGCAGCCTCACGCTCACAAACACTCATGTGGTCACACAGGTAGCAGGACCTCAAGCTTCACAGGTTTCACAGGTCATGTCATGACTGTATGCATACTTTGTTCCCTCAGGACTCACCAATACTGGGTGTGATGCCTCCCTCCAGGAGGCTGGAACACAGCTGGATCCTGCAGGTACCTGGAGGTAATGGAATAATACAGTAAGCATCCTAACAGACAGAAGATAAGAAGTAACTGCATGCATGTAGATATGCTGTACCTCCTCTTTCAGTGTTTATTGCAGATTCCACTGAATCCACGCACACCTCCATCACAAAGCCATCAGCCATCCCTACAGAACCAGAAAACTGTATTGAAGCGTAACAAGAAAACATAAATGTGTGCTTGTGTTACCGGAAGCAAACCCTCTTACCAGACAGACTGTACTTCATACTGTTCTTCTAATCAGCAAATATTTACCTAACCAAACAACACCTAACAATAGCAGGAACTTGTGATTATGGTTTTAAGGGATGTGTATAGAACACACTCTGAATTTCTTGTGATCATGGTTTTAAGGGATGTGTATAGAACACACTCTGAATTTCTTGTGATTATGGTTTTAAGGGATGTGTATAGAACACACTCTGAATTTCTTGTGATTATGGTTTTAAGGGATCTGTATAGAACACACAATCTGAATTTCTTGTGATTACGGTTTTAAGGGATGTGTATAGAACACACAATCTGAATTTCTTGTGATTACGGTTTTAAGGGATGTGTATAGAACACACAATCTGAATTTCTTGTGATTATGGTTTTAAGGGATGTGTATAGAACACACAATCTGAATTTCTTGTGATTATGGTTTTAAGGGATGTGTATAGAACACACAATCTGAATTTCTTGTGATTATGGTTTTAAGGGATGTGTATAGAACACACAATCTGAATTTCTTGTGATTATGGTTTTAAGGGATCTGTATAGAACACACAATCTGAATTTCTTGTGATTACGGTTTTAAGGGATGTGTATAGAACACACAATCTGAATTTCTTGTGATTATGGTTTTAAGGGATGTGTATAGAACACACAATCTGAATTTCTTGTGATTACGGTTTTAAGGGATGTGTACAGAACACACAATCTGAATTTCTTGTGATTATGGTTTTAAGGGATGTGTATAGAACACACAATCTGAATTTCTTGTGATTATGGTTTTAAGGGATGTGTATAGAACACACTCTGAATTTCTTGTGATTATGGCTTTAAGGGATGTGTACAGAACACACAATCTGAATTTCTTGTGATTACGGTTTTAAGGGATGTGTATAGAACACACAATCTGAATTTCTTGTGATTACGGTTTTAAGGGATGTGTACAGAACACACAATCTGAATTTCTTGTGATTATGGTTTTAAGGGATGTGTATAGAACACACAATCTGAATTTCTTGTGATTATGGTTTTAAGGGATGTGTATAGAACACACAATCTGAATTTCTTGTGATTATGGTTTTAAGGGATGTGTATAGAACACACAATCTGAATTTCTTGTGATTATGGTTTTAAGGGATGTGTATAGAACACACAATCTGAATTTCTTGTGACAATCTAATTCTACAATAGCCATCAGGTTGTAAAACTGGCAAACAAAAAAAAAATTAAAAAGCCATTATTCTTGTGTCTTTATATGGTTTTGATAAACAATTAAAATTATTTTAAGTGTGGGTTGGATTTGAACTTTATTCATTCATTGGATTGGACTTCAAGCTAAGCGCTGTGGAGCTACATAGTCCCATTTATTATATATAGGACCACAAGAGTTAGTTAACCTCGTTGGACATTATGTATGCAGTTTTTACTAGGAAACATGATTATATTATGGTAAACAACACACCAGAATATACACGGGCACTCTTCATCGAATAAATACACGAACACGTGATTTTACATCAATGTATTACAATAGATTAGACATTCCTTTAAATCATAAAGAGGAGATTGTTAAAACATGCGATACGACTATTAAACCCTCCTGTCGCACATATTGTTTGATACATACGGTACATTCATGGACTATGGTACAATTCGGTATATTGTTTGTGTCGCTGGGTGTGTAGTGTGAACGGTACGGATATGGTATGACATGATGCAGATGGATATTACTACAGAGCTCAATTACTTTGCTCCCCTAGGAATACATCTTCGTATCTGTCACATTCTACACAGTTTAGAGCTCGGTTTATTAAAAACATTGATCTAGTTTCAGCTTCTCTGCGTGTTTACCTGTTTTTTTTGTGTTTTTCTTTTTAATCCAGCGAACCATCGACCCCCTACATACTAACTCTGATTGGCTGCCTTAAAATATCAGCGGCCAATAACGTGTCTTTCTGTTTGATGCCACCGCGAAAGCGTCCACGTTGGGTCACGTGATAGTGAACACGCAAAAAAAAAAACTACAGGTTAACTTGATTTTTTTTTTAAATAGCTTTACAATTTACTAAAGAGAAATCGAAAATACAGAAATAGCGTAACTTAGTTCGAATGCTTGTTACTCATTCGAGTGGGGCTTTGGCTTTCACTCGTACTATGCTTACAAATATTTTGCTGATTGAAAAGCTTTTTAAAATATACAATTTATTAGCTTAAGAAGTTAATTGTTTGTTCTTCACAAACAACCACTGGATTAATTCAAGCGTTCATTTCAACAGAGGCACATTCTGTACTAACTAACCCCTGTCATGTGATCACAACATGACCGCGCACGAAAAGGCTTCAGCTGCGCCTGACCCCGAAAATGTAACAAATCGCAAAATCGGTATTATTAAGTGTTTTATTCTTACAATTCAAACAACACTGTATAAAATAATGATATTTGTGGTAGTTTAATTTAATTTTATTATTATTATTTTTTTTTTTTTTAAATCAGAGGGTGGAAGGTGAAAGTTGATCCATATTGAAGGTTTTCACGTGAAGACAGTCGAGTACGCGTTGTGTGAGTGCAGTTTGGGTTATAGCTGTTATTATTATTATTATTATTATTATTATTTAAAGAATTACGCTATCAAACCTGTATACATCCTCCTTATCCGTGTTGTTCTGTAGGAGATGCTGCGCTATGCCTTTGCTTGCGGATGTCGGCTCGCTAAGGGGTTGCATTTGAGAAGTGGCGTGCAGGTAAGAACGAAAAGACCAAAGGGTGCCATATCTTTATCCGTGAATAAATGTAACGAAAGTTAAACGATATAATCATATACTCCAATAGCCTGGGTATCACGCCAAGGTCAGTGTCTCTTTGTTCTGTTACACCCTGAAGTGTCTCAGGCTTTCTTTGGCTTGCAGCAGCGTGTGCCCCAATGGCTGGCCAGAAGGGGGCGCAGCACTGCCACTGTCCGGGCGACCGTCCCTAACGCAGCCACGGATCGGATCGTGGGGAGCTGGCTGGTAGCCTGCAGTGGGATGGTGGTGGGGGCTGTTGTTCTCGGAGGGGTTACCAGGTAAGGTATGAGGTTGTGCGGTAGACCCATCCCATCTCCTGGGTTGCCTTCTTGAAGAGCTACTGAACATCGTGGGTTTCGTATAAAGAACTCATTAATTACCCCCTTCTGTGGTCTGTTTTAATGCCACAGCTGTACTCGTCACAATACTGACTGCATACCATTAATGAGCTGAGCTGAAAAATGCACTTATATATCCCTGCAGTTCTGTTGTTTTGTCACTGGAGGGCACATGCTCACTGATGGTGTTGTGTCTGTTTCCTGGTGACTGGGAGCAGCACAGAGGAATATCCACTGGAAACTGTCTTCAGGGCATCAGATGATTCTAGATGGTTAGGTTTTAGGGCTGGGGTTGGTTAGGGTTAGGTATTGGGTTAGTGTGAGGTTTCAGGGCTGGGGTTGGTTAGGGTTAGGTATTGGGTTAGTGTTAGGTTTCAGGGCTGGGGTTGGTTAGGGTTAGGTATTGGGTTAGTGTTAGGTTTCAGGGCTGGGGTTGGTTAGGGTTAGGTATTGGGTTAGGGTGAGGTTTCAGGATTGGGGTTAGGGTTAGGTATCGGGTTGGGGTTAGGTTTTAGGACTGGGGTTGGGTATCAGGTTGGTTAGGGTTAGGTATTGGATTAGGTTTCAGGGCTGGGGTTTAGGGCTGGGGTTGGTTAGGGTTAGGTATTGGGTTAGGGTGAGGTTTCAGGGCTGGGGTTGGTTAGGGTTAGGTATCGGGTTGGGGTTAGGTTTTAGGACTGGGGTTGGGTATCAGGTTGGTTAGGGTTAGGTATTGGATTAGGTTTCAGGGCTGGGGTTGGTTAGGGTTAGGCATTGGAGTAGGTTTCAGGGTTGGGGTTGGTTAGGGTTTGGCATTGGATTAGGGTGAGGTTTCAGGGCTGGGGTTGGTTAGGGTTGGGTTTCAGGGCTGAGCAAGGTTAGGATTAGGTATTGGGTTAGGCATTGGGTTGGGGTTAGGTTTTAGGACTGGGGTTGGTTAGGGTCAGGGTGGGCTGATTTTGGAGAGGTGCCCTAGAATCATCTGATTCCCGGAGGACAGTTTCTAGTGGAGATTCCTTTCTGCTGCTGACTGGGACCATTGGCGTGTCATTATGTCCTAGTAAGATAATTGACATGGAAGAAACAATGTCTGTGTGAATTGTTAAAATGGCAGAGTGGGATTTGTGTCTTTGTTTTTAAAATGGCAGTGTGGGATTTGTGTCTTTGTTTTTAAAATGGCAGTGTGGATTTGTGTCTCTGCAGATTGACTGAGTCAGGTCTCTCCATGGTCGATTGGCACCTGATCAAAGAGATGAAGCCTCCAAGCACCCAGACAGAGTGGGAGGCAGAGTTTGAGAAATACCAGCAGTATCCAGAGTTCAGAATGTGAGTTCGACAGCACAGCCAGTTAGGGTACAGAAATACCAGTTTTAGTGGTAATGAAAAGCAATCCAAGAAACTTGCATGGAAATACCACCTACAATAAATGACTTGAACAAAGCCTGTGCAGATGTGTTTGTGTGAGTTGAGTAATGGTGTGTGTCTCACAGAATGATCCGTGTGTTTGTGTGAGTTGAGTAATGGTGTGTGTCTCACAGAATGAACCGTGTGTTTGTGTGAGTTGAGTAATGGTGTGTGTCTCACAGAATGAACCGTGTGTTTGTGTGAGTTGAGTAATGGTGTGTGTCTCACAGAATGAACCGTGTGTTTGTGTGAGTTGAGTAATGGTGTGTGTCTCACAGAATGAACCTTGTGTTTGTGTGAGTTCAGTAATGGTGTGTGTCTCACAGAATGAACCATGTGTTTGAGTTGAGTAATGGTGTGTATCTCACAGAATGAACCGTGTGTTTGAGTGAGTTCAGTAATGGTGTGTGTCTCACAGAATGAACCGTGTGTTTGTGTGAGTTCAGTAATGGTGTGTGTCTCACAGAATGAACCGTGTGTTTGTGTGAGTTCAGTAATGGTGTGTGTCTCGCAGAATGAACCATGTGTTTGAGTTGAGTAGTGGTGTGTGTCTCACAGAATGAACCATGTGTTTGAGTTGAGTAGTGGTGTGTGTCTCACAGAATGAACCATGTGTTTGAGTTGAGTAGTGGTGTGTGTCTCGCAGAATGAACCGTGTGTTTGTGTGAGTTCAGTAATGGTGTGTGTCTCACAGAATGAACCATGTGTTTGAGTTGAGTAGTGGTGTGTGTCTCGCAGAATGAACCGTGTGTTTGTGTGAGTTGAGTAATGGTGTGTGTCTCACAGAATGAACCGTGTGTTTGTGTGAGTTCAGTAATGGTGTGTGTCTCACAGAATGAACCATGTGTTTGAGTTGAGTAATGGTGTGTGTCTCACAGAATGAACCATGTGTTTGAGTTGAGTAATGGTGTGTGTCTCACAGAATGAACCGTGTGTTTGTGTGAGTTGAGTAATGGTGTGTGTCTCACAGAATGAACCGTGTGTTTGTGTGAGTTCAGTAATGGTGTGTGTCTCACAGAATGAACCATGTGTGTTTGTGTGAGTTGCAGTGAATGGTGTGTGTCTCACAGAATGAACCATGTGTTTGTGTGAGTTGAGTAATGGTGTGTGTCTCACAGAATGAACCGTGTGTTTGTGTGAGTTGAGTAATGGTGTGTGTCTCACAGAATGAACCGTGTGTTTGTGTGAGTTGAGTAATGGTGTGTGTCTCACAGAATGAACCGTGTGTTTGTGTGAGTTGAGTAATGGTGTGTGTCTCACAGAATGAACCGTGTGTTTGTGTGAGTTGAGTAATGGTGTGTGTCTCACAGAATGAACCGTGTGTTTGTGTGAGTTCAGTAATGGTGTGTGTCTCACAGAATGAACCGTGTGTTTGTGTGAGTTCAGTAATGGTGTGTGTCTCACAGAATGAACCGTGTGTTTGTGTGAGTTCAGTAATGGTGTGTGTCTCACAGAATGAACCATGTGTTTGAGTTGAGTAGTGGTGTGTGTCTCGCAGAATGAACCATGTGTTTGAGTTGAGTAGTGGTGTGTGTCTCGCAGAATGAACCGTGTGTTTGAGTTGAGTAGTGGTGTGTGTCTCGCAGAATGAACCGTGTGTTTGTGTGAGTTCAGTAATGGTGTGTGTCTCACAGAATGAACCATGTGTTTGAGTTGAGTAGTGGTGTGTGTCTCGCAGAATGAACCATGACATGACGCTGCCAGAGTTCAAGTTCATCTGGTACATGGAGTATTCTCACCGCATGTGGGGGCGCCTGGTGGGTCTGGCCTTCATCCTGCCAGCCGCTTACTTCTGGAGGCGGGGCTACCTAAACCGAACCATGAAGGGGCGTGTCCTCGGACTCTGCGGCTTTGTCTGCTTCCAGGTCAGAGTGCATTTCATATTGGAAATTAGAAATGGTACCCCTTTAGATGGGCCTGTTCAGCACTTTCTTTGAGAACAGGCACACTTTTGCTAAGTCATGAAAGAATGAGGAGCTTGAAAGTCAAGTCTTTTTTTTTTTTTTTACTTTGACCTTTTTCAGATCATTGCTGTCATTGTGAATGGTTCTTTTTAAATGACTTACTGGCTCTTGCTTCTATAAAGACACTGACTGATCAAGCCTGTGTTACATATATCTATAGCAGGCAACTAGAAGTGAAGAGGAGCTCCTGAGCTCAGGGGGGGTCTGCCCCCCACTCTCGTCTTTATCAGCAGAGTTCCAGGGGGGGGATGATAAGGCTGTGCAGTACGTAGCAAGCCCGTATAGCTTTGTGAAAAGCTCCCATCATGACTCCTCTCCCCCCCCTCTCTCCTGGCAGGGACTGCTGGGCTGGTACATGGTGAAGAGCGGTCTGGAGGAGAAGCCAGACTCCCACGATGTCCCACGGGTCAGTCAGTACCGGCTGGCAGCACACTTGGGCTCGGCGCTGCTCCTCTACTGTGGCAGCTTGTGGGCAGGGCTGTCACTGGTGCTGCCTCAGCACAAGGTACTGTGTTCCAGGAGCAGCTGGGGTTACAACATGGATTGTATATTTATCAGCAGACTGAATACTGTAATACTGCTTTTAATGCAGATAAATTCCAGGGCTGCATGGGAGCCTCCTCACAGTGCAGCTTCAAACTGCAATCATATAGATGAGCTGCTTCTTTGGCTTTGCTCTGTGTTGGTGTAATAGCATGCAGAGATGTCCTAGTCTCAGAACTATGTATTCATTGGGTACACTCTGATTTTGTATCTTTCAGCTACCAGACACACGACAGATTACTGTGTTGAGGAGATTTGCTCAGGGGACCGGTGGCCTCGTCTTCCTCACTGCTCTCTCAGGTACTGCCCTCTGTGACTGGACTGTGTGCAGGTTGTCAATCCAGCAGTGCATTCGAAGGCTGGATGCTGTGAACTTCTTGCCGGGGTCTGATGACTGTTTACCTGGTCATTGGTTTGGCTGTGCTGTTCTACGTGTGGTGGATGGGTAGGAAATGGGGCACTACGTTTATTGTGATAAAGTTTATTAGTGCTTCAATGAATGCTGTGTTAGTTTAGTTCTGTAACATTAACCTCACTTTTTCCATTAAACATTTTAAGGGAGAAGGGGGGAGGGGGTCCCGAGTGGCTCACCTGGTTCCTTTGTCCTCCAGAGGCTGATAGCTCGCCCTGCTGGTCAGGCGTCCAGTGAGCTCAGAGCGCACACCTGCAGGGCTGGCCTTTGTCCTCCAGAGGCTGATAGCTCGCCCTGCTGGTCAGGCGTCCAGTGAGCTCAGAGCGCACACCTGCAGGGCTGGCCTTTGTCCTCCAGAGGCTGATAGCTCGCCCTGCTGGTCAGGCGTCCAGTGAGCTCAGAGCGCACACCTGCAGGGCTGGCCTTTGTCCTCCAGAGGCTGATAGCTCGCCCTGCTGGTCAGGCGTCCAGTGAGCTCAGAGCGCACACCTGCAGGGCTGGCCTTTGTCCTCCAGAGGCTGATAGCTCGCCCTGCTGTTCAGGCGTCCAGTGAGCTCAGAGCGCATACCTGCAGGGCTGGCCTTGTCCTCCAGAGGCTGATAGCTCGCCCTGCTGGTCAGGCGTCCAGTGAGCTCAGAGCGCACACCTGCAGGGCTGGCCTTTGTCCTCCAGAGGCTGATAGCTCGCTCTGCTGGTCAGCGCCCAGTGAGCTCAGAGCCCACACCTGCAGGGCTGGCCTTTGTCCTCCAGAGGCTGGTTCGTCTCGCGATACTGGTAAATGGCACTGGGGGCTGCATGCTGTCTCTCTTGTGATTGCTCTGTGCCGCTCTCTGTCAGTATCTCTCTATTCTGAGTGGGTCAGATATGTTAATAAATACTATGTAGGTACTGAAATGGCAACTACAAACAAAGGATGTGAACGCTACAAATCATATTAAACATTCTTTCAAAGTGGGTCAGGAGACTGGTCTGTGTTGGAATGAATTGATCATTAACTTCCTCTTCCTGTGGTAGCTATCCCCTGTGTGTAGATCCTCTCCTCAGTAGCTGTGTCCTGTGTGCGAGATACCTCCTTACAGTAGCTGTGTCCTGTGTGTGCAGAGATACCTCTTCTTACAGTAGCTGTGTCCTGTGTCTCTGCAGAGATACCTCTCCTTACAGTAGCTGTGTCCTGTGTCTCTGCAGAGATACCTCTCCTTACAGTAGCTGTGTCCTGTGTGTGCAGAGATACCTCTCCTTACAGTAGCTGTGTCCTGTGTGTGCAGAGATACCTCTCCTTACAGTAGCTGTGTCCTGTGTGTGCAGAGATACCTCTCCTTACAGTAGCTGTGTCCTGTGTCTCTGCAGAGATACCTCTCCTTACAGTAGCTGTGTCCTGTGTGTGCAGAGATACCTCTCCTTACAGTAGCTGTGTCCTGTGTGTGCAGAGATACCTCTCCTTACAGTAGCTGTGTCCTGTGTCTCTGCAGAGATACCTCTCCTTACAGTAGCTGTGTCCTGTGTGTGCAGAGATACCTCTCCTTACAGTAGCTGTGTCCTGTGTCTCTGCAGAGATACCTCTCCTTACAGTAGCTGTGTCCTGTGTCTCTGCAGAGATACCTCTCCTTACAGTAGCTGTGTCCTGTGTCTTGCAGAGATACCTCTCCTTACAGTAGCTGTGTCCTGTGTCTCTGCAGAGATACCTCTCCTTACAGTAGCTGTGTCCTGTGTCTGCAGAGATACCTCTCCTTACAGTAGCTGTGTCCTGTGTCGTGCAGAGATACCTCTCCTTACAGTAGCTGTGTCCTGTGTCTCTGCAGAGATACCTCTCCTTACAGTAGCTGTGTCCTGTGTGTGCAGAGATACCTCTCCTTACAGTAGCTGTGTCCTGTGTCTCTGCAGAGATACCTCTCCTTACAGTAGCTGTGTCCTGTGTCTCTGCAGAGATACCTCTCCTTACAGTAGCTGTGTCCTGTGTCTCTGCAGAGATACCTCTCCTTACAGTAGCTGTGTCCTGTGTCTCTGCAGAGATACCTCTCCTTACAGTAGCTGTGTCCTGTGTGTGCAGAGATACCTCTCCTTACAGTAGCTGTGTCCTGTGTGTGCAGAGATACCTCTCCTTACAGTAGCTGTGTCCTGTGTGTGCAGAGATACCTCTCCTTACAGTAGCTGTGTCCTGTGTCTCTGCAGAGATACCTCTCCTTACAGTAGCTGTGTCCTGTGTGTGCAGAGATACCTCTCCTTACAGTAGCTGTGTCCTGTGTCTCTGCAGAGATACCTCTCCTTACAGTAGCTGTGTCCTGTGTGTGCAGAGATACCTCTCCTTACAGTAGCTGTGTCCTGTGTCTCTGCAAAGATACCTCTCCTTACAGTAGCTGTGTCCTGTGTGTGCAGACATACCTCTCCTTACAGTAGCTGTGTCCTGTGTCTCTGCAGAGATACATCTCCTAACAGTAGCTGTGTTCTGCATGATTTGCTTGTCTTCTCTCTGTAGGCTATCAGCTCAGTGGCTGCCATTACTGGCCTCTATCTGTTCTCTCGGAGGATCCCACTGCCCAGAAGAACCAGAATTGCTCTCACCTCCCTGTTGGCCATGGCGTACATGCAGGTTGGAAAGATATCTCGAAATGCATGCAAGGCTTTTTCTAAAGAATAATGTTGCTTGTGCTAATAAGTTTTAAGAAACCGGATTATAAAATCTGGATTAGTGCTTGTTTTAATTCAGTGATAGAGGTGTAACGAATCATCGTGCATCAATGAACAGCAATACTTTTTTTACATGATCTGTCGTATCGTGAAACCAAAAGCACAACGTGGCTCATTGTAGTTCTTTTTGTGGCTCATCATTAAGACCTTTTGATCCTATTATGCATCATACAAGAAGCGCCCGTCTCCTTATCCGCACTGTCTGGTGGCCTGCATGTCGTGAGATTAGTGTTTTGTTAACACCCTTGTTCACTAAAGCAGGAGGATTCCAGTGTTGGACTTCCACAAACGGATTGCTGTTGATTGCCACATAACGATTGTTTCTCTGTGTTTTAAACCAGGCTGGCCTGGGCATCAGCACCCTGCTTCTCTACGTCCCCACACCTCTGGCTGCCACTCATCAGTCGGGGTCCCTGGCACTGCTCTCCCTGGCAATCTGGTTGCTGGCAGAGCTCAGGAGAGTGGTCCGATAGACCCTGCTGCTGGACCCCCTGCTCCCTTTCTCTTCGAGAGAGAGGTCCGATAGACCCTGCTGCTGGACCCCCTGCTCCCTTTCTCTTCGAGAGAGAGGTCCGATAGACCCTGCTGCTGGACCCCCTGCTCCTTTTCTCTTCGAGAGAGAGGTCCGATAGACCCTGCTGCTGGACCCCCTGCTCCCTTTCTGCATTGCTTGTATTGGGAAACATCATCCTTTACACAAACATCCCAACACCAGCACACAGGCTCTGTTTCCATAATGATTTCACTGGCTAGCATGTTAAGATTTATATTGTATATCGTAGTACTACAAAGAGGCTTAGTGCGGTAATACATTTAGATTCGCATTTCAAGAGGGGTTTTGTTTATGAAAGCCTGTTTGATTCAAACCTATCACCATTTTATAACTATTTCTTTATCCATCTCCTCTCTCTAGTGGACTTCCTTTAATTCCACGATTATGCCACCAGATGGTGACAAAGGATACAGTGCAGGAATGGTTAAAATCAGAAAAGGGCTTTTTAATTCCTGTAGAATGAATGTTATTCGTGAAGAAACACCAGCAGTAGGTTTATATTGACAAGAAACACAAAGAAAGCCTCTTGGAGTCCGGTTGGTGTGAACACAAACCAGGAGGTCGCATGCAAACTTCTTATTTGATTTTGTTATTTCATTTGTAAATCCAGTTTGCTTTGCAGATAGTGCAGTGTTAATCTCTCACTGCATTTACTGCTCAGTTTTCTTATGCATAAGACATTGTAAATTATACAAATAAATAATGTCCTAAACCTTGTTCACAAGTTGCATTTTGTGTTAATAGAAATAGATTGTTTCCACAAATTGCCTTTTGCCACCACAAGGGGGTGCTGCAGGACTGGCGGTACAGCTACAATGCAGTGCTGATTTACTGTCAGTGAATGCAGACCGAGAGGTCTGTGCTTAGAGGTTGTTGGTATATTTTGAGGTGCTTAATAAATGAAAGCACATTCTAGTTATGTGTGTTTAGATTGTTGTTTCATTTTCATTGTGATTTTAAGCTTCACATTTTACAGATGACTGCATTGTTGGATTATTCCATGGAGGAAAAACAGACTTGCAACAGTGGTGCATAGCAACTGATTTTATTTCTCTCTCTGTACAAAATATACATATTTGAAATGTAAAGCAGCCAGTAGAGAGTAGATAACTCGACAAACTGACATCCAGTAAGCTACTCATTTCCAATGCTATAGAAACAGTGCATGCGCATATACAGCCGCCAGGATCTCGCGCGTCTTTACTGGAGGATTTGCTGCGGCTCTGAAGCACTCTGGGGAGGGTGGGGTGCACATGGCACGGACACCAAAGGGACTGTAGTATGACATTTCCCCATCACTGACCACAGGCCAAGATATTTGAGAAGATTCGGAGCCGGTAGAGGCTCCTGCTCTATTAGAACACTAGTCTCAATGGAGTCCATGCCTACGACCAATTCCAACTGACGAGAACCATGCCAGGAAATGAGTCCATTTCACTGATGAACACAACCGTCACACACTGTCAGAACCAGTACGTGTCATCGGGGACCGTGGAATGTGATTGTTTTGGGTTTGTTTGTTTAATTGGTCTTTAACAAGAGATGTCATCTTTCAGTCTATTCAAAATCAGTGCTTTAAAATCTGCATAGAAAACCAAAGCTACAAAATTACGTTTAATAATAAATGTGACTTCACAGCAATGCAGCTGCTGGGTGGGGAGTTAGAGGCAGTGTTCTCTACTATGGAAAGATCTATATCACACAACGAGTGCAACAACATCACACAACTGGTGCAATCATATCACATAACATAGGGCATTTGTTGTGTATGTAAATTTAAAAAGGGGGTGATCAAGATATTGATTATTAATACATTTCTACCCATTGATCTTTAAAGACCAGTGTTTCCATTTGGGGGCCGCGGCTGATTTCATTCAGTCACCTGACTCAAAGACCCTTGTATGGAAGCGTCCTAGTGCCCATTAAAATTATTATTATTATTATCTTTATCTTCTATGTAAGACTTTATATCTCCTACGTAAGACATAGGAGGTTTTTTTTTTTAGAGTTAATGCTATCAGAAAGCTCTTTCTAAACCCTTCAAAAGCATATTCTTACCGAATACTTCACACTACTTGACAGTTAACCCCTTTTATCCTGGATCTGCCAGTGGTTATACTTGGCATTAGAACCACAATACAAGTTTCTCAGTAGTTCTGATGAAAGAACCAAACAAACAAATGGCAGAACTGAAAAAAAGATCTTGCTGTATGTAGGCAAGAAAAGGCTAAGCAAAGCCAGAGAGAAAAACAAAACACTTAAAAACATGTTCTGGGGAACAGCGGATCAAAACTAATAAATAAATAACATATTTGACTTAAAACATTTCCTTTGGGCTCTGGGTTCAGTTTTCTTGCTTTCACTTCACTGCCTGTGATTTTTACTCAAGAGCATTGTGGGTATTGGCACTGTGATACAGTATAGCTCTCGTGCTCCAGCAGTCTCAGTCAGGTTGTGGGTATTGGCACTCTTCACTCTGTGCTGTGATACAGTGTAGCTCTCGTGCTCCAGCAGTCTCAGTCAGGTTGTGGGTATTGGCACTCTTCACACTGTGCTGTGATACAGTGTAGCTCTCGTGCTCCAGCAGTCTCAGTCAGGTTGTGGGTATTGGGACTCTTCACACTGTGCTGTGATACAGTGTAGCTCTCGTGCTCCAGCAGTCTCAGTCAGGTTGTGGGTATTGGGACTCTTCACTCTGTGCTGTGATACAGTGTAGCTCTCGTGCTCCAGCAGTCTCAGTCAGGTTGTGGGTATTGGCACTCTTCACACTGTGCTGTGATACAGTGTAGCTCTCGTGCTCCAGCAGTCTCAGTCAGGTTGTGGGTATTGGGACTCTTCACACTGTGCTGTGATACAGTGTAGCTCTCGTGCTCCAGCAGTCTCAGTCAGGTTGTGGGTATTGGGACTCTTCACTCTGTGCTGTGATACAGTGTAGCTCTCGTGCTCCAGCAGTCTCAGTCAGGTTGTGGGTATTGGCACTCTTCACACTGTGCTGTGATACAGTGTAGCTCTCGTGCTCCAGCAGTCTCAGTCAGGTTGTGGGTATTGGCACTCTTCACACTGTGCTGTGATACAGTGTAGCTCTCGTGCTCCAGCAGTCTCAGTCAGGGCATTCACACGTGCTGTGATACAGTGTACTCTCGTGCTCAGCAGTCTCAGTCAGACAGGACTGTGACAGGGACAGGACGGACGGGACGGACGGATGGGGCGGGCGGGGTGAGCGGCATGTTTATTAAGCCTGATGCAGTAGCTGAGGTGTCTAGCCATATATTAACAGAAAGTTCATTAGGCAGGCTTTGGAATATCTTTTCAATTACTAATAGAGATTGCTAGAGTGGATGTGATAATCTCATGCTATGTAAAATGAAGGAGTTATTGTAAATTAATTCTGTCTGCAGTGCTACGGTAACATGACTGTGGATTTCATGGATTTGTTGATTTTTCATGACACCTCTTGCAGTGCCTGAATTGTCCTAGATTTTCAAAGAAGAGGCCCTGAAATCCAGCCAGCAAAAAGCTTTTTAAAAATCCATCCCCCTTTTCTTTCTTAATGCTCCAGGTTTAGTTTAAATATTTGTTCCCATGTCACCTCTCCCAATGGCCCAGAGTCTCCCAGGAGGGCAGTGCCGCGGGAGGGACCGGCTCTCTCCAGGACGTCCTCTAGATAACATTGTCAAACAGCTGCATGGACCTCATGATGTTTTCATCCTAAAAACAGAACCAACAAAATACATGATGTCAAACCATCTTCCTCCCCCTACCCCAGAGCAGCTGTTCACAAAAGGACCTCTGTATTCACTTGAGCACAAACCAGCAAACAGAAGTGCAGGGATTCTACGATAATTACAATCTGGAGGGCCTGGTTAGAATTCTGCACTGTGATTCGGATAGTGGATTTGATTTCTTGATTTTTTTTGGAGCGTTGTATAATCATGCATTTTAGTAATGGTTACATAGTGGTTTCTCGCCACTAAGATTGAGTGTTTTAGGGTCATTGAACATGAATTCAGCTGGTAGTAGTGAAATCTGCTTCATACAGATACAACATGTGTAGCTAAGAATAGAGCCTGTCTTTAAAGCCAATTGAAGAGACAAACACACTTACTCATTTCATCTGTAAAAATGTTCAAGGGTGTAAAACAAGTCTGATTTAGTCCGTTCTCTATCAAACATACCTTCTGACATGATTCGATGAACTCTTCTATTGTCACGACCCCATCGTTATTCCTGTCCATTTTCTGAAAAGTGATACACAAATCAAGGATTTTACAAGAACAAATTACACATAAAAAAGTAAAACAATGTTTCAAAATGTTCCTATATTGAAAAAACTCTTTGGGTGGATTCATTCACAGCAGCATTCCCTGCCTGCGCAGTAACCTCTTTGGGTGGATTCATTCACAGCAGCATTCCCTGCCTGCGCAGTAACCTCTTTGGGTGGATTCATTCACAGCAGCATTCCCTGCCTGCGCAGTAACCTCTTTGGGTGGATTCATTCACAGCAGCATTCCCTGCCTGCGCAGTAACCTCTTTGGGTGGATTCATTCAGTTTCTATTGCTCTTCATGCTCAGGCTGCAGGTGTTACCTGAAAGAAGGACTCCACATGTTCCCTGTGTGTATCATCCTGCATGCAGGGGGACGTGCATTTCCCCATCATGTCGTAGATCGATTTCATTATAGCCATCATCTCCTGCAAAGCACAGTAAAGCACATCAGCTCTTAATACACATGCCAGGAATATACACAGGCCACAGTATATTCAGATAGAAAGGTGGTCCCTTTATATGTGTTTGGAGTGGCTGACAGGCTGGCTTGTAATTAACAGGTTCTGACATCACCTTCCGTGATATGAGTATTATGACATATTTAATCTACATATGTAGAGTGTGGAATGGTACAGTGAGAAGATGAAAGCCTCAGTGAAGAAGCACAGACAGACAATGGAGAGCATGCTTCATGAAAGCCTCAGTGAAGAAGCACAGATAGACATTGGAGAGCATGCTTCATGAAAGCCTCAGTGAAGAAGCACAGATAGACATTGGAGAGCATGCTTCATGAAAGCCTCAGTGAAGAAGCACAGATAGACATTGGAGAGCATGCTTCATGAAAGCCTCAGTGAAGAAGCACAGATAGACATTGGAGAGCATGCTTCATGAAAGCCTCAGTGAAGAAGCACAGATAGACATTGGAGAGCATGCTTCATGAAAGCCTCAGTAAAGAAGCACAGATAGACATCGGAGAGCATGCTTCATGAAAGCCTCAGTGAGAGCACAGATAGACATTGGAGAGCATGCTTCATGAAAGCCTCAGTGAAGAAGCACAGATAGACATTGGAGAGCATGCTTCATGAAAGCCTCAGTGAAGAAGCACAGATAGACATTGGAGAGCATGCTTCATGAAAGCCTCAGTGAGAAGCACAGATAGACATTGGAGAGCATGCTTCATGAAAGCCTCAGTGAAGAAGCACAGATTGACATTGGAGAGCATGCTTCATGAAAGCCTCAGTGAAGAAGCACAGATAGACATTGGAGAGCATGCTTCATGAAAGCCTCAGTGAAGAAGCACAGATAGACATTGGAGAGCATGCTTCATGAAAGCCTCAGTGAGAGCACAGATAGACATTGGAGAGCATGCTTCATGAAAGCCTCAGTGAGAGCACAGATAGACATTGGAGAGCATGCTTCATGAAAGCCTCAGTGAGAGCACAGATAGACATTGGAGAGCATGCTTCATGAAAGCCTCAGTGAAGAAGCACAGATAGACATTGGAGAGCATGCTTCATGAAAGCCTCAGTGAAGAAGCACAGATAGACATTGGAGAGCATGCTTCATGAAAGCCTCAGTGAAGAAGCACAGATAGACATTGGAGAGCATGCTTCATGAAAGCCTCAGTGAGAGCACAGATAGACATTGGAGAGCATGCTTCATGAAAGCCTCAGTGAAGAAGCACAGATTGACATTGGAGAGCATGCTTCATGAAAGCCTCAGTGAAGAAGCACAGATAGACATTGGAGAGCATGCTTCATGAAAGCCTCAGTAAAGAAGCACAGATAGACATTGGAGAGCATGCTTCATGAAAGCCTCAGTGAGAGCACAGATAGACATTGGAGAGCATGCTTGTTGTTGCAGAGCGTACCTCTTTGGTGATGCAGCCGTCCTTGTTGAGATCGTAGAGGTTGAAAGCCCAGTTTAGACGGTCATTAATGGTGCCTCTAAGGATGATGGACAGCCCCATGACAAAATCCTGGGGAGGGAACACACAAGACTTCTAATAGACGTGTCAGCTATTAGCAATCCACTGGGATCTGTTCATACAGTTAAACACCTGCTCACACAAACCTCACTGTACCAGAGAGACAGCACGTGAAATACAGTTAAACAAACCTCACTGTACCAGAGAGACAGCACGTGAAATACAGTTAAACAAACCTCACTGTACCAGAGAGACAGCACGTGAAATACAGTTAAACAAACCTCACTGTACCAGAGAGACAGCACGTCAAATACAGTTAAACAAACCTCACTGTACCAGAGAGACAGCACGTGAAATACAGTTAAACAAACCTCACTGTACCAGAGAGACAGCACGTGAAATACAGTTAAACAAACCTCACTGTACCAGAGAGACAGCACGTCAAATACAGTTAAACAAACCTCACTGTACCAGAGAGACAGCACGTGAAATACAGTTAAACAAACCTCACTGTACCAGAGAGACAGCACGTGAAATAGTTAAACAAACCTCACTGTACCAGAGAGACAGCACGTCAAATACAGTTAAGCACCCTCTCGCACAAACCTCAGTGTACAGTTTACTAAACACACCCCTCTCGCACAAACCTCAGTGTACAGTTTACTAAACACACCCCTCTCACACAAATAGGCAGATTTATTCATTCTTACCTCAAAGCTGATAGATCCGTTTTTGTCAGTGTCAAAAGCTTCAAACAGGAAGTGTGCGTATGTACTTGAATCTAAAAAATAAAATCATTCTCAGTCTTCTCAGGAAGCAGATATGAATTCATCAGCAACATCGGGTCGGCATGTTACATAAAAAAATAATTGCAGCTTCAAACAACTCCAGAACTGTATCAGTAACGTTAGGTTACCTATCGTAACCCTGGTGCCCTGGAAATGAAGACGACCACCAACATGACTATGGGATATCCCTGCTCATTGGGTAGGTATTACTGAGCTCTTTATACCAGAGCTGCCGATAGGCCCCTTCCTGGGATGCACGCATCGTACTGGAGTCTAGCTGGAGCCCCAAGTACGTCATGCACTGCACCGGTGTAAGTCGACTCTTTGCATCGTTGATGGTGAGGCCCAGCCTCGTCAAATGCTGTCAGAAACGCCGCGTGGGTCACTGCTCCCTCTCGCGACTGGGAACAGATCAACCAGTCATCGAGATAGCAGCCGCAGGGGAGCCAGGATAGTGTCCACGCACTTTAAACGTGCAAGGAGCTAGGGAGAGGCAGAATGACAGCACAGCTAACTCGTAAACGCTTCCCTGAAAGGCAAAGGGGAGATACTTCCTGTTCTCTGTATGAATGGGAATGTGCAAGTACGCATCCCTTAAGTCCACGGTGGTGAACCAGTCGCCCGGCTGGACTGACTGGAGAATGTGACGGTGCGTCAACATCTGGAACCTCCTTTCTTTTAAGAACCCATTGAGAAGCCTCAGGTCTAGGATGGGGCAAAAGTCAGCATTTTTTTGGGGCACCAGAAAATACCTTGAGTAGTACCCCTCTCCATGGGAGGCGGGGTCTGCGAGACGAATGGCTCGCTTGCACAGCAAGGCGGCCACTTCCTTCTGAAGTACCGAGGCCTGGAGAGGGTCTGTCATGAATATTCGTGATGCCTCGAAAGGGAGGAGGTCCCAAGCGGAACTGAAGCGTGTAACCGTTTTGCACGGTGGCAAGCACCCAGGTAGGTGTCCGAGGTGCAAGCAAGCCAGTACTGCAGCTGTTGTGCCAAAAAGGGGGTCTGAGGCCACAAGCCTTCAGGGGCCCAGCCGGGACAGCTGTTTGTGGCGGGGCAGTTTGGGTTGGCTGTCTAGGGCGGTGGCCCTGGAAACGCCTCCTGGGACGCTGGTGTGTGGGCTGGCCACGTCCTGCGTTCCTTCTACCTGCTGGGAGGGGCCGGTTGTTCGCTGCTGGTGTGCCCTGTAGGTGATGCCTTAGGTCACCCAGCTGAGCCGTGGGGACTGGAACTGTCCTGGTGACAGTCCGCATCGGAGGAGCTCGCCAGCAGTTCGACCTGCCCCACGTGAGAGTGCAGGGAGGGAGCAACGCGGCCATCTGCCGGGACGCCTTGCATTCCTGGTGGGATCTCTGCAGGATCTCCTCCACGGCTGGCCCAAAGGTATGTCCCGGGGATATAGGCACGTCTAGCAGCGCAGCCTTATCCATATCGGGGACCCTGGCTTGCGACAACCACAGCTGTCTGCGAGCCACAATTAAGGTCGTACCGAAGTACCAGGGGCAGCTATGCAACGGTGCCTACCCTAACCACACAGTCACACACCTGGTCAGCATAGAAACAGATGGGGGAGTACACACTGTTGTTTGTTTATAAAGCCCGACTCACCGAGGTGGGCGGGCCTACGCAGCCGGTGAGGTCTACTCTACAGTGGAATGAAATAACAGAGTGGAGGAATACACGGCTGGATGGCTGTTGTAACAACCGCACTGCAGCTAATCCACAGCAAAACAGGGCCATGCGGTCTAATAAAGAGATGGGGACACGCAGCAGCGGCCAAACAACAAGGTCCACTTCAGCTGCCAGATGGCTGCTGGGGGAATCACTCGACAGTGGGGATGCGGCAAGGCCTAGCCCCGTGGAGGAACTGTATTCTCCCAAGAGTGTAGTTTTTAGAGAGAAAAAACACACACACACACTTCTTATAAAACTGCACAGGCAGTCGCTCACATACGACAGACAGTAAACAAAAGAGGCAGCCTGCAACACAAGTGAGCAGGCCGCTGGAAGTGAGGAGAAAAAGAAAAAGAAACTTCAGTTTGGAGTCACTGATTCCGGGAAAGTGGCAAGCCGGCTTTCAGCATGAATGCAGGGGAGCTGCAGTCGACTCAGGAAGCTCTTTTTACAATAACGCTCAGCTAAACACAAAGGTTCTTACTTTACCGTCTTGAGAAGGAAAAAGAGAAATGGCTTCCTCAGGATGACGGTTTTAATCCCTCGGTGGGCGGGACCGAGTGCGTCATCCCAGGAAGGGGCCTATCGGCAGCTCTGGTATAAAGAGCTCAGTAATACCTACCCAATGGGCAGGGTTATCCCATAGTCATGTTGGTGGCTGTCTTTGAATTGAAAGGGAACAGCAACACACATGTTCTATACTGTGTACCAACCCAATCACTGGCTCCATGTGTCTGTATTATCTACAATTACTTAACCTCCAGCTCAACAGCTATCCATTTCTACACTGTAAAAATGAATATCTTATCTAAACTTGTGTGCAACTGGTATCGCCCCTCACTGTTAAGAGAGGATGAGGTGTGAACTCAATACAGACAGGGATGGAGAAGAGCAGCAGACACTCACCTCCTTGGGGGAAGAACTGAGAATAAATCAGCTTGAAGGTCTCCTCATTGACCACACCGCTGGGACACTCCTGCAAGGGGCAGCACAGACACCACAGTTAGAGGTGAGTCGCTCACTCACTAGGAGAGAGCCATGAGACAAAGTGAAAGAAAGAAAGAAAGAAAGAAAGAAAGAAAGAAAGAAAGAAAGAAAGATGGTTTGGAGAGACAGGTAGTAAAAAGAGGCAGACTCACATTCTTGAATCCCCGGTAAAGGACCTGCAGCTCTTTCTTGGTGAACTTGGTTTGCTCCTGAAGCTTGTCAAGTCCCTCTGGGCGATAGCACACAGTGGAGAGTTCAAAATCATCCTCTGTGCTGTCTGTGACAGGGATTAGAAGAACACCATGATCACTCTCTCACAGTGTGTGCCAGTGCCAGTATAGAGCCTGGCCTCTCTCACAGTGTGTGCCAGTGCAAGAATAGAACCTGGCCTCTCTCACAGTGTGTACCAGTGCCAGCATAGAGCCTGGCCTCTCTCACAGTGTGTGCCAGTGCCAGTATAGAACCTGGCCTCTCTCACAGTGTGCGCCAGTGCCAGTATAGAGCCTGGCCTCTCTCACAGTGTGTGCCAGTGTCAGTATAGAGCCTGGCTATGGCAGCTCAGTTGGAACCAGTTGAAGTCTCTTTGGCTGATTGAGGACGACCAGCTCTGGTTCAGTTCTTACTGACTAAGTTCTTTTAGCGCTGGTTTTCCTAATAGACCGCCAATATTGGCGCTCCCAAATCAGATCAAATGAAAAGGTAAAGAAGTAAGAATACAGCAGAGCAGCGACGAGACAACACTGAAAACTTAACCAAGCTTCTCATCAACACCCGAGAGAGAACACTAAAATGAACCTACCTTTCACAGCACAGTCCAGTGCCGTAACCAGACAGATGAACCAGTTACCTTCCAAACTGTATCCCAGCACTCTACCCACTTAACTTCCCTATTATTCCATCCTGCTCCCCTCGCCTCAGCTACTGGCCTCACTCCAAGCACTGACCTCCCCTGACCCAGCTTCTCCGACCTCACTGCTCAGTCCTAGCAGGGTTGTTCTTCTTCAAGCACGGTTATGCAGAGAAGAAGGGATATAACAGGATAAACTCATTGCGCATTATTACAGTGGAAGTGAACGGACAGAGCATTCACCAGCTATGTATAAGCTTTCCAAAGCAATTACCTGTTACAGAAACATCATTCTAAATAAGCAGGTTAGTATCAGTTAAAAACAACACAGCAGATGAATATTAACAGTCAGACTACAGCTGCTCTGCTGAGCAGTAGGTTATATTTACAGTACAGCGCATGTGTCTCCAGAGCAGTGCATTATTGCTTGTAAACCACACCACGCTGTATCCTGTGCCCTTGCTAACAGGTAAATACATGAAGGAATGGAAGTGTCACTTGCATTCACTGACTGTAGGGATTGGGCTGGGCTGGCAGCAGGACAGCAGTCTGAGGAACCTCTGCTTTATGGTTTTTTTGTTATGGCTGGGAGGGTTACCTGGAAATCACCAACCAGAACAGAGAGGTTAACAGCAAGTCAAACTCGCAGGAACACACACACGCAGGCACACACAGAGACGCATGCAAACACAATGCAGGCACAAAGAGACGCACGCAAACACAATGCAGGCACAAACAGAGACACACACAAACACAAACACAATGCAAGCACAAACAGAGATGCACGCAAACACAATGCAGGCACAAACAAAGACACATGCAAACACAATGCAGGCACAAAGAGATGCATGCAAACACAATGTAGGCACAAACAGACACACACAAACACAATGCAGGCACAAACAGAGATGCATGCAAACACAATGCAGGCACAAACAGAGACTCATGCAAACACAATGCAGGCACAAACAGCCTGAGCCAGATATATTTCTATTTCCCTGAACATTGTGTTTTGTTTTATTTTCAGACTTTTAATATATTGTCTAATTTACGAATAACATCAGAACTGTATACAATGAATATAAAATAGCAGACTTGAAATGACATATTTTCAAATCTCATGGCACTGGAAGTCTGCAATGGGAACATTTCCCGTCTCTAAGGTTAGACAATTCAGCAAAAAGGTGAACACAATGATTTGGGGCTAATCTGTGGTCGGGGCCAAACCCATCCTGGTAATGCCACTGAAGGGGAGGTTGAATCAACAGCATTGCTATGCCCTGTTGTATTTCTGCACTTACTCAAACTTTGATGTGTCTAAAATGAAGGACTTCCTGCTTTGACTAATGCAGTGCTGTGATGGGGGGGGGGGGGTGCTTGAATAGCATTAAAATAACAGGGCGCAGAATGCTTTGATTGAATCTGTTCTTTGGTGTTGTGGTACAGCACAGATCCATACCTATCCTGATTGAATCAGCCTCCCCATCTCTACTGGACTCTCAACTACTCCAGATATACTTCTGCCCTCGACTATCAGAACTCACATGTGAAGCCTGCCCCCGTGATGATGTCATGAGCAGGAGATAATCAAACACAATCCTTGGCCGCTGCTGGTCTCTGCTGTAGATCACTGAGAATCATAACCCCCTCGCTTCCCCCTACCAAACACAACTCCATGCACACACGCACATGCACAAAACAAACTGCATGCGGCAATCCCAAAGCAAGAAATCTCTTTCTGAATCTGCCGTTGTTTGCTGACCTGGCTTTTAGGGTTAGTTATTTATTTTATACACTTTGGAGAAACAGGTTATGCAAGTAGATATTGTGTGTAAACGTTACTGAAAACCAGGTGTGTGGTTTACATGTACTAATAACAACATACTGCTCTGCAGAGCATCTGTGGTGTCACCACTTCTCTACCGGGCTTCCACAGCACCCACTGCAGTATCTTGTGGATTGTGTTCAGTGCTCTCTCTACAGTATCTTGTGGATTGTGTTCAGTGCTCTCTCTACAGTATCTTGTGGATTGTGTTCAGTGCTCTCTCTACAGTATCTTGTGGATTGTGTTCAGTGCTCTCCCTACAGTACCTTGTGGATTGTGTTCAGTGCTCTCTACAGTATCTTGTGGCTTGTGTTCAGTGCTCTCCCTACAGTACCTTGTGGATTGTGTTCAGTGCTCTCTCTACAGTACCTTGTGGATTGTGTTCAGTGCTCTCTCTACAGTATCTTGTGGATTGTGTTCAGTACTCTCTACAGTATCTTGTGGATTGTGTTCAGTGCTCTCTCTACAGTATCTTGTGGATTGTGTTCAGTGCTCTCCCTACAGTACCTTGTGGATTGTGTTCAGTGCTCTCCCTACAGTATCTTGTGGATTGTGTTCAGTGCTCTCCCTACAGTATCTTGTGGATTGTGTTCAGTGCTCTCCCTACAGTATCTTGTGGATTGTGTTCAGTGCTCTCCCTACAGTACCTTGTGGATTGTGTTCAGTGCTCTCTCTACAGTACCTTGTGGATTGTGTTCAGTGCTCTCCCTACAGTATCTTGTGGATTGTGTTCAGTGCTCTCCCTACAGTACCTTGTGGATTGTGTTCAGTGCTCTCTCTACAGTATCTTGTGGATTGTGTTCAGTACTCTCTACAGTATCTTGTGGATTGTGTTCAGTGCTCTCTCTACAGTACCTTGTGGATTGTGTTCAGTACTCTCCCTACAGTACCTTGTGGATTGTGTTCAGTGCTCTCCCTACAGTACCTTGTGGATTGTGTTCAGTGCTCTCTCTACAGTATCTTGTGGATTGTGTTCAGTGCTCTCTCTACAGTATCTTGTGGATTGTGTTCAGTGCTCTCTCTACAGTACCTTGTGGATTGTGTTCAGTACTCTCCCTACAGTACCTTGTGGATTGTGTTCAGTGCTCTCCCTACAGTACCTTGTGGATTGTGTTCAGTACTCTCCCTACAGTATCTTGTGGATTGTGTTCAGTGCTCTCCCTACAGTACCTTGTGGATTGTGTTCAGTGCTCTCCCTACAATATCTTGTGGATTGTGTTCAGTGCTCTCCCTACAGTATCTTGTGGATTGTGTTCAGTGCTCTCCCTACAGTACCTTGTGGATTGTGTTCAGTGCTCTCTCTACAGTATCTTGTGGATTGTGTTCAGTGCTCTCTCTACAGTATCTTGTGGATTGTGTTCAGTGCTCTCTCTACAGTACCTTGTGGATTGTGTTCAGTACTCTCCCTACAGTACCTTGTGGATTGTGTTCAGTGCTCTCCCTACAGTACCTTGTGGATTGTGTTCAGTGCTCTCTCTACAGTATCTTGTGGATTGTGTTCAGTACTCTCCCTACAGTACCTTGTGGATTGTGTTCAGTGCTCTCTCTACAGTACCTTGTGGATTGTGTTCAGTACTCTCCCTACAGTACCTTGTGGATTGTGTTCAGTGCTCTCCCTACAGTACCTTGTGGATTGTGTTCAGTACTCTCTCTACAGTACCTTGTGGATTGTGTTCAGTACTCTCCCTACAGTACCTTGTGGATTGTGTTCAGTGCTCTCTCTACAGTACCTTGTGGATTGTGTTCAGTGCTCTACCCAGCTCCATTCACACTGTGCTCCAGTTCTCACACTGCTGAGTCTTCATGACTCCACCCCCTTTCGTACTTTGCTTCCTCATCTGCCTCATTGCCAGGCTGATCAACTAGAAGTCCCAGATTCCAGGAAGTGAAGTTGCTCATTACAGCCTCACTCACTAATGCCATGCTATAAAGGAATACTTCACTGTGTACACAAGGAGTCTCTTTCAAGACAGTTTTGTAACATTTACATGATTTTTTCTCTTTTAAAAGAAATAGGAGTTAATTAAAGACTGGAGGTAACACTTTGAAAATATGGCCCAGACTGGTTAGAATATGCAATGTTGCGGCAGGCTTGGCAGAAACCCATTGTAGAATTCTCCAGATACTCCCACAGAGAATTCTATTATATGTGTCAGATTGGCTTTGGAGGGAAGACGTGGAGTCTTTTGAGCAATACGTTTACTCAATATACCACACCTGGAAGCCAAACATTGAAATAGATTATGGGGTACTGGATGCCCCCACCTCTAAACTGTAATCATTCACAATGATCAGTCTGCGTTTCTACTCAAAAAGAAGGTAACCCCAATGTCTTACAGCAGAGTTACAGTTTGCAATTCCGTTCCATAGTGTTCTCAACCACTGAGCTACTCAAACCACACGTGCATTTTATACAGCAATTCTCACATCAGAAATCTCTACAGCACATTGCACCCTGGTCTAATAAAGGGAACCTTTTACAGCCTCCATAACTTTGCAATCCTGCACACCCACCCCTTCATATTACCACTGCAATAATGATGATGATAATGATAATAATAATGACAATAATAATAATAAGTAAACCAGTAACTCACTTCTCTCTGGTATCAGGACCCTGGCTGTTTGAGGAATGAATGCCATTTTAAAAGGAACAGACTGAGATTCTCTTCAGCTCCTCTGCTATCCATGTCTTCCACCTTCTACCTCTCTCTCCGACACAGTCTTGTGTTCACTTCTACCTTCCCGAGACACGTCACTGGAGACTCACCATCACGTCATGAGTCCCCCCTGTCCCCCCCCCCCACACACACGGCCGACGATCAGGATAGGGTCTCTGTGTCCCAATACCAGAGCGGCCACCCCCCTCTCTGTGATCAGCAGCCTGCACTCAGACAGTGGTTTAAAGAGGGACAGCAAGGATGTTGCGCCAGACTCAATCAAACACTCACTCCGCTAATGAACGATGTCAAACTGCTCAGCGCAGAGATTGATCAACTGACTGTTAACCTAAAACACGCATAGAGGCTCCCACACACAAACTGCAGATCTACACTAAGAAACTGTAGTGGACTCAACCTGAGACTCACTGTCACGTCATTTGCCTCCAAGGGTTTGTGTGGATCGCTGTTCTCCATCTCTATCCCTTACTGCTGAAGAAGTGAAACCCCGTCTCTATCCCTTACTGCTGGGGAAGTGAAGCCCCATCTCTATCCCTTACTGATGGGGAAGTGAAGCCCCGTCTCTATCCCTTACTGCTGAAGAAGTGAAGCCCTGTCTCTATCCCTTACTGATGGAGAAGTGAAGCCCCGTCTCTATCCCTTACTGCTGAAGAAGTGAAGCCCCATCTCTATCCCTTACTGCTGGGAAAGTGAAGCCCCATCTCTATCCCTTACTGATGGGGAAGTGAAGCCCCGTCTCTATCCCTTACTGATGGGAAAGTGAAGCCCCATCTCTATCCCTTACTGATGGGGAAGTGAAGCCCCATCTCTATCCCTTACTGCTGAAGAAGTGAAGCCCTGTCTCTATCCCTTACTGATGGGGAAGTGAAGCCCTGTCTCCATCCCTTACTGATGGAGAAGTGAAGCCCCATCTCTATCCCTTACTGCTGGGGAAGTGAAGCCCTGTCTCTATCCCTTACTGATGGGGAAGTGAAGCACCATCTCTATCCCTTACTGCTGGGGAAGTGAAGCCCCATCTCTATCCCTTACTGATGGGGAAGTGAAGCCCCATCTCTATCCCTTACTGCTGAAGAAGTGAAGCCCTGTCTTTATCCCTTACTGATGGAGAAGTGCCTCGTTCTCCACGAGGAGATCAGGGATGTTTATATCCCAGCCTCTTTCTTCACTCTGAGATCAGGGATGTTAATATCCCAGCCTCTTTCTCCACTCTGAGGAGATCAGGGATGTTAATATCCCAGCCTCGTTCTCCACAAGGAGATCAGGGATGTTAATATCCCAGCCTCTTTCTCCACTCCGAGGAGATCAGGGATGTTAATATCCCAGCCTCTTTCTCCACTCCGAGGAGATCAGGGATGTTTATATCCCAGCATCTTTCTCCACTCTGAGGAGATCAGGGATGTTAATATCCCAGCCTCTTTCTACACAAGGAGATCAGGGATGTTAATATCCCAGCCTCTTTCTCCACTCTGAGGAGATCAGGGATGTTAATATCCCAGCCTCTTTCTCCACTTTGAGGAGATCAGGGATGTTTATATCCCAGCCTCTTTCTCCACAAGGAGATCAGGGTGTTAATATTCCAGCCTCTTTCTCCACAAGGAGATCAGGGATGTTTATATCCCAGCCTCTTTCTTCACTCTGAGATCAGGGATGTTAATATCCCAGCCTCTTTCTCCACTCTGAGGAGATCAGGGTGTTAATATTCCAGCCTCTTTCTCCACAAGGAGATCAGGGATGTTAATTTCCCAGCCTCTTTCTCCACAAGGAGATCAGGGATGTTTATATCCCAGCCTCTTTCTTCACTCTGAGATCAGGGATGTTAATATCCCAGCCTCTTTCTCTACTCCGAGGAGATCAGGGATGTTAATATCCCAGCCTCTTTCTCTAATCCGAGGAGATCAGGGATGTTAATATTCCAGCCTCTTTCTCCACAAGGAGATCAGGGATGTTAATATCCCAGCCTCTTTCTCCACAAGGAGATCAGGGATGTTAATATCCCAGCCTCTTTCTCCACTCCGAGGAGATCAGGGAAGTTTATATCCCAGCATCTTTCTCCACTCTGAGGAGATCAGGGATGTTAATATCCCAGCCTCTTTCTACACAAGGAGATCAGGGATGTTTATATCCCAGCCTCTTTCTCCACTCTGAGGAGATCAGGGATGTTAATATCCCAGCCTCTTTCTCCACTTTGAGGAGATCAGTGATGTTTATATCCCAGCCTCTTTCTCCACAAGGAGATCAGGGTGTTAATATTCCAGCCTCTTTCTCCACAAGGAGATCAGGGATGTTTATATCCCAGCCTCTTTCTTCACTCTGAGATCAGGGATGTTAATATCCCAGCCTCTTTCTCCACTCTGAGGAGATCAGGGATGTTTATATTCCAGCCTCTTTCTCCACAAGGAGATCAGGGATGTTAATATCCCAGCCTCTTTCTCCACAAGGAGATCAGGGATGTTAATATCTCAGCCTCTTTCTCCACTCTGAGGAGATCAGGGATGTTTATATCCCAGCCTCTTTCTCCACTCTGAGGAGATCAGGGTGTTAATATTCCAGCCTCTTTCTCCACAAGGAGATCAGGGATGTTAATATCCCAGCCTCTTTCTCCACTCTGAGGAGATCAGGGATGTTAATATCCCAGCCTCTTTCTCCACAAGGAGATCAGGGATGTTAATATCCCAGCCTCTTTCTCCACTCCGAGGAGATCAGGGATGTTAATATTCCAGCCTCTTTCTCCTCAAGGAGATCAGGGATGTTAATATTCCAGCCTCTTTCTCCACAAGGAGATCAGGGATGTTAATATCCCAGCCTCTTTCTCCACTCCGAGGAGATCAGGGATGTTAATATCCCAGCCTCTTTCTCCACTCCGAGGAGATCAGGGATGTTTATATCCCAGCATCTTTCTCCACTCTGAGGAGATCAGGGATGTTAATATCCCAGCCTCTTTCTACACAAGGAGATCAGGGATGTTAATATCCCAGCCTCTTTCTCCACTCTGAGGAGATCAGGGATGTTTATATCCCAGCCTCTTTCTCCACTCTGAGGAGATCAGGGATGTTAATATCCCAGCCTCTTTCTCCACAAGGAGATCAGGGATGTTTATATCCCAGCCTCTTTCTCCACAAGGAGATCAGGATGTTTATATTCCAGCCTCTTTCTCTACTCCAAGGAGATTAGGGAATTAATTTTTCCATGGAAAGTGATACCCAGGATTTGTGGGTCTCTGTCCACCTTCCCCACTTTAGATGTCTCCTACGCTGGGGTGTCAGGAGAGCAGCTGCATTGAAGCCGACTGAAGCAACACGCCTTCTTTCAGAGGAACAGGTTACTGCCCACAGGCTCCTCTCCTGCACGGCACACCAGCATGGAACAAAACGGATATGTATGAAATTCCTTTTTCTGTGCTGTGTATCTACCATATAACAATCAGGAGAGTCAGTGACTGGATCCCTGGAGAGCCCTTCTCTAGTCACCACTGACTCGAACCCCTATCACACACTCACCACTCTCTCTGTATAGAGAAGGTAAGGCTGACTATTGGACAATCAGCAGTCAGAAGGTAAAAATGGGTTTTCAAAAGAGTATTAATTTTAATAACTTTATAAATCAGGAAGCTAATAAGTGAACAGCTTCTTCCTGCAACTTTTATTGCTATTTTATCACTGCAATTGTTTTTAACTACTTGACTCGACCCAATTACACAGAAGCACAGGTCATGTGTAACATTGGTAGTGTGATACTGCGGTCACCCTCCAGGGGGCAGTATTGATTCTTACTAAACCACACACAGTCCAGCCAAACTAAGTTCAGCACAATATGGGGGTTTTGTGATTTAAACTTGTATGAATAAAACCGACGTGATGTGAAAAATAAAAATAGTTACAAGACGAACAAACCAAGAATATAGTTAGTGTGTTTAAATGGATTTATGGGTTTTGGGTTTCCACAGACACAGAGGACCAGAGAGTGGAATATGTAAGGGTGCAGTTGACAGCGAAAGCTCTTCTCATCAGGTTGCTGGAAATTAGCAATCACTTTAAAACATTCCTGCTTTGCATTAATAAAATGTCTGGTTGCAAGAGGACTTGTTTTGTGGAGCTCTACTCATGCTGATGCACAGCACGTACCACCAGCTCATTCTATTCCAGATCATGCACCAAGCTGCTGGGTATTAACAGCCAAGGCCCCCTGCCAGCCAGAGTGGAGGGGTTAATCAGCCTTATCACTGCAGATTTACTGCTAAACTGTTTTCTCAGTGCGCAGGTGAACTGTAGTCCCCATCGTTTGGGCAGGGCTGTTCAAAGTGAGCCCCCGTCACCTCTCACAGACTGTTGCTCTTCAGAGATCAGTGAGCCCCCGTCACCTCTCACAGGCTGCTGCTCTTCAGAGATCAGTGAACCCCCGTCACCTCTCACAGGCTGCTGCTCTTCAGAGATCAGTGAGCCTGTCACCTCTCACAGGCTGCTGCTCTTCAGAGATCAGTGAGCTCCTATCACCTCTCACAGGCTGCTGCTCTTCAGATATCAGTGAGCCTGTCACCTCTCACAGGCTGCTGCTCTTCAGAGATCAGTGAGCCCCCGTCACCTCTCACAGGCTGCTGCTCTTCAGAGATCAGTGAGCCTATCACCTCTCACAGGCTGCTGTTCTTCAGAGATCAGTGAGCCCCTGTCACCTCTCACAGGCTGCTGCTCTTCAGAGATCAGTGAGCCTGTCACCTCTCACAGGCTGCTGCTCTTCAGAGATCAGTGAGCCCCTGTCACCTCTCACAGGCTGCTGCTCTTCAGAGATCAGTGAGCCCCCGTCACCTCTCACAGGCTGCTGCTCTTCAGAGATCAGTGAGCCCCTGTCACCTCTCACAGGCTGCTGCTCTTCAGAGATCAGTGAGCCCCTGTCACCTCTCACAGGCTGCTGCTCTTCAGAGATCAGTGAGCCCCTGTCACCTCTCACAGGCTGCTGCTCTTCAGAGATCAGTGAGCCCTTGTCACCTCTCACAGGCTGCTGCTCTTCAGAGATCAGTGAGCCCCTGTCACCTCTCACAGGCTGCTGCTCTTCAGAGATCAGTGAACCCCCGTCACCTCTCACAGGCTGCTGCTCTTCAGAGATCAGTGAGCCTGTCACCTCTCACAGGCTGCTGCTCTTCAGAGATCAGTGAGCCTATCACCTCTCACAGGCTGCTGCTCTTCAGAGATCAGTGAGCCCCTGTCACCTCTCACAGGCTGCTGCTCTTCAGAGATCAGTGAGCCCCCGTCACCTCTCACAGGCTGCTGCTCTTCAGAGATCAGTGAGCCTATCACCTCTCATAGGCTGCTGCTCTTCAGAGATCAGTGAGCCCCCGTCACCTCTCACAGGCTGCTGCTCTTCAGAGATCAGTGAGCCTGTCACCTCTCACAGGCTGCTGCTCTTCAGAGATCAGTGAGCCTATCACCTCTCACAGGCTGCTGCTCTTCAGATATCAGTGAGCCTGTCACCTTTGTTGTGACTGGCTGTGTTTCTAGAGTTCATGTGTGATTGGAGGCGAGGTAGGTAGATGTGCAGAATCGTGTTTAACATTCCCTTTAAGATTCCTGCTGCAATTACATCATTTCAGCCTTGATGTGGCCCTGTATGCTAAAAAAAGAAACACACATTGTTTCTCATTCCCGTCTGCTTTCTGGTGGTAAACAGAAGTCTAAGCCCCCGGGCAGTGAACGCTAGGGGAGAGATTGGGTGTGTTCCTGGGACAGTGAAACAGGATACTGGGAGATGGCTGCTCGATGCCCCCAGGCAGTGAACGCTAGGGGAGAGATTGGGTGTGTTCCTGGGACAGTGAAATAGGATACTGGGAGATGGCTGCTCGATGCCCCCAGGCAGTGAACGCTAGGGGAGAGATTGGGTGTGTTCCTGGGACAGTGAAACAGGATACTGGGAGATGGCTGCTGGATGCCCCCAGGCAGTGAATGCTAGGGGAGAGATTGGGTGTGTTCCTGGGACAGTGAAATAGGATACTGGGAGATGGCTGCTGGATGCCCCCGGGCAGTGAACGCTAGGGGAGAGATTGGGTTTGTTCCTGGGACAGTGAAACAGGATACTGGGAGATGGCTGCTGGATGCCCCCGGGCAGTGAACGTTAGGGGAGAGATTGGGTGTGTTCTTCTTACCCCACTGTGCTGTTTACATTAATTCAGGGTTTCCCCAACCTGTTGCACGAGACCACCAATTATTAGGGGGAATGTACAGTACCACCACTAATAACCCACACCCACAATTACAATGTAATATCCAGTAGCAAGTTGGCCATCAGCCCCAAGGTACAATTTGAGCCCTGTGTTTATGGTGCTGTATGATGTCAGAACCAGTTTAATGATGTAATGGTTTCATTTTGCTGCTGCTCCCAGGGCAACTACCACTGGAGCAAAACTTAGAAGGTTGGGGTCCACACAAATACAAAACATATCTCATTTGCCAAGACATTCAGTTCTAAAGAAGGATTGTAAACCCAAGAAATCACAAAATGAAAGTAAAATTAAGAAAAAGCACTACTGGAACCTCAAGAGAAATCTAACTATATAATGATCTATGCGTTTTCTTCGACTAGATTTCTAATCAATCTGCTGTGAAATACAGCAAGCAGTCATGTGATAAGCATTGTCTCTGGATTTTAAAATGCCTGATAATCTCCAGAAGCATAAAGTTTTTAAAAGCAATGCCTTTCACAGAGCAGTGGCTGATCTGTAGACACAGAACTGATTTTCCTCATCCAGCAAATAAAATGTATTTTTTAACACTGCTCTGATGTAGTTAGTGTCCCCCTCAGCACTCACAAGCACCCGCCTGTCTCAGCTTTCCTTCTGTTTAACCTTACTGCCCCCACTTTCAACAGGGACAGATCCTTCTGTCTCTGCATTCTGCAATACATTAAAAACTGGTGTGTTAGTGGCACTGATGAGCGGGTCAAAGTGCAAGAACTCCAGTAACAGTGACAAGACCCTTCAGCACTGAGGAAACAATCACACTAAAGCAGACAAACTGTCTAGCTGGAGCGGCACACCCACGCCACAGCCTCTGAACCCAGCCTGCATTCGAAACAGGGACACCTCAGCTGTGGGACTGGGAAGAGTCGCCCGATACGATGAGAACAAACATTCTCACTGGACTGCATACTGCATACAGCAGAGCGATGGATAGGAGGCAGTGTGGTTCTCACTGGACTGCATACAGCAGAGCGATGGATAGGAGGCAGTGTGGTTCTCACTGGACTGCATACAGCAGAGCGATGGATAGGAGGCAGTGTGGTTCTCACTGGACTGCATACAGCAGAGCGATGGATAGGAGGCAGTGTGGTTCTCACTGGACTGCACACAGCAGAGGGATTGGATAGGAGGCAGTGTGGTTCTCACTGGACTGCACACAGCAGAGGGATTGGATACGAGGCAGTGTGGTTCTCACTGGACTGCATACAGCAGAGCGATGGATAGGAGGCAGTGTGGTTCTCACTGGACTGCATACAGCAGAGCGATGGATAGGAGGCAGTGTGGTTCTCACTGGACTGCATACAGCAGAGCGATGGATAGGAGGCAGTGTGGTTCTCACTGGACTGCACACAGCAGAGGGATTGGATAGGAGGCAGTGTGGTTCTCACTGGACTGCACACAGCAGAGGGATTGGATACGAGGCAGTGTGGTTCTCACTGGACTGCATACAGCAGAGCGATGGATAGGAGGCAGTGTGGTTCTCACTGGACTGCACACAGCAGAGGGATTGGATAGGAGGCAGTGTGGTTCTCACTGGACTGCACACAGCAGAGGGATTGGATACGAGGCAGTGTGGTTCTCACTGGACTGCACACAGCAGAGGGATTGGATAGGAGGCAGTGTGGTTCTCACTGGACTGCACACAGCAGAGGGATTGGATAGGAGGCAGTGTGGTTCTCACTGGACTGCACACAGCAGAGGGATTGGATAGGAGGCAGTGTGGTTCTCACTGGACTGCACACAGCAGAGGGATTGGATAGGAGGCAGTGTGGTCCTGGAGGGACTGAACCAAAGCTCTGGTAGATGGAGAAATCTCCCAACACTTGAAGAACGAGGTCAGCTTCCTAACCCAGACCAGGTTCCTAATGAGCTCACGTGTGCTGAAATGATATCCTGCGGAAGGGTTTGACAGCTTTTTGTGAGAAAATTTCAAGGTACTGCATACCCGAGAAGACAGGCTGAAAGATTGCTTTTCATGACTGGATAACTAATGAATCTGCCAATTTAATATTCATTTTGCACATTTCTTATTCTCTGCTGTCTCTGTGTGTGTCTCTCTCAATCTCTCTCTCTCTGTTGCTGTTTTTTTATTTTTTCCCTCAAATGTGCGATACACATTGAAAGGTTGAATGTCCTGAATATCTTTAATAAAGATTTGCATATACAAGAATGTATTTCCCTTATAAGACCATTTTGAAACTATCATCTACATACTATATAATATGATCTGTGTATTATCTTGAGTTCTAACAGAGCTAGTAGCAGGAGCAGGGACACTTCCACAGAGGGATGCTGGCCAGCAGATTTCAAGACTAGGACAGGAGCAGGGACACTTCCACAGAGGGATGCTGGCCAGCAGATTTCAAGACTAGGACAGGAGCAGGGACACTTCCACAGAGGGATGCTGGCCAGCAGATTTCAAGACTAGGACAGGAGCAGGAACACTTCCACAGAGGGATGCTGGCCAGCAGATTTCAAGACTAGGACAGGAGCAGGGACACTTCCACAGAGGGATGCTGGCCAGCAGATTTCAAGACTAGGACAGGAGCAGGGACACTTCCACAGAGGGATGCTGGCCAGCAGATTTCAAGACTAGGACAGGAGCAGGGACACTTCCACAGAGGGATGCTGGCCAGCAGATTTCAAGACTAGGACAGGAGCAGGGACACTTCCACAGAGGGATGCTGGCCAGCAGATTTCAAGACTAGGACAGGAGCAGGGACACTTCCACAGAGGGATGCTGGCCAGCAGATTTCAAGACTAGGACAGGAGCAGGGACACTTCCACAGAGGGATGCTGGCCAGCAGATTTCAAAGCTAGGAGGCTTGTGCCTTTGGGGAAGGTAGCAGCACATCAATGTGTTTAATTGAGTATAAAAACACCTTGTCTGAGAACTGACCTTTCAGGAATGTCTTTCCTTCATTAACTTTCTTTTTCTTGACATACTGGAATGCTGTAGCTTTGCATGACACAGCAGCACACACTCTCTCTCTGTCTCTGTCGCTCTCTCTCTCTGTCTGTGTGAGCTGGGCAGACAGATCGCTCTGGTCTGCTCACCCATTAAACTTTCATTTGAAACGTTCCTGCCGAAGGGATTGTTGTTTTGTAGCGTGTGTTAATATTTCACGGATCCGCCTGCCTGCCTGGTAAAGGGTGACGTTCTCAATTCAAAAGGAGCTCGCTGTCTGTTGAAGATGTGTACTGCTTGTATACTTGCTCTGCTTCTGGTACTGAGACTGAATCCCCAGCGGCTCTGTGAGTGCAGCTGCTGCTGCAGCAACTCGCACACTTTTCTTACTCTAATAGGGATCAAACACACACATTATATATTAGGACTTTATTAGGGGTTGGATACAGGACTTAATCACGGGCCGTAGTATCTGTTAACAATTCCAGTTAAATATCAGTTGATCAAGTCTCGTTTATTGATGCATTCATTGACATATAAAAGCAACATTACCCAGCAAATGGACCAAGACCAGTCTACACTGTCTGGCAATCCCACGACTGCTTCAATAGTTAAAATGCACAGACAGCAGCAGATAACTGGGAGCGCAATCAGTCCTGCACAAGCAGCTCTGCGTGTCCAAAATCTTAATGCAACAGGGCCTGTTGCAGACATGGTTACAGTGCTGTGATTCGCTCCTAACAAGTGCAATTATCCACAGCGTCTGGCTGATTCTGGCTGCTTCCTGAAATGGAGGCTTGAAATCCATTCTCAGTAGCAGTGTTAATGCCCTCAGCAGCATTTTCTTTATTAATAGTCTATATGCTGAAAATCATGAGCACAACCCTTGTGGTAGCTGAGGTGAAATGTTTCAGGAATATGAAAAGCAGATAATTTCACCAGAGCTTCAAGTATACAGTACCGCTGTACCTGCAACATGATCTGTAAACGAGCTTTGGTCAAAATCCAAAAAGGGAGCAGAGTGCAGTCACAAGCACTGCAGTCATCCCATTGCATCGCCTCCCAGGAGCAGAGTGCAGTCACAAGCACTGCAGACATCCCATTGCATCGCCTCCCAGGAGCAGAGTGCAGTCACAAGCACTGCAGACATCCCATTGCATCGACTCCCAGGAGCAGAATGCAGTCACAAGCACTGCAGACATCCCATTGCATCGCCTCCCAGGAGCAGAATGCAGTCACAAGCACTGCAGACATCCCATTGCATCGCCTCCCAGGAGCAGAATGCAGTCACAAGCACTGCAGACATCCCATTGCATCGCCTCCCAGGAGCAGAGTGCAGTCACAAGCACTGCAGACATCCCATTGCATCGCCTCCCAGGAGCAGAATGCAGTCACAAGCACTGCAGACATCCCATTGCATCGCCTCCCAGGAGCAGAATGCAGTCACAAGCACTGCAGACATCCCATTGCATCGCCTCCCAGGAGCAGAATGCAGTCACAAGCACTGCAGACATCCCATTGCATCGCCTCCCAGGAGCAGAATGCAGTCACAAGCACTGCAGACATCCCATTGCATCGACTTCCAGGAGCAGAATGCAGTCACAAGCACTGCAGACATCCCATTGCATCGCCTCCCAGGAGCAGAATGCAGTCACAAGCACTGCAGACAAGCAGCCAGCACAGGTCTGAACTCCCTGTGATACACCCTCAATACATCCCTGAATTAGAAATCATTAAAGCACTGCCCAGCACATAAATCAACAGGACAATACGTGTTCATCCAGAATGCTTTATTGTAAATTCGAATGCAAATTTAATGAAAAGTCAAGCAGACAAATAATTTTGACAAAACATCTGGTCGCTTGACAACAGTATACCATGTGCGCTAGGACGGGCCCGCACAGTACTGTCCTCCCCTTCCTAATATTAATAGAAAGGAGTCAAGGGTGGCTCCCAAGTGGCGCATCCAGTAAAAGCACGCGCTAGAGTGCAGGATGCGCTCTATAGCCTGGATGTCGCGAGTTCAATTCCAGGCTATTCCATAGCCGACCGTGGACGGAGCTCCCGGGGCGGCTCAATTGGCCGAGCGTCGCCAGGGGAGAGGGAGGGTTAGGTCGGCCAGGGTGTCCTCGGCTCACTGCGCACCAGCGACCCCTGTAGTCTGGCAGGGCGCCTGCGGGCTTGCCAGTAAGCTGCCCAGAGCTGGTTGTCCTCCGATGCTGTAGCTCTGAGGCGGCTGCACGGTGAGTCTGCAGAGTGTAAAGAAGCGGGCGGCTGATGGCACACTCTTCGCCCCTCCCGAGTCAGCGCAGGGGTGGTAGTGGTGAGCTGTGCCTAAAAATAATTGGGCATTTCAAATTGGGGAGAAAATAATAAAAACTAACTGGCAACGACTAAATTTATATTAAAAAATATATTAACACAGCACCATGCGTCAAGGAGGCAGCTCCTAAAAGCCATGTTCTGGCATTGGCTGTTTGTCTACTTTGATCTCTACAGAGCTGATGAACAGAATGCCTTTGCATTTAAAAGCTGCTTTTACCGACATGCATTGGCTGCAGCCCACGTTGAGCCAATCACACGAGGGGATGGCTTGTGAATTTAGAATCTATTGTGATCCTTCATAAGTTGAGACATTGTATTTTTGAATTGTGTTAAATCACCACTCTGCAGCTCTTGACTGGATGACCCTGTGAATAAGAGAGCATTTTTTTTTCTGCATACATATTTGAAATAGATCTTTGAATTTGTTTAGGGCAATAAATCAATAACTACAGGAAAGGCCCAGGAAACTTATTTTATGAATTCACATGCGCTCTATTTTATGCTGCATCTTGAAAACAATTTTTCATAGTTTTTAGCTTTGCAGAGTGGGCTATTAAAAGACTCGGTGAGGGGAGAGTTACGAGGCACCCAGCTTCTCCTAAATATTCACAAACAGGCAGGAAGGGCTTGTTCAGGCCTAAACACTGTCTGAGTGATTGATTTTATTAGGGCTCCTGTGCACTCTGTCACTACTCACTGTGGTTTACCTGAGCGAATGAGTGAGCTGCGTGAGAGAGCGTGTGCTGCAGTGCGCTTTGTGAAGATTTCTGTCTGTATATGAATAGGTGTGTCAAGGTGTACATTATGCAGCTGTTCATGTCTGGTTGTGTTTGGCTGTGTGTGTGTTTGTGAGGCAGCAATGCTGTGATGTCGATCCCTGTGGGCTGTGATATTCTAGAATACACTTTGTCTGCTAGATTCACAGTTGAATCACTTTGAGACCCATCAACAGTCAGGTCTGGCTGTTTTATCCCAATACCTGAGAAAACATGTCTCTAATCTCAATACTAAGTGTAGTCCCTCCTGGACTCTCACACACGAGGAATCTGGTTCAGCAAGGCAAGGGAACACAGAAAATCCAAACATAGTCAGCCCCCTCCCTCTCCCTCTCTCTCACTGCCGATCTCGTTCTGTAGAAATGAAGCTCTACCGGATGGCTTGATGGCCACCTCGCTCAATCCAGAGGACTGCCCTGGATTCCCTGGTTCAGTGCAGACTCTCCTCCACTGGGATTTAACTTCCCCTCTTGTTAAAGTCCCTTTGATGTGTGAGAAACGACATGCTGGGACTTGTCCATCACGCCACATCACGCCACGTGGGCTTTGTGCAAAGGAGAAGCTTCTTATGTTACTCGCTGTGCATTTCAAGCTCAGTAAGGTTTCTTCATGTTGATACACCACTAAGCACTGCTACCGTTGGAGCGAGTCTCTCTGCTAGATAATGGATGGCCAGGGCAGTTCAGGCAAAGGCTCTTCATGAAAGACAAGGTCAATTACCTGCATGTTTGTGTACTTGACGTGTCTAATATTTTGAAGGTTTATAATAAATAATATATTTGAATCTCTTTATATAGCACCCATACTGTACTATTGCATGACAGCTCACTCCCCCTTTGCAAGTCAGGCAGCAACTAAGTGACACAGACTGCAATGGGATAATGCCAGTCTGTTAAAAGCTGTCAGGGACTCATTCTAGCAAGGATAACAGACAGCGAAGTCCTCCGAGCCTGCTTCACAAAGTCAAAGAACAGTAATACCAAGCCTGGCTCTGCACTGGAGTCAGCCTTGTCACAAATCACTCAAAGCCTAATAGGATTTGAAGGTTCAATCAGGACAGCTCAATGAAATGGGCACCGTCACACTCAACTCCATTCAACTCCATTCAACTCCCCAAGACTACATCACCAGAGCCCAGCAGAGGATACAGCCCTCCCTGTGTGATCAGCACAGCTTACTGTATATACATTACAGCCATCCCTGTGTGATCAGCACAGCTTACTGTATATACACAACAGCCATCCCTGTGTGATCAGCACAGCTTACTGTATATACACAACAGCCATCCCTGTGTGATCAGCACAGCTTACTGTATATACACAACAGCCACCCCTGTGTGATCAGCACAGCTTACTGTATATACACAACAGCCATCCCTGTGTGATCAGCACAGCTTACTGTATATACACAACAGCCATCCCTGTGTGATCAGCACAGCTTACTGTATATACACAACAGCCATCCCTGTGTGATCAGCACAGCTTACTGTATATACACAACAGCCATCCCTGTGTGATCAGCACAGCTTACTGTATATACACAACAGCCATCCCTGTGTGATCAGCACAGCTTACTGTATATACACAACAGCCATCCCTGTGTGATCAGCACAGCTTACTGTATATATATATTACAGCCATCCCTGTGTGATCAGCACAGCTTACTGTATATATATTACAGCCATCCCTGTGTGATCAGCACAGCTTACTGTATATATATTACAGCCATCCCTGTGTGATCAGCACAGCTTACTGTATATATAACAGCCATCCTGTGTGATCAGCACAGCTTACTGTATATATACTACAGCCATCCCTGTGTGATCAGCACAGCTTACTGTATATATATTACAGCCATCCCTGTGTGATCAGCACAGCTTACTGTATATATATTACAGCCATCCCTGTGTGATCAGCACAGCTTACTGTATATACACAACAGCCATCCCTGTGTGATCAGCACAGCTTACTGTATATATATTACAGCCATCCCTGTGTGATCAGCACAGCTTACTGTATATATATTACAGCCATCCCTGTGTGATCAGCACAGCTTACTGTATATATATAACAGCCATCCCTGTGTGATCAGCACAGCTTACTGTATATATATTACAGCCATCCCTGTGTGATCAGCACAGCTTACTGTATATATATTACAGCCATCCCTGTGTGATCAGCACAGCTTACTGTATATATATTACAGCCATCCCTGTGTGATCAGCACAGCTTACTGTATATATACTACAGCCATCCCTGTGTGATCAGCACAGCTTACTGTATATATACTACAGCTCTCCCTGTGTGATCAGCACAGCTTACTGTATATATATTACAGCCATCCCTGTGTGATCAGCACAGCTTACTGTATATATACTACAGCCATCCCTGTGTGATCAGCACAGCTTACTGTATATATACTACAGCCATCCCTGTGTGATCAGCACAGCTTACTGTATATATACTACAGCCTCCCTGTGTGATCAGCACAGCTTACTTTATATATACTACAGCCCACTCTGTATTTAAAGTACTATGGATTTCCTTGTTGTTACTGCATCTTGTAAAGCGCTTTGTGATGGTGGTCCACTATGAAAGGCGCTATATAAAATAGATTGAGATATATATAAAATAAAGATTGAGATATACAGTATATATAAAATAAAGATTGATATATATATATATATATATATATATATATATATATATATATATATATATATATATATATATATATATATATATATACTGTATATAAAATAAAGATTGAGATATATATATCTCATTTGAGGAATCTTTGTTACAGGAAACTATAAACAGAATTCCTGTCCCTCCTGAGACGCTGGCGATTCGTCAACCGGGGGTGGCATGCTGGCAAACTGCCTCGCTCCAAACTCAATTATTTATGCCCCATTCTCTGTTCATAATGAGTTTTAACCCAAGGGCACTGCCGAGGAGCCCACCAGATTCATCACCAAGCACAGAGTGTTAAAAACCACCTCAATACTGTTAAACTGGGGTGTGATGTCAGCTTCAGTACCAGGACAGAACCACCCCAATACTGTTAAACTGGGGTGTGATGTCAGCTTCAGTACCAGGACAGAACCACCTCAATACTGTTAAACTGGGGTGTGATGTCAGCTTCAGTACCAGGACAGAACCACCTCAATACTGTTAAACTGGGGTGTGATGTCAGCTTCAGTACCAGCACAAGGATCCCAGTGGGTCAGCTCTGGCACTCCAGGGAAATCCCTGATGAGACGCTACAATCAGAGTAAAGCAAGACCGTGAATGTCATCAGGGTGTCTCCTGCACTGCACTGTATTAAATGAGGGCAACACAGAGCTAGACTCAATCCAGACTCTGATTTACTCCTGTCACGATTTCTCAAAGACATTTTTTGTACTTTCATTTCACTCATTTTTCACTTTATGAATTCTCTACCCTTCAACAAGTATCAGGACAGGTTTCCAAATAACTTTTAAACGGTACTGTAGACTGCACACAGCATACAATTACCATCCCCTGCACACAGCATACAATTACCATCCCCTGCACACAGGATACAATTACCACCCCCTGCACACAGGATACAATTACCACCCCCTGCACACAGCATACAATTACCATCCCCTGCACACAGGACACAATTACCACCCCCTGCACACAGGATACAATTACCACCCCCTGCACACAGGATACAATTACCACCCCCTGCACACAGGATACAATTACCACCCCTGCACACAGGATACAATTACCACCCCCTGCACACAGGATACAATTACCACCCCCTGCACACAGGATACAATTACCACCCCCTGCACACAGGATACAATTATCACCCCCTGCACACAGGATACAATTACCACCCCCTGCACACAGGATACAATTATCACCCCCTGCACACAGGATACAATTACCACCCCCTGCACACAGGATACAATTACCCACCCTCCCAGACACTGCCCACTGCCAGTTACTGTGTATAACCACCCTGCCAGACACTGCTCACTCCCAGTCACTGTGTATAACCACCCTACCAGACACTGCCAGTCACTGTGTATAACCACCCTGCCAGACACTGCCCACTGCCAGTCACTGTGTCATTGTTCTCACTAGCTTGGGTTTCTCAATGACATTCTTCCTCAGCACTTGTTAGTCTCTAGTTGTGGAGGCTGGGTTTACTAAACTTAGTATCATTTTACAGACGGCATATCAAAGTTGTCTATGTTAGAAAAGCGGGCAAGCAGTGATAATCACAACAAAGGCTTGGCTGGGATTAGCGATGCACTCTTAACTGGGCTGAGACCAAATACAAGTAATTCCACCGAACCCTCCCCAAACAAACACAAGCAAACACCCTGTGGCCATTACAGGAACTGGCCTGGGCTGGAAATGAAAACAAATCGGACTACAAAGTCACCTAGTCTTTTTATTTCCTTGTGCAAAACATAAGAAAAACACTTGCCCATGCAGTGGATAAGCACATGATATAGTCAGACACAGTGAAAGATAAATTAATAGAGAAATAAATGAATAAAGAAATGAAACAGCTGTGCTAAACGGAGTCAACACTAATCACAGTCAGTCTATCCATTCAATGCACATTAAAAACGTTTCCCGATTTCCAAAGTTTAAGAGCCAACAGTTGCTTCAGTAATCAAAGCATTGCAAATCAAAGCATTGCAAATCAAAGCGGGCTGGGCAGACCGCTGCGTTCACACTGCAGCCAAACTCTTCTACCCTGCCTGAAGCAAGAAGGAAAAACTACAAAGAAAAAGTGTCAGAAAAGAAAGCATGAAGAAACAAAACCAAGAGGGGCTTTACCTTCCACGCCGATGGGTTCGAAGAGCCCGAACTGTTCCAGCACCTTAACAAAGAGCCCCAGGACCACCAGCACTGCGATCATCTCAAGCCCTTCCAGGTTCATGCTGGAGCGCTCTCCTCACACTGCATACCCACCACACAAATCATCATCCAAACACCACAGAAACAATGGAACAGTCTGCCTTAACTCCCTGCTCACTGACCAGCCTCCCTCAGGACTGGAGCCCCAGACCAGGAAACAGACCCCCCCCCCAGTGCAGGTCTGCAGCACGCGAAGGCACAGCACAGTGCAGAGCACAGTGTGGAGAGGGTGAAGGGGTCCCCTGGTCCAGTGTGAGGTGAGCCTTCAGGACCCCTAACCCAGAGGAGCTGAAACAACCAAATGTCTGTTCAGCCCACACCTTCTTAGACTATGATTGTCAGCATGTGTGTGTGAGAGAGAGAGAGAGAGAGAGAGAGAGAGAGAGAGAGAGAGAGAGAGAGAGAGAGAGAGAGAGAGAGAGAGAGAGAGAGAGAGAGAGAGAGAGAGAGAGAGAGAGAGAGGGAGAGAGAGAGAGAGGGAGAGAGAGAGGGAGAGAGAGAGGAGAGAGAGAGAGAGAGAGAGAGAGAGAGAGAGAGAGAGAGAGAGAGAGAGAGAGAGAGAGAGAGAGGAGAGAGAGGGAGAGAGGTATGCCCTCCCATTCTAATGACACTTGCTTCATTGATTTGCTTAATGCTGTTTCCTTGGTAACGGGCACTGGATATTTAGTGATCTCTGGATCACGGACAGTGACAAGTTGTTACACTGCTGTTTATTTATTTTGAAATACTTGTTTTTTCTTTTGTTTTCCTTGTACGAGACAAGCTGGGGCTGTTATTTGTTTTATTTGTTGGATTCAAGCAACAGTATATAATGGATTTTTCAGAAACGTAGAGCTATCACCCCTTTTAAAATCATATTAAAAGAAACACCTTCAGAACTCTCTTGAAAGTTTCATTTCATTCAGCTTAGTTTTTTTTATATGAATCTGATGGCCCTAACATCAACCTCATGCACATATAATCAGTATTAAATTCTTCTACCAAAGTTGATGGCTCTCAGATCTGTAGCTAGCACTGAGCTCTCAGTATTGAATCTACTGGTCCTTACATCACCAGTACAATAATGTAAAGGGATTGTCTGGCTCCCAGATCCCTACCACAAAGTTTTTATAAGCACAAGAACACAAACCCAGTTGTGTGTTACTGCTTTCTTACTATATTAGAATGAATGTTCTGACTCTCAGACAGATCTCCAGTGCTGAGTTCATTATGTATTGAATTTGCTGGCTCTCAGATCTCCAGTGCTGAGTTCATTATGTATTGAATTTGCTAGCTCTCAGATCTCCAGTGCTGAGTTCATTATGTATTGAATTTGCTGGCTCTCAGATCCCCAGTGCTGAGTTCATTATGTATTGAATTTGCTAGCTCTCAGATCCCCAGTGCTGAGTTCATTATGTATTGAATTTGCTGGCTCTCAGATCTCCAGTGCTGAGTTCATTATGTATTGAATTTGCTGGCTCTCAGATCCCCAGTGCTGAGTTCATTATGTATTGAATTTGCTAGCTCTCAGATCCCCAGTGCTGAGTTCATTATGTATTGAATTTGCTGGCTCTCAGATCTCCAGTGCTGAGTTCATTATGTATTGAATTTGCTGGCTCTCAGATCCCCAGTGCTGAGTTTGTATTGAATTTGCTGGCTCTCAGATCCCCAGTGCTGAGTTCATTATGTATTGAATTTGCTAGCTCTCAGATCCCCAGTACTGAACCCTCTAAACTGTATTAGATTGGCAGTCTTTTAAACCCCCAGTATATACCTGATTCTCTGTTGAGATGCAGGGCTACTCATAGTCTTCCTGGATAGCGGAGGTAATGCTTTCATTTGAAATATTTATAAAGTTGTGATGTTTATCACTGTTCAGTTTTCAATGGCACCTCCTTTCCATTGTGGAACTGAAGAATCTATACAGCAGCAAATCCTTAGTACAGCTTCCTGTCACTGTGGTGTTGTGGGATTCCTAACTGGAGGGATATGTGATGGAACAGTGGTCCTCCCCTACCTTTAACACTGACACACACTCACACACACTCACACTGACACTGACACACACTCACACACACTCACTGACACTGACACTGACACACACACTGGCACTGACACTGACACACTCACTGACACTGACACTGACACACACTCACACACACTGACACTCACACACACTGACACTGACACACACTGACACTGACACTGACACTGACACACACTGACACGGACACTGACACACACTCACACACACTGACACTCACACACACTGACACTGACACTGACACTGACACACACTGACACGGACACTGACACACACTCACACACACTGACACTCACACACACTGACACTGACACACACTCACACAGACACACACTCACACTGACACACACTCACACTGACACTGACACACACTCACACACACACTGACACAGACACACACTGACACTGACATTGACACACACACACTCACACACACACACTGACACACACACACTGACACTGACACACACACTGACACTGACACACACACTGACACTGACACTGACACACACTCACACTGACACTGACACTGACACTGACACTGACACACACTGACACTGATACACACTGACACACACTCACACACACTCACACACACTCACACTGACACTGACACTGACACTCACATGCACACGCACACGCACATTGACACACACTGACACACACACTGACACACACACAGACACTGACAGACACTGACACACATATATATGAATCCTTATTTTCAATAAAGTAACTAAAGGGTGTCCCATGAGGCACAGTTGTTCTATTGCTTGTCTATTTCTTTCAGGTGGGATTTAACAGAGAATGTTATGATCGACATAATATGTATTATAGACTGTTTATGATCCTTCAGCCAATCAGAGATCACATTTCACCTGTTGTTTTTATCATGCTTTGTTCTCAATAGTGGTGCTGTTGATGTCATCTGAGCTTGCAAACCGACCTCCTACCGAGCTCACGTTCCAGCCCTGGTCCCTTCACTCGGAGCGTGCAAACCGACCTCACGTTCCAGCCCTGGTCCCTTCACTCGGAGCGTGCAAACCGACCTCACGTTCCAGCCCTGGTCCCTTCACTAGGAGCGTGCAAACCGACCTCACGTTCCAGCCCTGGTCCCTTCACTCGGAGCGTGCAAACCGACCTCACGTTCCAGCCCTGGTCCCTTCACTCGGAGCGTGCAAACCGACCTCACGTTCCAGCCCTGGTCCCTTCACTCGGAGCGTGCAAACCGACCTCACGTTCCAGCCCTGGTCCCTTCACTCAGAGCGTGCAAACCGACCTCACGTTCCAGCCCTGGTCCCTTCACTCGGAGCATGCAAACCGACCTCACGTTCCAGCCCTGGTCCCTTCACTCGGAGCGTGCAAACCGACCTCATGTTCCAGTCCTGGTCCCTTCACTCGAGCGTGCAAACCACCTCACGTTCCAGCCCTGGTCCCTTCACTCAGAGCGTGCAAACCGACCTCACTTTCCAGCCCTGGTCCCTTCACTGAGCGTGCAAACCGACCTCACGTTCCAGCCCTGGTCCCTTCACTGAGCGTGCAAACCGACCTCACGCTTCCAGCCCTTGTCCCTTCACTCGAGCGTGCAAACCGACCTCACGCTCCAGCCCTGGTCCCTTCACTCGAGCATGCAAACCGACCTCACTTTCCAGCCCTGGTCCCTTCACTCGAGCTGCAAACCGACCTCACGTTCCAGCCCTGGTCCCTTCACTCGGAGCGTGCAAACCGACCTCACGTTCCAGCCCTGGTCCCTTCACTCGGAGCGTGCAAACCGACCTCACGTTCCAGCCCTGGTCCCTTCACTCAGAGCGTGCAAACCGACCTCACGTTCCAGCCCTGGTCCCTTCACTGCGACTCGTACCAATATTCTCTGACACAAGTACAAAGAGCCCAGATGTTTGACAAAATGTTTAACAATTAAAAGGCATGCATTTTTAAAAGCTGGCAGTGTCACACAGCAATGCATCTCATCTGTGTCTCCTGAATACAAACTTGAAAAGGAGCACTAGTCGTAATGTCAGGGAATCCGATTACCATCAACAGTCTGGAACAAGCGCTTTCACACTTTCACTGTGGCATTGAACTTTTAATAACATTTATTTTCTGTGCGTTAGACAAAGAATGAAAGGAGATACCAATACATAAAAGCTTTCCAAAATCAAGAAGTCATTTCAGTATTTTGCACAAACTGTACTAAAAATATCATTATTATGTCACATAATATTAGATATAAACATAGTCTGGTACATTACTGTAGTTGAAAATTCAATTGGAAAAAACTATGGGCTCAAACAAATCAAAGATCAAGTCTAAGATTCTTATCATTAGTTTTGCTTTCTGGTATTCTTTATTGAAGGATTTGTGAAACAGTTCTGGGTTTAGATGAAATTCTGTAAAGCACTGCTGTGTGCATGTGAGCCCCAATGTATGACAGAACGATTATCTCCTGTGACAGGCTCTCAAAGCCAATTGGAGGGCATGCCTATAGCATCCCATATTATTTACCTCCCTACGTCTAAGCAACTGCAGAAAAGAAAAGAAAAAAAACTACAATTACACCACTGGGCCTTTTGAAAACCCATTCCTCTGTAATTGTGAGTATTAACAACCCACAGAGCCCAGTGCTGTCTCCCCAGGAGAGCTGAAAACACTGAGAACAATACACTGAAATCCCCGCTTACTTGTGAGCTCAGCGATAGAAACGTCTGTTTAAATTACCTACATTGCAACACTCGCTGTGAGAGAACACCAGATACCCTCGGGCTCAAGGGCACTGCTGCCTCCCATCATATCACTGTGCGCAGCTTGCTACCCGCTGCACACAAATCAACCCCTAGACCTGCAGACTGACATCCCCACAGTGTCAGGCAGCTGGGAACAGTGGTTTGAATTGGGAAGCGTTAAACCTGAGTCTTGTATTAAACCTGGGACTTTGCAGGCTACAGCCACGCACATTCCCCTCTGTCCCTGTGAAAAGCTCTGCTGTACACTATACAGGCTACAGAACACGCACACTCCCCTCTGTCCCTGTGAAAGGCTCTGCTGTACACTATACAGGCTACAGAACACTCACACTCCCCTCTGTCCCTGTGAAAGGCTTCCTGATTGCTTTATGGGACACTGCAGTGCTTAGAAAGCACTTAGCCAAGAGTTATGGGAGTCTTTTACTGCTGTACAAACAATGGCAGCTCTAAAATCCTCATTTACTCCCTCATTCCCTCTGCCCCCGCAGCCCAGGACCTGACAGAGGAGGAGGGGGGCAGCACGTCACCAAGAGAAGGGAATCTATTAGGGAGCCTGTCAGCTGGCCTAGATAGGTTTTAATTGGGCCATCACGGGTGTAAACTACGTTTGATGTTGACACAGTGATAAGAGAAGAACTGTCTGGAAATAAAAGCTCTCTGATGATGAGAATGGAGTGCAGTGTATCCAGTGGCTCAGATAGTAAAATGAGTTTTAATGTGGTTGATTGGCCTGTGCATTCCTGTGGGGTCAGGGTCAGGGTTATTGTGGTTGATTGGCCTGTGCATTCCCGTGGGGTCAGGGTCAGGGTCAGGGTCAGGGTTATTGTGGTTGATTGGCCTGTGCATTCCCGTGGGGTCAGGGTCAGGGTCAGGGTTATTGTGGTTGATTGGCCTGTGCATTCCCGTGGGGTCAGGGTCAGGGTCAGGGATATTGTGGTTGATTGGTCTGTGCATTCCTGTGGGGTCAGGGTCAGGGTCAGGGTCAGGGTTATTGTGGTTGATTGGCCTGTGCATTCCCGTGGGGTCAGGGTCAGGGTCAGGGTTATTGTGGTTGATTGGCCTGTGCATTCCCGTGGGGTCAGGGTCAGGGTCAGGGATATTGTGGTTGATTGGTCTGTGCATTCCTGTGGGGTCAGGGTCAGGGTCAGGGTCAGGGTTATTGTGGTTGATTGGCCTGTGCATTCCCATGGGGTCAGGGTCAGGGTCAGGGTTATTGTGGTGGATTGGCCTGTGCATTCCCGTGGGGTCAGGATCAGGGTTATTGTCATGGATTGGCCTGGCAAACTGTGGCTAATGTGAACAAACTGCTTCCAAATTGCAAACACAAACACTGATCAGTAATCAATGCAGGCCTTTAAACTGCCATCTGGAAAGACTTGTTTCTCAGCCACTGAACCAAGTCGTGCTTCCCAGCAAACTGCTGTCCTGTAAGCACTCTAGATCAGACACAAAGCCAGGGACCCAGAACAGACTGCTGTCCTGTAAGCACTCTAGATCAGACACAAAGCCAGGGACCCAGAACAGACTGCTGTCCTGTAAGCACTCTAGATCAGACACAAAGCCAGGGACCCAGAACAGACTGCTGTCCTGTAAGCACTCTAGATCAGACACAAAGCCAGGGACCCAGAACAGACTGCTGTCCTGTAAGCACTCTAGATCAGACACAAAGCCAGGGACCCAGAACAGACTGCTGTCCTGTAAGCACTCTAGATCAGACACAAAGCCAGGGACCCAGAACAGACTGCTGTTCTATAGCACTCTAGATCAGACACAAAGCCAGGGACCCAGAACAGACTGCTGTTCTGTAAGTGTTCTAGATCAGACACAAAGCCAGGGGCTGAACCAAAATTAATTACCTAATTTACAAATCCACCTGGAGAGATACCCTGACATTCATCAGTGATTACCTAAGTTGAAGGTGAAAATCTACAGCAAAGTCTGAATTTTCCAGCATGGCTCAATATGTGTGTGCTTCAGTGTGCTCGAGGGTTTTGGCATTGTATTTTGCTCAAAGAAGACACAATGGTTTACCTTGACAAGTAATATGTGCAATCAATCAATCAATCAGCCAGCCAGGTAATCAATAATTAAACAGGCCTCGTGGTGCAAGCAGGAAAGGCAAAGCGAAGCTTTACTCCGCTCTGCGAGCGTGCAGCCTAGGGGGGTTGATGATGGAAAATGAAACATTGTTATTTTTATCTCATTTCTTAAGGTACATTTTTCACTTAATCCCAGCTGTCAGGCCGACAAATTGTCCCCCAGACACAACCTCGGGTGTGTCCCCCTCATCCTCCTCCCCGCACAAACACAGCTCCTCCGTGATTCAGAACTGGCAGCAATAACTGTTGGACAATTACATATCCAGCGGTGCTGCCAGGACATGCTTGTGCTCTGTACAATTCGCTGTGCTTGCATTGATTTTTCTTAATTGCATCTTCAATACGATTAATAAATGGCCTCTCCACATGAGCGTGTAAAAGGACACTTAAAGGATGTGCTCCCCTCTCAGACTGGAGTTTAACCAGCAGCCAGCATGTTAAAAAGGGCATGAGACATGATATTAAATTTGGGGCCTGTCTACCTTACACATTAAACACTGTATCACAATAAATTGTCTGTTAACAGGGGTACAAGGCAAAGCAATACCGACCATATTAATGAACATACTACAATTTCACATTTAAATAATACAAAAATGGTTTTACATGCCATTGCACTATGTCAACACAGGCCAAAACACCTGTATACATATCGAATGTATTTGAAAACATCCTCAGTTACTTTACCACCATCAGTCGCAAGCAGCAATGCCAAGGACTGTTGCCAAGGTCTTGCTTTCAGTTCATTAATAATACATCTCACTGCAGTAAAAAGAGGAGACCGTCAACAGCACTGGAAGTGAGGGGTTACAAAAAGCAGACAGGAGTATTCTTGGCATTGTGGCTCCAACTCAAAGAAACTAAAAAACAAAAACATACAGAAGTCTCTTTCAGGCTTGGCTTGTGTAAATCTGTCTGTGCTAGATAATGAAAGGTAGTTTTTGTTTTATTTTGGGCTGTAAACACAAAGACGCATAGTTAAAGACTGAAAAGATGAATTCCTTGCCCAGCACTGTAGGCATCATCTTTACCACAATCTCTATGGTGCTGCTACTAGCTGGCTTCCACAGTCAGCTCTGCACAGCCCTGGATAGTGAGTGTGAGAGGGCAGGGCGGTCAGGCTGCAGGAACCCCAGCTCCTGGATAGTGGGTGTGAGAGGGCAGGGCAGTCAGGCTGCAGGAATCCCAGCTCCTGGATAGCGAGTGTGAGAGGGCAGGGTGGTCAGGCTGCAGGAACCCCAGCTCCTGGATAGCGAGTGTGAGAGGGCAGGGCGGTCAGGCTGCAGGAACCCCAGCTCCTGGATAGCGAGTGTGAGAGGGCAGGGCGATCAGGCTGCAGGAACCCCAGCTCCTTCAAACCAATCTGATCTGAGGATTCAGGTACATTCGGGCTCCTTCTCAATGCATTGTCCTCTAAGACAACGTGAAATCCCTCCAGTAGCTCTGAAAATGATCAACTTCAAGGATGTCTGGGATCTGAAAGACCCAGGCATACCTCCCCATGTGCATGTTTGTGTAAAGTGAATGGAAGTTATGTTTTAAGTTCCAGGAATATTGCTAGTTATATTTCATTGTAATATTTCATTCAAAAGGTGAATCTAAACTCCATTCACTTGTACTGCCACCCTGCCTCCCAGTACCTAACCAGTAACCAACTCCAGCAATATTGGGACATTGGTTTCCAGTATTGTTTGAGAATGGTGTAGACTACATTGTGTCTCTTTTCTTCACACCTCCCTGTTCCTAGGATGCAACCCCTGGGGCTCACAGCTCCCTCGTATTTACATGGCTATGTAATGCTGCACTCCAGTGTACTCCCTTCAGCAGATTGTGGCTCAAGGACTCGGCACCGCAGAGAGTTCCAGGATTGTGGCTCAAGGACTCGGCACCGCAGAGAGTTCCAGGATTGTGGCTCAAGGACTCGGCACCGTGGAGAGTTCCAGGATTGTGGCTCAAGGACTCAACACCACGGAGAGTTCCAGGATTGTGGCTCAAGGACTCGGCACCACGGAGAGTTCCAGGTTTGTGGCTCAAGGACTCAGCACCGCGGAGAGTTCCAGGATTGTGGCTCATGGACTCGGCACTGTGGAGAGTTCCAGGATTGTGGTTCAAGGACTCGGCACCACAGAGAGTTCCAGGATTGTGGCTCAAGGACTCGGCACCGCGGAGAGTTCCAGGATTGTGGCTCAAGGACTCAGCACTGTGAAGAGTTCCAGGATTGTGGCTCAAGGACTCAGCACAGCAGAGAGTTCCAGGATTGTGGCTCAAGGACTCAACACCACGGAGAGTTCCAGGATTGTGGCTCAGGGACTCGGCACCGGGGAGAGTTCCAGGATTGTGGCACAAGGACTCAGCACCATGGAGAGTTCCAGGATTGTGGCTCAGGGACTCGGCACCGCGGAGAGTTCCAGGATTGTGGCTCAGGGACTCGGCACCGTGGAGAGTTCCAGGATTGTGGCTCAAGGACTCAACACCACGGAGAGTTCCAGGATTGTGGCTCAGGGACTCGGCACCGGGGAGAGTTCCAGGATTGTGGCACAAGGACTCAGCACCACGGAGAGTTCCAGGATTGTGGCTCAAGGACTCGGCACTGTGGAGAGTTCCAGGATTGTGGCTCAAGGACTCGGCACCGTGGAGAGTTCCAGGATTGTGGCTCAAGGACTCAACACCACGGAGAGTTCCAGGATTGTGGCTCACTGTGGCGAGTTCCAGGATTGTGGCTCAAGGACTTGGCACCGTGGAGAGTTCCAGGATTGTGGCTCAAGGACTCAACACCATGGAGAGTTCCAGGATTGTGGCTCAAGGACTCGGCACCGTGGAGAGTTCCAGGATTGTGGCTCAAGGACTCGGCACCGTGGAGAGTTCCAGGATTGTGGCTCAAGGACTCTGCACCGTGGAGAGTTCCAGGATTGTGGCTCAAGGACTCAGCACCATGGAGAGTTCCAGGATTGTGGCACAAGGACTCAGCACCACGGAGAGTTCCAGGATTGTGGCTCAAGGACTCGGCACTGTGGAGAGTTCCAGGATTGTGGCTCAAGGACTCGGCACCGTGGAGAGTTCCAGGATTGTGGCTCAAGGACTCAACACCACGGAGAGTTCCAGGATTGTGGCTCACTGTGGCGAGTTCCAGGATTGTGGCTCAAGGACTTGGCACCGTGGAGAGTTCCAGGATTGTGGCTCAAGGACTCAACACCATGGAGAGTTCCAGGATTGTGGCTCAAGGACTCGGCACCGTGGAGAGTTCCAGGATTGTGGCTCAAGGACTTGGCACCGTGGAGAGTTCCAGGATTGTGGCTCAAGGACTCGGCACTGTGGAGAGTTCCAGGATTGTGGCTCAAGGACTCGGCACCAGGGAGAGTTCCAGGATTGTGGCTCAGGGACTCGGCACCGCAGAGAGTTCCAGGATTGTGGCTCAAGGACTCAGCACCACGGAGAGTTCCAGGATTGTGGCTCAAGGACTCAGCACCACGGAGAGTTCCAGGATTGTGGCTCAAGGACTCGGCACCGTGGAGAGTTCCAGGTCACACTGATTAAACACATCACTCTCCGGGAGGAGGGGAATGAAAATGGAATTATGATGGCTAATTGTGTGGAAGCTGCTGTCTCAGTGATTGTGGGGGGTGGGCCCTTTATTCTCAAGTTTCCATCAGCTCCACTCCCCTCTCATTATGTGCCCTTTCAACAGCAATTCCAAGGGCATAACTCTCCCCTCCAAAAACCCTGCCAGCTTTCACAGCAGCAGACAGGACTATAAGACTCACCCCTCTGACTGCTGATTACCTCTGATCTGGGTGTGTGTGTGTGTGTGTGTGTGTGTGTGTGTGTGTGTGTGTGTGTGTGTGTGTGTGTGTGTGTGCGCATGTGTGTGTGTGTGCGTGTGTAGGTTCTTACAGGACTATAAGACTCACCTGTCTGACTCCTGATTACCTCTGATCTGTTTTCTTTTTTTGGGGGGGGGGGGCTCTTCTTAAGGGACAGAACTAATTTATAATAATTGGACTAATGGTTAGAACTAAGGGATTGGGAGGCAGCGTGGCTTAGTGGTTAGAGCAGAGAGCTGGAGTGTTTTATACACTCTACTAAATAAATCTTTAGTTATACACAAATCCATTATGGGGTGCTGTTCGCAAAAAACTTTTTTTTTTTTAAGTTTTGGCTTATATGATGGTGCTGTTAGATAATTAGCCAAACATGTTGTCTCCTTGATTAAACTAGCGAACTCTCACAACTTTTAAAACAATACCCTTGAAGCTGACCGAGCACCCACAATGGCTGGAAAGACATTTCACTGTTAAGCTGATTAAGCTGTCAATTTGTAAGCTGCTCTGGTCTGTCATTTGAATTCCTCAACACATATTAATAATCTGCCCACTCAATATGATTGCAGTTTGAAACACAGCTCTTGTTTGTCTCCTCCTCTGACACTGTGAAGTTTGGCTGCATCCTCCACATTCTAATCTGAGTTCCAGGTTTTGAAGTCTGTGTTCAAACAAGCCTGGGGGTACAGGAGGTGGAGTGTCCAGCTGTCAGACCAAAGACTAAAAGACTAGAGGAAGAGTTTGTGTTTGCAAAGCAGCTCACTTGCTCAACCTGCTGCACACAAAGACTCATTCCCAAAGTTTCAGCACAGCAGGAGGAAGGCTGAAAATTACAACCCTAAACACTGCAGAAGAAATCAGCCTGAACCTGAATGATACTGAGTAAAATATACTTTCATAAGACTTTACTGTATTCGACATCAGGCAGCCCCCTAGTGGACAAACACTGCACAACCTGTGGAAATTCATATAATGTAGAACAAGATGATTCAGCTGAACAGCGCGATGAAGAAACACACATAGCAGGTGAGGAGACAACCCTGCGAGGTAGAGAATCTCAAGATTCCTAACCCCAACCCCTAACCCCAACCCCTAACCAACGGGTCTCTGAAGCAGACACCCAACCAATTACCATGGACACATTTACCCTTGAGGATGGTCATACTGTACATACAGGAAATGTTAAACTAGCTGTAGCACGACACTCGTGGCCAGTACTGCCAGGCCCCTCCGCCTCCCAGGATGCATTGCTCCACAGGCAACCGTTTTCCACCCCTGCAGCACAGAGTGGCCAGGTCATGTTGTTACAGCCCGCCCCCTGATTTATTAACACATACAGCATTCTGTGAAATAACCACAAAATGCTCTACAGCACTGCAGCGGACAGCAAGACTGGATACTGGGATACAGCAAGACAAGTAAATGTACAACAGAATGATGATTCCTCCCTCCCTCCGTCCCTCCCTACCAATCTCCCTTCCTCCCTTCCTTTCCTACCTTCCTCCCTTCCTACCTTCCTCCCTACCACCTCCCTCCCTTCCTACCTACCTCACAATCTCCTCCCTACCTCCCTACCACCTCCCTCCCTTCCTACCTACCTCACAATCTCCCTCCCTACCTCCCTACCTACCTCCCTCCCACCTACCAACCTCCCTACTTACCTACCTCCCTCCCCACCTCCCCCTACCTACATACCTCCCTACCTCCCTCCCTACCACCTACCTACCAACCTCCCTCCCTCCTTACCTAGCTCCCTCCCTACCTACCTCCCTTCCCACCTACCTACCTCCCTACCAACCTCCCTCCCCACCTACCACTTACCTACCTACCTCCCTACTTACCTACCTCTCTCCCTCCCTTCCCCCACCTACCTACCTCCCTCCCTACCACCTACCTACCAACCTCCCTCCCTCCTTACCTACCAACCTCCCTACTTACCTACCTCCCTCCCTATCTACCTACCAACCTCCCTCCTTACCTACCTCCCTCCCTACCTCCCTCCCTACTTACCTACCTACCAACCTCCCTCCCTCCTTACCTACCTCCCTCCCTACCTCCTTCCCTACTTACCTCCCTCCCTACTCACCTACCTCCCTCCCCATCTACCTCCCTACTTATGTACCTCCCTACCTACCACCTCCCTCCCTACCACCTACCTACCTCCCTCCAGTGCAAGACCATTTCACAACCCTTACATTTGATATCTTTTTGTTTTTAACTGTGCCTGCAAAACACTGCCACCTACAGGGAACACTAACTATCAACTCTGGGTCAGAGTAAAACACTGAATTCAAAAGGCATAGAAAACAACTTTGTACAGAGTAAGAGATATTGGGGGCTGTGTTTGGTGATTAGCTCTATTTCTATCTTTGCTATTCTAGGTAGCAAGGGCTAAATTCAACTAACATTCAGTTGAGAAAAGCATTTCATTCAAGCATTATGCAGAGAGTATATGGAGAAAATGTTATTTTGATTCTTTTAAGACATCCCTGATTAGGCATAAAAAATAATAATTAAAAAAAAACTACACAAGAATTATTGCATTAAGAATTTCTGTTTTCCTTTTCCAGCTCACAGTTCATTGAATTTGGTCCCCAAAAGATCAATAAACATATTGATCGACAGCCTCTGGCACAATGAACTTCAATTAACAGACTGCGATACAAAGTTCTGTTCCAAATGGATGTATAAATGTTACCCTTCGATGTAAATCTGGACGTCAACATGCCGTCTGTGCTATCTATCTTGTGCTTACAATCTGGTCCTTTAAAATACCACAGGACACGTTTATCAAGGAGCACAGAGCACTAGAACTCAGAGCTGCTGACCAACGATAGAATAGGAACATTTACATTGACACACAGTGTCTCGGGTTCCTACGCTCTAAATGGACTATATTAACACAGTCATTACATATACTGGATAGCTGGGTATTCACATGCAGCATGCCTAATCCTACAATGAAAATGTTGGCAGTTTCTAGTGCTTTTTGTAACTGCACTGCATTTACACATGTGGTTGTGTATTCACAATGTAACAGCAGTGTAGTTCAAGAGCATTTACTCTGCAGAGATCCTCACGTTGGAGTCCAGACTCCTTGATTCACTACAAGGGCAAGAGCTGCACTATGATTCAATGATCATCGATAAAAACAAACCTGCCCATCACCTACCTGATCTTCCAAGAACTACCCTGGTACACCTGGTGGAAATCCAGTAGGAGACTGGGACCAGTACCATGATAATGAGCGAGTACAACGCTTCCTCATCTTCAAACTGTGTCCCCGGCATCTCACACACTGAAGATACAGGTAAAATTACAGTGTGCTACACCTTGAAATCATCAGCATCTCACACACTGAAGATACAGGTAAACATGTCTTTGCAAAAACTCTTTCCTCACTCAACTCCAACCCACCCATACCTCCGGCATACACAAAAGATTTATAACTTATTAATCGGTGCATTGCTTTTATGGTTACAAGTCATATTTGTTGAGGGTTGAATAATGGATAAGGGGTTGATTATGAAAAAGTTTCCTGGCAGATTGCCCCTCGGAGTCTGAATCGAATTCGGAATGCCTTGTAGTCTTTTCAAAAGAATAAAACACAAAAAAACAAGGGATCCATGAGTTATGGATGCAATCAAAATACAGCAAGGGAATAACAAATAACCTGTTATTTCTGTTCTGTTCACTTTTCAATGAAACTTCAGGAACAGAGGGACATTCCCTGAACACACCACTATGGAAACAAGAGTGCCCGAAGCTTGCAGGCACAGTATCAGCATTGCTGTGTACCAACAATCAGCCACAATCGCATTCACATGTAGCTCATGAACCCATTCTGCTCATTGGAGCGCACTACCATTGGCTTTCCATGCCCTAGATAAAAAGAACAAGGTAGCATAACTTTCAGTTCTACATTATTCATGGTGCTGTCTTTCGAAGTTGTAAAAGTAGGCCTTCTCATCCTCTGGTACAGCGAGGGCTTTTCAGTCAAGGTCACAGCTCAAGAAACAGAGAGCTGACACACCTGACAGCATAGCTAATCATACAGAATCACAAGGCTGCACATTGAGAGAGAGAGAGAGAGAGAGAGAGAGAGAGAGAGAGAGAGAGAGAGAGAGAGAGAGAGGAGACCCCCAGCAGCCATGTGCACAAACTCGATCACAGTAGGGCATGAGCCTCAGAAAGTCTTCTTTAATGAATTCCTCCTTTACCAAAGCACAAACGCACTGGTTAACTTTATCAAAGCACAAACGCACTGGTTAACTTTATCAAAGCACAAACGCACCGGTTAACTTTATCAAAGCACAAATGCACTGGTTAACTTTATCAAAGCACAAACGCACTGGTTAACTTTATCAAAGCACAAACGCACTGGTTAACTTTATCAAAGCACAAATGCACTGGTTAACTTTATCAAAGCACAAATGCACTGGTTAACTTTATCAAAGCACAAATGCACTGGTTAACTTTATCAAAGCACAAATGCACTGGTTAACTTTATCAAAGCACAAATGCACTGGTTAACTTTATCAAAGCACAAACGCACTGGTTAACTTTATCAAAGCACAAACGCACTGGTTAACTTTATCAAAGCACAAACGCACTGGTTAACTTTATCAAAGCACAAACGCACTGGTTAACTTTATCAAAGCACAAACGCACTGGTTAACTTTATCAAAGCAGTGAAGCATTAACTTGTTCCATTTGACAGAGAGGGTGACGCCATGGCAATGCAGTATCAGTACAGAACTGTTTAATCACAATTGTAGTAATTGGATATAGGTTTCTGTCAATGAATGCACCTCTCATTACAGTGCTAGGAGGCTGTGTGGTCCAGTGGTTAAAGAAAAGGGCTTGTGACCAGGACGTCCCCGGTTCAAATCCCACCTCAGCCACTGACTCATTGTGTGACCCTGAGCAAGTCACTTAACCTCCTTGTGCTCCGTCTTTCAGGTGAGACGTAATTGTAAGTGACTCTGCAGCTGATGCATAGTTCACACACCCTAGTCTCTGTAAGTCGCCTTGAATAAAGGCGTCTGCTAAATAAACAAATAATAATAACAGGAGCTGTGTTTTTTTTTTTACTTTAGTAATGATTTTATTATTTTCTCCCAATTTGGCATATCTAATTATTTTTAGGCTCAGCTCACCGCTACCACCCCTGCGCTGACTAGGGAGGGGCGAAGATGAACACACACTGTCCTCCAGAAACGTGTGCTGTCAGCCAACCACTTCTTAACACACTGCAGACTCACCGTGCAGCCACCTCAGAGCTACAGCACGGAGGACAACACAGCTCTGGGCAGCTTACAGGTAAGCCCGCAGGTGCTTGGCCAGACTACAGGGGCCACTGATGTGCGGTGAGCTGACCTAAGCCCTCCCCCACCCCCGGACAGCACTCGGCCACGGTGTGCGCGCCCGTGGGATCCCCTGTCTACGGTCGGCAATAGAATAGCCTGGACTCGAACCAGCGACCTCCAGGCTATAGGGCGCATCCTGCACTCCACTCGGAGTGCCATTACCAGATGTGCCACTCTGGAGCCCCCTGTGTTTTTATTTTATGCTGGAGAAAAACTAGTGGCTAATGTTTTAATGTCATGAACAATTTACGACAACAAGTAAGTGCAGTCTTGGAGCCCAGTGTGCCTATTTCATGGATTCCTAGGGGTCACCTGACTGCAGGCATTCTAAATAACCCTTCAAGAGCGGGCAAGACCCGATTCCTACCCTCAAACTCACACACATTCACCACAGGCAGTCTGCTTTCATAACGATTCCTGCCCTCAAACTCACACACATTCACCGCAGGCAGTCTGCTTTCATAACGATTCCTACCCTCAAAACTTTTGGAGGTTGACTAGGGGTCCGCACGCCCAAGAAAGTTGGGAACCCCTGAGGAATTGAGCCCATAGAGAAATGTAACTAGCGTGTCTGTAAAATGAGAACATTCGACATGCTTAACAGACTGATGTTTAAGTTTAACAGACTGGCACGATTCGTTTAAAAAGAAGGCTTGAACAGAGGGAGAAATGGAGCAACAATTATTGAAAGTATTTCTGGAAAGGTATTCAATGCAACAGCTCTCTGGTTAAATACAGACTTACAGCCCCCCTGTTGGCCAGTCAGGGGTAGTACACCGACTGCAGGAGTAAATCAGCCCTGAAAGCATGTTTGCCTGTTCATATACTGGGCCGTTATTAAAACAGCAATTTATTTTTCAAATAAATGAAACGCCACTGTTTAAAAACACTGCAGGGTGTCAAGTGGCTGAGATCTGATGTAACCGTCTTTGCATCTGAATTCTTAGCCGTGCCGGAGGTATGATTTTTGAAAACAGGTGAACTTGTTTTTCCAAAGCTGCAGGGTGAAGTTACCAAGCCACTTTATAATAGTATTATTATTTATTTATTAGCAGTCGCCCTTATCCAGGGCGACTTACAATTGTTACAAGATATCACATTATTTTTTTTTACATACAATTACCCATTTATACAGCTGGGTTTTTACTGGAGCAATCTAGGTAAAGTACCTTGCTCAAGGGTACAGCAGCAGTGTCCCCCCACCTGGGATTGAACCCAAGACCCTCCAGTCAAGACTCCAGAGCCCTAACCACTACTCTACACTGCTGCCCTTGTCTTCCATTTCATGGGGAGAGGGGGCAGAATGAAACTGTAGCACAGTCCGGGGGTACCTGCTCTCAGTGCAGTCGTATTCATCATGGGACTCACATGTTACAGCCTCACAATCCTAAGTATCTTCTCTGAGGTGTGCTTTTTTTTTCTTTTCAGTTTTTGAAATGCTGAAAGGGTGCGCTTGTGAATTAGTACCTCTGAATACATGTTATTATTAAACTAGAAAATACAGACCTGATCCAGACCACACATAACTGGCTCTGTGAAAGCTGTGTCGAGTGTACAGGCTGTCAGCTGCACCGTCGTCTTTCAGGAAAGCCAGGTGTGTGACAAACTCATCCATAATTAAATAGAAGGTTGGAAACTAACTGTGGGAATATTCTCATTTCTAATCTCCAACACCTAGTTCATTACAGAGTCTTTATGATGTACTGTACATTCAACCAAAGCAGTTTTGAGATCGATAATATTTTGAAATCAAGCGCATAAATCCTGCAGAGAAGTTTGCTGAGAATGGCTTTGGTTTAATACATTCTGATGGGTTCAATGCTGCAGTTTGAAAGGCAGCAACATGTTCTCTTAGTGCAGACAGGCTCACCTGTGCCTCACAGACTCGCTCACAGAGAGAAGAGGGGTGTAGGTGCTCTCACTCCCCCTAGTGTCCGAGCAAAGACAGGCACTCCTGTGCCTCACAGACTCGTTCACAGAGAGGAGAGGGGTGTAGGTGCTCTCACGCCCCCTAGTGTTAGAATGTTGCTGAACGTCTAGTTTTTACCATGAAGATATTTGTCGGTTTTCAGGTTCCTGAAAGCATCAGCACATGAGACAGCATTACAGGACAGAGTGACAATACATTGGAAAAGGTGTTACAGCAGAGAGCCTCAAAGTGCAGGTGCAGTGGAGGTTTGCACTGTCACAGCAGACTGCCTCACAGCAGGAGATGAGTGGGTAGCAGCAGTGTGAACGTAAGTGTGCCCTCATTCAAAGTGTTGCTGGGCTGCAGTCTGTGAAGTTCGCTGGCAGTCCTTGAAGGTCAGTGTGTCCCCGTTTTCAATTGGTGTCAGGGCTGGATAGCTAATGTGAGGAGACAGACTCAGGTCCACAGGAAGGAGAGAGAGCTGAGTGGGGACACCAGCAGCCCTCACTCCACTCTGGATTTCACTAGCATGACCCAAGCAGCTCAAACCTAAAGGTCAGATTAGTCCTGTTTTTTCTAGTTTTTAAATAAATGACGTCAAGGGGCAAAGGGGCACAGAGTGGTCTGAGAGGTGCTAAAGTGGAAGAAAAGTAGATTTGATGTTGCACCAATGAAGTAAGAGCTGGGTTTAACCTGGGGTCTCAGACACGTGTGTGTGTGTGTGTATATATGTGTATGTATATATGTGTATGTATATATATATATATATATATATATATATATATATATATATATATATATATATATATATATATATATATATATATAGCAGCACAGCAGGGAAGGGGTTAATATCCTGCCTAAAAACATGTGTTAATTGTTTTTGATAATTGATTTAATGGTTAATTATCCCCTACACCTGGCTATCGTTGTAAATTAGAGCCAGGTGCAGGGTATTTAAAGAGAGCAGCCATGCTCTTCAAGGCTGCTGCTGTGTGAAGAGCCTGACTGATGGTGTGTTCAATCGTACTAAAAGGTGCTGTGTAAAGCCTTTTTGTGTTCATCTTTAAAAACTGTGTATTTTTCAGCCGGTAAACAGCTTAGCTGTGCGGTTTATTAGAGTAGGTTCCTGACAAATGTTTAGTTGTCCAGGTGTTTATTTTGTTCTGTTTATTTTTCATTAAAAGTGCGTAAAAGTGCTAAACCTCCAGTTTTGTGTTGGGTCTCAGTCATTTTAAAGGGGCAAACGAACGGCCGTGTTACAATCTCTATATAAAAGATTGTATTACACTTTGCAATGCATTTCCCATTCTTCATTATGCTTACATGCATGACAATCTGTTAAAAATCCTCACGATTAATTCAGCACGCCTGAGAAACCCTGTTAGAATGTGGATCAGAATCACATGACGCATACATTTCTGCTAATCCCAGCTACCACTAGTCCTTAAACAAGACAGGGCAACGATTCTTACTGTGCATCCCAGAGCCTCTATTGGCACAATAGCTTATTCATGTGCTTTAGCTCCCAATTTCAATGCCTGTCCTGCCACTGTTCTGTACTAGAATACATCTATATAACTACAGTGCAGTATGTACTGTAATACTGTATACATTAGGCAATGTGTGTTGCTTGATACAGCATTACATATTTCTCACTAATGCATGATAGTTATAATGTCTTCATAACCTGTATAACCTCCTTCAAGAGGATGTGTGCATCGGATTGCCTGTAAATATTGTCAATGCTCTTCTATGAATACAGATGGCCAGTTCATCATTCTGGTAATCTTGACATTCAGAGTGTGTCTCTAGCCATCAGTGCTGTGTTTGTTCAGAGACACACACAAGGAGGCCGAGGGATCTGTGTGGCATTCTGCAGACATAGCAGGACAGTCTCTGGAATTGCACCCTGAGCTGCAAGACTAGATCAAGGAAAGCACAGTGGAAATGCATTCATCACCAGCTCTTAGTGAAGACCTGCCTGCACTCAGGGAGTAGCTCCAGCATGGCATTAGTATCCTAATAGTGGCTTTAAAGAAACACCAAATAACAAATCAATCAAAAACTGAGATAAACTTCTGTGTCGACACAATATTCTATTACTGATATCACTTTCCATCAGCACTGCAAACATGCGTGTGAGAGTGTGTGTGTTGAGAACGGAAATCCATGAGAGAGATGAGATTTCAGTAATGTGATACAGGGAGTGCTACAGAAGGTCTAGACACAAATACAGTAATGCGTTGCAATACGGCTCTGGTAAAACTCAGTTTGACGTCCCTGTGGCCATTCAAGCAGGCGAGTAGAAAACATTTCTATTCCATGTAGTCGTCTCCTGTTTCATACATGCTAACTTTCTGAGAGTTATATATTGTTAGCTACTGAACACCTGACTTGGGAGGTTGTGTGTTTATGAACAAGTGTTATGCTTCTCTTTCTCCGCCACGGTGAAAAAAATAATACAAATAATACAAATTACAATTCAAAAGTTTGTTTTTCAAAACTTCAGAGAAAGAAAACCCTATGTGAATGCAGGCACCCATACTTTATTAGTGGTTTGTTTTCAAATCCTATTTTTAGTGTTGCAAATTTAGAAGTGGGTCAAAAACAGTTGTCATCCTGGAGACAGACAGCACAGAGAAAAAGAATATGAAGAATATTTCTAGTTCATAGTTACTGGGCAAAAATCTCCCCAAGGACCTGCTGCTGTACGACTGTCACAGAGGAAAAACGAACCTTAATTACCCATGAGCCTCGGGGGAAACGAGCCTGCATGCCAAAAAGGGTTACCTTGTATAAATGTATCATCTTATCACCGTTCAGCAGGAGGACTGGATCTGTAAACAACGTCCCAGCGAGTCAAACAAAAATGAGAAGCGTTGTCTGTGCTTTTGGAGCCTGCCAGAAACCACTTTCATTTCTGACAGCAGGACGCCTCTCGGGAGAGGAAGGTAGAGATTTTCACATCCCGACCAAACGATTAATCAAAGCTTCAAGAGACTGTAATGAAGCGAGGGGCTGCCATCCGCCACATGGACCAGGCCCCCCACAGGCAGTCACAATTCGGCAGTTATTTCTGGAGGATGTGAAGGCGTGAATCCGCATGATGGATGCGCTTTCATTTTCACATTCATCTGGAGGGAGTTGACCGAATCGACACACTTCAATTCAGAACACTGCAAGTAACTTCTGATGTCATCATGCAAAGAGCCGCCTCAACTGGCTCATGCCCACAAACCCTAACCCTCTCCAACCCCAACCCCCACCCCAACCCCCATCCCCCATCCCCAACCCCATCAACATCCCCATCCCCGCCCCCATCCCCACACCAACCCCATCTCCATCCCCATCCCCCAACCCCCATCCTCCATCCTCATCCCACACACTAACCCCCAACCCCATACCCCACCCCCAACCCCCATACCCCACCCCCATCCGGGCCAGCAATCAGTTTGTCATGTTTCTGTTGCCTGGGGCTCACCCGGTTGCTCCAGCAGCCTTGCATTTCACAGCACTGATGAATGTTTAGAAGTCACAATGGGGATGCTCGTTTCCCCACTGCTTGCTTAGCTAGAGGAAGCACCTCCTCATTTATCCATGTTGGATTTCTGCCAGCGGGGCCATTGGGATACGGGGACATGGGTTTGAATCTCCCCTGGTGAGCCTCATCCCCTTTGGGACCTGGTTTCATTCCAGTCCATATAGAACTCTGCAGAATCGACAACATGTGCCTACCGTCTTATTAAATCACTGGGATACTGCCCCCCTCGCCCCGACCCCACCCCCTCTGCACAGGACACTGGCAGACAACACAGCCCTGCAATCAGCAGTAGAACGGAGGTGCAAATTAAGAAGGAGCATGTCGAAATCTCTTCACATTCATCTGCAGCTGTGCAGCTAAAAAAAAAAAACCCTGTGCAATTATTACTTTCTCAGTCTCACCCAGAAATGTCACGGATCTTACAGTTCTAATGATGCTACCAGTGTGGTAAGTGATTCACTTGAAAAGTGTGGCTCAGAACAATATTTCACAAGTTCTGACTCACTTGCACACTGTAGAAATACAAACTGTGTCATAATGAAGATTCATTGTGGAGCTCTGCTGCACACTACAGTTCTGTCACACAAATACTCTCTCACACACACACACACACACACACACACACACACACACATCATATTCCTTCCCACTTAGCGAAATCTGCAATATATTTAAAAAGTTGTAATGTTCAGCCATTGGATAATATCAGGGTCACACCACCTCCCAGTCCCACAGCTCTAACCACAGGATCACACCACCTCCCAGTCCCACAGCTCTAACCACAGGATCACACCACCTCCCAGTCCCACAGCTCTAACCACAGGGTCACACCACCTCCCAGTCCCACAGCTCTAACCACAGGATCACACCACCTCCCAGTCCCACAGCTCTAACCACAGGATCACACCACCTCCCAGTCCCACAGCTCTAACCACAGGGTCACACCACCTCCCAGTCCCACAGCTCTAACCACAGGATCACACCACCTCCCAGTCCCACAGCTCTAACCACAGGGCCGCTGACAGTAATTATAGTAATTATCAGTTCTGCTTACTGTTCAGAATATACAGAGTGCTTTCATGTGTGCACAAACAGATCCTCAGCCCTTCCACAAAAACAACAGCTCTTAACTGATGTCATTTCTTACAAAAACAAACAAACAAACAAGGAATGTTTTGCAAGACTGTACCTCTTCAAGCAAAGCAGCTGCTTATTAACAAAAGAGATCAATATGCAGCAAACCTGTGCGCTATACATCGTGTGGGCTAACATCCTTTCAAATGCAAATCAAGTGTCAAAAAGAAGTAGCCCTGACATCAGCAGTGACCTCATTCTATTTTTCTATTGCCCCCAGAAATCAAAATCTCATAAAACTGCATGAGAGATTGCTGCTGGGTCCCAGGAAACAGAGAAGAAAGAGTATTCTTTGCTACCATGCCCCGGTATGCAGGAATACAGGACAGTCCCAAATGTCCAGCTATAGCTGGTGATCCCATCCCCCCAAGTCAATCTGATCTTTGCTTTCTCTTTGGGATTATCAAGCATCCAATGGGAAAGCTGCACCAGGTTTCAATGCAACCCATTCACCTCAGGGTTCCTATTAAAAAAATACTCCACCACATCAAATATGGATAAGGACCCAAAATCCGCCCCCCTCCGATCATACTTCAGGGACCTTGCAAAGAATATCAGAGAACATTCTCCATGTCAATGCATCATCTGAGGCAGGGCTTCGTGCCTCCAGTCCATGTTTAATTGGTATCATTAAAATGAACACATCTTTTATACAGCATTTGTAATGAAGTCATTAAGGACAAGACTAACCTGGACTGCCAAGGCCCCCCGGCACCCCCAGGACAGGAACCCTGAACCACGGTGACTCATACAAAGACAATAGTACCACATTATTGAGATTAGCTTCATAGTCCCGTTCCTGACCCAGCAGTTACAGAAACAGCTGTGACAATCCCTAAAGTGACTGCTGAACCCAGTGCTGATACAGACAGCAATAACAAAACCCATTGAACCCAGTGCTGATACAGACAGCAATAAAAACCCATTGAACCCAGTGCTGCTACAGACAGCAATAAAAACCCATTGAACCCAGTGCTGCTACAGACAGCAATAAAAACCCATTGAACCCAGTGCTGATACAGACAGCAATAAAAACCCATTGAACCCAGTGCTGATACAGACAGCAATAACAAAACCCATTGAACCCAGTGCTGCTACAGACAGCAATAACAAAACCCATTGAACCCAGTGCTGATACAGACAGCAATAACAAAACCCATTGAACCCAGTGCTGATACAGACAGCAATAAAAACCCATTGAACCCAGTGCTGCTACAGACAGCAATAAAAACCCATTGAACCCAGTGCTGCTACAGACAGCAATAAAAAACTATTGAACCCAGTGCTGCTACAGACAGCAATAAAAACCCATTGAACCCAGTGCTGATACAGACAGCAATAACAAAACCCATTGAACCCAGTGCTGCTACAGACAGCAATAAAAACCCATTGAACCCAGTGCTGATACAGACAGCAATAACAAAACCCATTGAACCCAGTGCTGCTACAGACAGCAATAAAAACCCATTGAACCCAGTGCTGATACAGACAGCAATAACAAAACCCATTGAACCCAGTGCTGATACAGACAGCAATAACAAAACCCATTGAACCCAGTGCTGCTATAGACAGCAATAAAAACCCATTGAACCCAGTGCTGATACAGACAGCAATAACAAAACCCATTGAACCCAGTGCTGCTACAGACAGCAATAAAAACCCATTGAACCCAGTGCTGCTACAGACAGCAATAAAAACCCATTGAACCCAGTGCTGATACAGACAGCAATAAAACCCATTGAACCCAGTGCTGATACAGACAGCAATAACAAAACCCATTGAACCCAGTGCTGCTACAGACAGCACAGCAATAAAAACTATTGAACCCAGTGCTGCTACAGACAGCAATAACAGACAGCAATACCCATTGAACCCAGTGCTGCTACAGACAGCAATAAAACCCATTGAACCCAGTGCTGATACAGACAGCAATAACAAAACCCATTGAACCCAGTGCTGATACAGACAGCAATAACAAAACCCATTGAACCCAGTGCTGCTATAGACAGCAATAAAAACCCATTGAACCCAGTGCTGATACAGACAGCAATAACAAAACCCATTGAACCCAGTGCTGCTACAGACAGCAATAACAAAACCCATTGAACCCAGTGCTGCTATAGACAGCAATAAAAACCCATTGAACCCAGTGCTGATACAGACAGCAATAACAAAACCCATTGAACCCAGTGCTGCTACAGACAGCAATAAAAACCCATTGAACCCAGTGCTGATACAGACAGCAATAAAAACCCATTGAACCCAGTGCTGATACAGACAGCAATAAAAACCCATTGAACCCAGTGCTGATACAGACAGCAATAACAAAACCCATTGAACCCAGTGCTGATACAGACAGCAATAAAAACCCATTGAACCCAGTGCTGCTACAGACAGCAATAAAAACCCATTGAACCCAGTGCTGCTACAGACAGCAATAAAAAACTATTGAACCCAGTGCTGCTACAGACAGCAATAAAAACCCATTGAACCCAGTGCTGATACAGACAGCAATAAAAACCCATTGAACCCAGTGCTGATACAGACAGCAATAAAAACCCATTGAACCCAGTGCTGATACAGACAGCAATAAAAACCCATTGAACCCAGTGCTGATACAGACAGCAATAACAAAACCCATTGAACCCAGTGCTGCTACAGACAGCAATAACAAAACCCATTGAACCCAGTGCTGATACAGACAGCAATAACAAAACCCATTGAACCCAGTGCTGCTACAGACAGCAATAAAAACCCATTGAACCCAGTGCTGATACAGACAGCAATAACAAAACCCATTGAACCCAGTGCTGATACAGACAGCAATAACAAAACCCATTGAACCCAGTGCTGCTATAGACAGCAATAAAAACCCATTGAACCCAGTGCTGATACAGACAGCAATAACAAAACCCATTGAACCCAGTGCTGATACAGACAGCAATAAAAACCCATTGAACCCAGTGCTGATACAGACAGCAATAAAACCCATTGAACCCAGTGCTGATACAGACAGCAATAAAAAACCCATTGAACCCAGTGCTGCTACAGACAGCAATAAAACCCATTGAACCCAGTGCTGATACAGACAGCAATAAAAACCATTGAACCCAGTGCTGATACAGACAGCAATAACAAAACCCATTGAACCCAGTGCTGATACAGACAGCAATAAAAAACCCATTGAACCCAGTGCTGCTACAGACAGCAATAAAACCCATTGAACCCAGTGCTGATACAGACAGCAATAACAAAACCCATTGAACCCAGTGCTGCTACAGACAGCAATAAAACCCATTGAACCCAGTGCTGATACAGACAGCAATAAAACCCATTGAACCCAGTGCTGATACAGACAGCAATAACAAAACCCATTGAACCCAGTGCTGCTACAGACAGCAATAAAAACCCATTGAACCCAGTGCTGATACAGACAGCAATAAAAACCCATTGAACCCAGTGCTGATACAGACAGCAATAACAAAACCCATTGAACCCAGTGCTGATACAGACAGCAATAACAAAACCCATTGAACCCAGTGCTGCTACAGACAGCAATAAAAACCCATTGAACCCAGTGCTGATACAGACAGCAATAACAAAACCCATTGAACCCAGTGCTGATACAGACAGCAATAAAAACCCATTGAACCCAGTGCTGATACAGACAGCAATAAAAACCCATTGAACCCAGTGCTGATACAGACAGCAATAACAAAACCCATTGAACCCAGTGCTGCTACAGACAGCAATAAAAACCCATTGAACCCAGTGCTGATACAGACAGCAATAAAAACCCATTGAACCCAGTGCTGATACAGACAGCAATAACAAAACCCATTGAACCCAGTGCTGATACAGACAGCAATAACAAAACCCATCCAGACTAACATTCCCAATTCTAACCATTAGACGAGTCCTGAAATAAAGTCCCGGCTTGTTTGTCTTTGAATGTTTTCCTATCGCTCTGCAGCATCCAAGGTCTTCACTTGTGGAGTGAAACAAACAAAGACACTCACAAGTCAACAAAAAATCCCCCCCTCCCCAGTCAGACGTGCTGTTCATTTGAAAGAGAGCCACTATGATATTATCAAAGCACATTACTCACGGCACTGAGCCACCAAATTACAACTACATTCAAACACTGATTAAAGAATTTAAAAGAGAAGGAAAGCACACAGATTCTTCCTACCTTGAGAAAGTGTTCCTGTGACAAACTGGTAAAAGTACCGCGCCACTTGGAGCAGCTGTCTCCGGCACCTTCGTCTGCACCGACTCATCCTGCAGGCTGTGATAAGAGACCTCCGTTCACCTCCCGGCACAAATACAACTGCCTCCTGTCAGCTCAGAGTCCTCCTGTAGATTATAGCAGGGTGCTGCGCTACAGAGTCAGAGTCCTCCTGTAGATTATAGCAGGGTGCTGCTGCGCCACAGTCACAGTCCTCCTGTAGATTATAGCAGGGTGCTGCACTACAGAGTCAGTATCCTCCTGTAGATTATAGCAGGGTGCTGTGCTACAGAGTCAGTATCCTCCTGTAGATTATAGAAGGGTGCTGCGCTACAGAGTCAGTATCCTCCTGTAGATTATAGAAGGGTGCTGCACTACAGTCAGAGTCCTCCTGTAGATTATAGCAGGGTGCTGCTGTGCTACAGAGTCAGTGTCCTCCTGTAGATTATAGCAGGGTGCTGCTGCGCTAGAGTCAGTATCCTCCTGTAGATTGTAGAAGGGTGCTGCACTACAGAGTCAGAGTCCTCCTGTAGATTATAGCAGGGTGCTGCTGCGCTACAGAGTCAGTGTCCTCCTGTAGATTATAGCAGGGTGCTGCTGCACTATAGAGTGAGTGTCCTCCTGTAGATTATAGCAGGGTGCTGCTGCGCTACAGAGTCAGTGTCCTCCTGTAGATTATAGCAGGGTGCTGCTGCGCTACAGAGTCAGTGTCCTCCTGTAGATTATAGCAGGGTGCTGCTGTGCTACAGAGTCAGTGTCCTCCTGTAGATTATAGCAGGGTGCTGCTGCACTACAGAGTCAGTGTCCTCCTGTAGATTATAGCAGGGTGCTGCTGCGCTACAGAGTCAGTGTCCTCCTGTAGATTATAGCAGGGTGCTGCTGCGCTACAGAGTCAGTGTCCTCCTGTAGATTATAGCAGGGTGCTGCTGCACTACAGAGTCAGTGTCCTCCTGTAGATTATAGCAGGGTGCTGCTGCGCTACAGAGTCAGTGTCCTCCTGTAGATTATAGCAGGGTGCTGCACTACAGAGTCAGAGTCCTCCTGTAGATTATACCAGGGTGCTGCTGCGCTGCAGAGTCAGAGTCCTCCTGTAGATTATACCAGGGTGCTGCGCTGCAGAGTCAGAGTCCTCCTGTAGATTCTTACTGCATCTCTTTTCTTCAGTCACCAACGAGGAGAGGGGAGAGTTAAAGCTACCTTCAAATGATAGAATCTGAAGGTTAAACGAAACAGACATGCAGTAGAGCTCCTATTTGTTGGGGAGAGGGCAGCTGGTAGTGCAATCCCCTCAAGACAAGTGAAGTAATGGTTTACACATTGAATAGGAATTTAAAATCCTGTCCCTGTAAACAGACCAGCCCTCTGCAGCAGGCGTTTGTCTGTCTGTGGAAGGTTTCTGGTGTAAAGGTGTGGAAATGAAGATCACACACAGTTTCTCAAGGGCACCCACAGAAATGGCCACTTGAGGTGAATTACATTTAAAAAAGCTGCTAAAAGTATATTGAAACTGAACTGAAATTGACTTGTCCTGTCTCCGTTTGTTGTTGTGTCGTGGTTTGTTTTTTTCGGTTCTATAAAACAACTCTTCTCTTAAAACTGAACCCACAGCCCCTCAAAAAGATGGCTTTTCATGTTTCCTATGAAGACAAAAAGCAAACTTCAGCAAAAGCACCAGAACGCGGGCTGCTCTTGAGAAATTCAGCAGCATTATAAAGAGCCGAGGGGTTTGCTGGAGGTCTTGTGTCCAGCGCTGTCTCCTCCATGGGGAAGATGTATCCTGCAGCTCGAGACACAATCCCAGGGGCTTTCCTTTCCTGCTATTGGCACAGCAGAGCCACAGCACCCAGCACAGCCTGTCAAGGGGAGTAGAAAAGCAAGCTTTTCCTGATTTTCTTTATTCTGTTTTATCTCTCTGCTCTCCCTATCCCTCTCTCTCTCTCTCTCTCTCTCTCTCTCTCTCTCTCTCTCTCTCTCTAGCCCACAGCTCACTCTCAACTCGCCTGGTTTGCTAGATGCTGTTAATTATAGGTGATTATGGTCGCCCCAGCAACCACAGACTCCACGGGTTTTGTTCAGCCAATCACAACCAATGTACACCTGCCTGTCTTTTCTCTTCACACAATATATAAAGAAATACATAAACATATAAAAGCTTGCAACATGTTAAGAGGAGGCTGAGTATTTCCAGTGCGGTTACTGCTGTGAGGAGAGCCCTGTAAGAACTGCATTCACCTCAGTGCATTGCACAGTGGTAAGACTAGAGGCAGCATTAGAACACACTTTAGACAGTAGAGTAGTATTGATTGAGATTGATTGAGCAGCACAAGTGCCTGTACCCTGTTTGAACATGTTTACTGTGTATCTGCTCTGTGAGCATGTTTACTGTGTATCTGCTCTGTGAGCATGTTTACTGTGCATCTGCTCTGTTAGAACACGTTTACTGTGCATCTGCTCTGTTAGAACACGTTTACTGTGCATCTGCTCTGTTAGAACACGTTTACTGTGTATCTGCTCTGTTTGAACATGTTTACTGTGTATCTGCTCTGTGAACACATTTACTGTACATGTGGTAATTTCTAATCTGTTTCCAGTCGAGTGGGTTCACTTTTGCAGGTAGTGCCGTGAAGATTTAGCTTCTGATGTTTCCTGGCCGCTGGATTGTGATGTTTCCTGGCTGCTGGATTGTGATGTTTCCTGGCTGCAGGATTGTGATTTTCCTGGCTGCTGGATTGTGATGTTTCCTGGCTGTTGGATTGTGATGCTGGATTGTGATGTTTCCTGGCTGCTGGATTGTGATGTTTCCTGGCTGTTGGATTGTGATGTTTCCTGGCTGCTGGATTGTGATGTTTCCTGGCTGTTGGATTGTGATGTTTCCTGGCTGCTGGATTGTGATGTTTCCTGGCTGCTGGATTGTGATGTTTCCTGGCTGCTGGATTGTGATGTTTCCTGGCTGTTGGATTGTGATGTTTCCTGGCTGTTGGATTGTGATGTTTCCTGGCTGCTGGATTGTGATGTTTCCTGGCTGTTGGATTGTGATGCTGGATTGTGATGTTTCCTGGCTGTTGGATTGTGATGCTGGATTGTGATGTTTCCTGGCTGCTGGATTGTGATGTTTCCTGGCTGTTGGATTGTGATGTTTCCTGGCTGCTGGATTGTGATGTTTCCTGGCTGCTGGATTGTGATGTTTCCTGGCTGTTGGATTATGATGTTGGATTGTGATGTTTCCTGGCTGCTGGATTGTGATGTTTCCTGGCTGCTGGATTGTGATGTTTCCTGGCTGTTGGATTGTGATGTTTCCTGGCTGCTGGATTGTGATGTTTCCTGGCTGTTGGATTGTGATGCTGGATTGTGATGTTTCCTGGCTGCTGGATTGTGATGTTTCCTGGCTGCTGGATTGTGATGCTGGATTGTGATGTTTCCTGGCTGCTGGATTGTGATGTTTCCTGGCTGCTGGATTGTGATGTTTCCTGGCTGTTGGATTGTGATGTTTCCTGGCTGCTGGATATCATAATATATCATTCCCATTGAACATGGATTAAGGGTCACAAGAGATCCATATATTTCCCAGAAGAAATAAAAAGGGTAATTTCCAGAAATAATCAATGATCAATCATTGGCTTCCAGTTCAAATGCAGGAGACCTGGTGTGCCCTGTTTTAAGTCAATGCTCTGATGACTGACCTCTTCACTGCATCTTCATTATAACCAGTGTTGGTCTAGCAGTGTGCAATGTACAGTCCAGGCTCCAGCCCAGCATGGGTGAGTTAGTGACACAATCTTCTAGTGGCACACTCCATCTCTATACTTTATATGATCTGAAACAATTCAGACCTTTGAAAGCCCACTTCTATAATCCCATTAAGTCACTGTCAAACACACCAGTACATTGAGTCTCTTACTTTAACTATGGGTCTTTGTGAATGTATTGAGTTGCACTGTTTGTAGAACAGAGCTGACTCGCTTCGCTTGATGACTCAACAAAGAGTGCATGAAAAAGCTCTCTCCACACAATCATCCACACTGTGCACGAAAAAGCTCTCTCCACACAATCATCCACACTGTGCATGAAAAAGCTCTCTCCACACAATCATCCACACTTGAAAGGCAAAATTGTAAACAAAGCACTTACAATGTGAAATGTTGTTGTTTAGGATACTGTGTCTGGATTCAAATTACAATTAAAGCCTTTCTCAGGGACCATTAGCATCTGGAATGTGCGGCTCTGAAAACCATTCAGTAGCAAAGAAAACTTCAAACTAGCACTTTAAACAACAAGCAGTGCCAGGAGTGGCTGTTTCTGCCATGAGCATGAATACCATCACACCTCTACAACCTGCCATGAACATGAATACCATCACACCTCTACAACCTGCCATGAGCATGAATACCATCACACCTGCCATGAGCATAAATACCATCACATCTCCACCACCTGCCATGAGCATGAATACCATCACACCTCTACAACCTGCCATGAGCATGAATAACATCACACCTGCCATGAGCATGAATACCATCACACCTCCACAAACTGCTATGAGCATGAATACCATCACTCCTCCACAACCTGCCATGAGCATGAATACCATCACACCTCTACAACCTGCCATGAGCATGAATACCATCACACCTGCCATGAGCATGAATACCATCACACCTCCACAAACTGCTATGAGCATGAATACCATCACACCTGCCATGAGCATGAATACCATCACTCCTCCACAACCTGCTATGAGCATGAATACCATCACACCTGCCATGAGCATGAATACCATCACTCCTCCACAACCTGCCATGAGCATGAATACCATCACACCTCTACAACCTGCCATGAGCATGAATACCATCACACCTCCACAACCTGCCATCAGCATGAATACCATCACACCTCTACAACCTGCCATGAGCATGAATACCATCACACCTCTACAACCTGCCATGAGCATGAATACCATCACACCTCCACAACCTGCCATGAGCATGAACCCAATGGAAAATCATCAGGATTCATAGTCCACCCCCTCCTGCAGCACGCATGGATTAAAGCAAATTTCTGTTCTACCAAGCAAGTCACACATTACTAAACGTAATGCCTTCCTCTCATCTTCCAGGGCAATACAGTAATTGCAGTTCTGAGCTCCATTACCAAGTATTAGAATATATATGCACAGCTTAAGGGATGTCATTGAACTAATTTACTTCTAATATCTTGTTATTATTTGTTTATTTAGCAGATGCCTTTATCCAAGGCGACTTACAGAGACTAGGGTGTGTGAACTATGCATCAGCTGCAGAGTCACTTACAACAACGTCTCACCCGAAAGACGGAGCACAAGGAGGTTAAGTGACTTGCTCAGGGTCACACAATGAGTCAGTGGCTGAGGTGGGATTTGAACCGGGGACCTCCTGGTTACAAGCCCTTTTCTTTAACCACTGGACCACACAGCCTCTTGTGATAATAATGCAGCAGATGCATGGATGATTCACTCTTGTGATAATAATGCAGCAGATGCGTGGATGATTCACTCTTGTGATAATAATGCAGCAGATGCGTGGATGATTCACTCTTGTGATAATAATGCAGCAGATGCGTGGATGATTCACTCTTGTGATAATAATGTAGCAGATGCGTGGATGATTCCAATCTGGTTTCCGTCCTTCCCATTCCACAGAGACAGCCCTCCTCACTGTCCAGAATCATCTGGCCAACTCCTCCCACGCTGGTCTGTCTTCAATTCTCATTCTCCTTGATCTTTCCTCTGCCTTTGACACAGTCGATCATTCCATCCTCCTCTCCACCCTTTCCAACCTTGGCATTTCTGGAACACCCCTTAGCTGGCTGCACTCATACCTATCCTCCCGCACCTCTGCTGTTGCTTTCAACAGCCTCACCTCTCCCCTCCCTCTGACTGTTGGTGTTCCCCAGGGCTCTGTCCTCGGACCCTTGTTATTCTCTCTGTACACCTCACCTCTTGAAGCTCTAATCTCTTCATTTAACTTCCCCCACCATTTCTTTGCTGATGACACCCAGATTTTCTTTTCCTTTCCTTCTTTCACCCCTGACCTTTCCACCCGCATAACTGCTTGCCTGACTGCTATCCAATCTTGGATGGCACGCCATTACCTCCTCATCAACCCATCAAAAACTGAAATCCTTTTCTTTCCTTCCCCTTCTTCTCCCCCTCCCACCCCCACCATTTGATTTCCTCCCTGTCCCTCATTCCGGTTAACTCTGCTTTCGTAACCTCGGCGTCATCTTTGGCGCTACCCTTTCCCTTGCTGGTCATATCTCGGCCACTACACGCACCTGTCGATTCCACCTATTTAACATCCATAAAATCGCCCTCCATCTCTTTCTCTGCCGCTAAACTTCTGGTTCATGCTCTCATCTTCACCCGCCTCGATTACTGCAACTCCCTCCTCATTGGCCTTCCCTCCTACGCCTTCACACCACTACAGCAAATTCAAAATGCCTCTGCCCGCATCATCTTCAACCTCCCCCGCTCCTCTCATACCTCCCCTCTTCTCCTTCAGCTACACTGGCTCCCTGTTTACTATCGCTGCTTATTCAAATTCCTTACTCTAGTCTATAAATCCCTCCATGGTATCGCCCCACCCTATCTGGCTGCACTTATCTCTTACTATGTTCCCCCCCAGTCCCTTACGCTCTCAAACTCTGTTGTCCCTTTCGGTTCCACCCTCGCCCTGTGCCCAATCCCATTTCTGTTCCTTCTCCCTCCTGGCTCCCCTTCATTGGAATAAACTCCCACTCCATATAAAACAGTCACCTACACTCCGCAGTTTTCGCTCCTCCCTTAAAACACATCTTTTCACCCTAGCCTATCCCACTGCGTGCCCTAGCCCCTAACCCCCGGTCAGGACCCTGCTTGTTTGCCCAACCCTGCCCTAGCCTCTGTTCTCACAGTAGCACCACTCTTTATTTTCTCACCCTTGCCCAATAAACATACCTTTTTCCTTCCGCCATTTATCTTGATTGTACCGCTTAGTTTAATAATTGTAAAGCGCCTTGGTCAAAGGCGCTATATAAATATAAATAAATAAATAAATAAATAAATAAATAAATGATTGGCTCTTGTGATAATAATGCAGCAGATGCGTGGATGATTCACTCTTGTGATAATAATGCAACAGATGCGTGGATGATTCACTCTCGTGATAATAATGCAGCAGATGCGTGGATGATTCACTCTCGTGATAATAATGCAGCAGATGCATGGATGATTGGCTCTTGTGTTTTGTATTGTAGTCTTGGGATTGCAGTAACATTCTATTGCTTCCACTCCAAAAAAGGCAAGTCTGACTGTGGTCGAGACGTTATCAATGTGGGATCTCATGCAAAGAACCACGGGCTCCGTTCTCGTTCTAGTGACCCTTTCTCTTGCAGATTCAATTTCAGTTGGGCTCTTGAGGTTGTCATGTTTGTTTTGTGCTGCATGGTCTTTCAAAGCAGGGTTACAGTGATAGATAGAGAGATTAGTAGGGGTTGCGAGTATGAAAGAGAAGATGTCTTAGGTTAATAAAAGAAATCACAGCCATTCTTTTGGTTTGGTAGAGGAAACGGCAGTGTTAACAGCTGTGTGCTGGAGCTCCTGCAGTTCACATACAGAGGGCTTAACTAGCCAATGGTTAATGCACACTCAAACCCAGACAGACAGGCATTCATCTTCCATTCACTGTACAGACACCCAGACAGACTGGCATTCATCTTCCACTCACTGTACAGACACCCAGACAGACTGGCTTTCATCTTCCACTCACTGTACAGACACCCAGACAGACTGGCATTCATCTTCCACTCACTGTACAGACACCCAGACAGACTGGCATTCATCTTCCACTCACTGTACAGACACCCAGACAGACTGGCATTCATCTTCCACTCACTGTACAGACACCCAGACAGGCTGGCATTCATCTTCCACTCACTGTACAGACACCCAGACAGACTGGCATTCATCTTCCACTCATTGTACAGACACCCTGACAGACTGGCATTCATCTTCCACTCACTGTACAGACACCCAGACAGACTGGCATTCATCTTCCACTCACTGTACAGACACCCAGACAGACTGGCATTCATCTTCCACTCACTGTACAGACACCCAGGCAGATTGCTCGTGCTCAAAGCGACAGGCTCTGCCCCCTAATAAATCTGTGGCTAACTTGAGCAAAAAGAAAAGGCTTCTCTGAATATCCTTTTCTAAAAATAGTCTGACTGAGATGCAGCAGTGGGGTCTATCTTAATGATCAGCCGCAGATCTTTAGGGATCTTTAAAACTGCCTTAAACTAAACCTGAACAAACCTGCTTTTCTGTTTAGTGATAAAAGTTATTGAACCAGTGGCATGAATATAAAGGGTGGAGAGAAGAGGTCAAGTTCTGTGGTAGAATGTGTTGCTGAGAAAGACTTCGCAACAAGCGACTTTTATAGACAGTCACACAATGTTTGCTCGCTTACAAAGAGGCCCCGTCTCCTTAATAATGAACCCTAAAAACACTCCTTCCTCAGCTCTCCAGCACTGTCCCCTGTGTGTTTAAACTCTCAACCTATTTAATAATGAGCTCTGTTCTATGAATACAGAAACACTTCTTGTGGATTTTAATCAGCACAGTCGCCCAATGAGCTCTCCAGAACTCTCCGGAACTCTCCCCCGATTCTAATGTTCTGTTTCCCAGCAGTCTGACTGTCCTCAAACACCCCTAATATCATCGCTGTTGTTGCCTTACTAAACCGGCACAGATATGCTGACATGCATAAATGACTTGCAGCACAGATTATGCTTTGCAGGACCAACAGACCAGAAAATCTGTTTTGCTCTCAGAAAAAAAATACAACAAAACAAAACAAAACAAAACAGAGTTTATAATTAGTGAAAATGAAAATTTAAAAAAAAAACAGGTCATACTAGTTTTGTCAGTCATCTGTTTTTTTTTGTATTAAATGGAAAAGTTGCCTTCATTAAATCTGGGAAATAAGGGCAGGGAATAAAGTTTTATTTGATTTTATTGCAATTTGCTTGATTGAGGAAGGCACTGACAGAGCAATTATTAAAGTACAGTTTGCTGTTGTGCTGCTGCTCTCTGCTTACAGCACGGCTACACTGCAGAGCACAACAGGGGTGCACAGCAGGACTCAGCTGGAAAGGGCAGCACATTCACAACAAAGCTTCCAGGTGCTCTCTTTAAACAAACTGTATCCATTTCATGCCTTAGCGCTTTAAAGAGAGCATCTCTCACCACTGGAGTAACAGGCCGTACTCACAGCAATGAATCAGGAGTTTGATAGTCACTGATCTGTGTAGACGCTGGTAAAGATACTCAGAGTGCAATGAATCAGGAGTTTGATAGTCACTGATCCGTGTAGACGCTGGTAAAGATACTCAGAGTGCAATGAATCAGGAGTTTGATAGTCACTGATCCGTGTAGACGCTGGTAAAGATACTCAGAGTGCAATGAATCAGGAGTTTGATAGTCACTGATCTGTGTAGACACTGGTAAAGATACTCAGAGTGCAATGAATCAGGAGTTTGATAGTCACTGATCCGTGTAGACGCTGGTAAAGATACTCAGAGTGCAATGAATCAGGAGTTTGATAGTCACTGATCCGTGTAGACGCTGGTAAAGATACTCAGAGTGCAATGAATCAGGAGTTTGATAGTCACTGATCCGTGTAGACGCTGGTAAAGATGCTCAGAGTGCAATGAATCAGGAGTTTGATAGTCACTGATCCGTGTAGATGCTGGTAAAGATGCTCAGAGTGCAATGAATCAGGAGTTTGATAGTCACTGATCCGTGTAGGCGCTGGTAAAGATACTCAGAGTGCAATGAATCAGGAGTTTGATAGTCACTGATCCGTGTAGGCGCTGGTAAAGATACTCAGAGTGCAATGAATCAGGAGTTTGATAGTCACTGATCCGTGTAGGCGCTGGTAAAGATACTCAGAGTGCAATGAATCAGGAGTTTGATAGTCACTGATCCGTGTAGGCGCTGGTAAAGATACTCAGAGTGCAATGAATCAGGAGTTTGATAGTCACTGATCCGTGTAGGCTGGTAAAGATACTCAGAGTGCAATGAATCAGGAGTTTGATAGTCACTGATCCGTGTAGACACTGGTAAAGATACTCAGAGTGCAATGAATCAGGAGTTTGATAGTCACTGATCTGTGTAGACACTGGTAAAGATACTCAGAGTGCAATGAATCAGGAGTTTGATAGTCACTGATCCGTGGCGCTGGTAAAGATACTCAGAGTGCAATGAATCAGGAGTTTGATAGTCACTGATCGTGTAGGCGCTGGTAAAGATACTCAGAGTGCAATGAATCAGGAGTTTGATAGTCACTGATCCGTGTAGACGCTGGTAAAGATACTCAGAGTGCAATGAATCAGGAGTTTGATAGTCACTGATCCGTGTAGGCGGCTGGTAAAGATACTCAGAGTGCAATGAATCAGGAGTTTGATAGTCACTGATCCGTGTAGATGCTGGTAAAGATACTCAGAGTGCAATGAATCAGGAGTTTGATAGTCACTGATCCGTGTAGGCGCTGGTAAAGATGCTCAGAGTGCAATGAATCAGGAGTTTGATAGTCACTGATCCGTGTAGACGCTGGTAAAGATACTCAGAGTGCAATGAATCAGGAGTTTGATAGTCACTGATCCGTGTAGACGCTGGTAAAGATACTCAGAGTGCAATGAATCAGGAGTTTGATAGTCACTGATCCGTGTAGACGCTGGTAAAGATACTCAGAGTGCAATGAATCAGGAGTTTGATAGTCACTGATCCGTGTAGACGCTGGTAAAGATACTCAGAGTGCAATGAATCAGGAGTTTGATAGTCACTGATCCGTGTAGACGCTGGTAAAGATACTCAGAGTGCAATGAATCAGGAGTTTGATAGTCACTGATCCGTGTAGACGCTGGTAAAGATACTCAGAGTGCAATGAATCAGGGTTTGATAGTCACTGATCCGTGTAGGCGCTGGTAAAGATACTCAGAGTGCAATGAATCAGGAGTTTGATAGTCACTGATCCGTGTAGGCGCTGGTAAAGATACTCAGAGTGCAATGAATCAGGAGTTTGATAGTCACTGATCCGTGTAGACGCTGGTAAAGATACTCAGAGTGCAATGAATCAGGAGTTTGATAGTCACTGATCCGTGTAGACGCTGGTAAAGATACTCAGAGTGCAATGAATCAGGAGTTTGATAGTCACTGATCCGTGTAGACGCTGGTAAAGATACTCAGAGTGCAATGAATCAGGAGTTTGATAGTCACTGATCCGTGTAGACGCTGGTAAAGATACTCAGAGTGCAATGAATCAGGAGTTTGATAGTCACTGATCCGTGTAGATGCTGGTAAAGATGCCATCAGCAGTTCAGAACAGTTTTAAGCAATAATGTCCTGCTGCACAACTGACTGCACTGCAAGGCAGGAGTCCTGAGTCAAAGGCAAGTGAACAAAACACAAGGTCAATTATCTACAGATACCGTCATCAATGCAATTGTAAGACAATGTCTTTGTCTATGGAGACACTAGTCTGAATCGCTTGGGCTTCTTGAAGTTTATACCGTTTAAAGCGAGGTTCCAGAATCCTGAGGGGGGTTCTGATAAAGAGCACTCTCCTCCCAACATGATTGGATGAGACGCTAATTATCAACATCACAATTTATTGTATCTTTAAAAAGAGTTTGAAAAACAATCATCTTTAAATCTTTCAAAACAGAGTCCAAAAATGACGTATTACTGCCATCTTGTGGAACAAGATGCTAAATACAGAAATGCAATGAATAATTGTAACATTTAGACAGGGCAAAGCCAGGGAGCAACAACTCCAGTCTTGAAGGCACATTCCTCTTCTGGTTTGCAACACACACTGAACTGTACGCTGTTGTGCTCTGTGTGTGTGTGTGTGTGTGTGGGTATGGGTGTGGGTGTGTGCTGAGTGGGGGGATGTGTGTGTGTGTCTGTGGGTGTGTGCTATGTGTGTGTGGGGGCACGAGAAAAAGATGAGACTATTATGGCTTTTAATAGACTTGTGTTGAATCAATGACCTTACAGTGAGGCACGGTTTTGTCTCTACTTTGTGTCTCTTTCCCTTAACATATCCCTTATTATTAACTGGAACACTTGAATTAAACTTAGGGTCAGTGCTGGTAGTTTGTGTCTCTTTCTAATATATCGTGAAGTTAGTGGGGAGTGGGGGAGGTGCTTGTGTACCAATGCAAATCTAATTTGGGTTTTTGGAGTCATTTATTCACATTGAAATCCTACCATACATACGTTCAGTTTGAGTGTGCATTAACCATTGGCTAGTTAAGCCCTCTGTATGTGAACTGCAGGAGCTCCAGCACACAGCTGTTAACACTGCCGTTTCCTCTACCAAACCAAAAGAATGGCTGTGATTTCTTTTATTAACCTAAGACATCTTCTCTTTCATACTCGCAACCCCTACTAATCTCTCTATCTATCACTGTAACCCTGCTATGAAAGACCATGCAGCACAAAACAAACATGACAACCTCAAGAGCCCAACTGAAATTGAATCTGCAAGAGAAAGGGTCACTAGAACGAGAACGGAGCCCGTGGTTCTTTGCATGAGATCCCACATTGATAACGTCTCGACCACAATCAGACTTGCCTTTTTTGGAGTGGAAGCAATAGAATGTTACTGCAATCCCAAGACTACAATACAAAACACAAGAGCCAATCATCCATGCATCTGCTGCATTATTATCACAAGAGCCAATCATCCACGCATCTGCTGCATTATTATCACAAGAGTGAATCATCCACGCATCTGCTGCATTATTATCACAAGAGTAGTGAGATTTTTATCCTAACGCATAAATAAAAAATTTAAAAATGTGCATACAGCACTGATGAAGACATTGGCCAAAAGGTCTGTCTACTTCAATTTGTTTCTTAAATTAACTTCATTAAGATTTTCTGTAAACAGTTTGCAGCCGTGAAGCTTCTGAAATACATTGTACCATTTTCTTTCTAAAAAGAAGTAATGAAACTATGAATGTTACTTTCAGCCTTCAAAGAGTCGTAGGCCGATATGAGAAACTCTGCCATTTCACACAGCGGTATGTTAGTGCAGTTTGCTGGAGGAATTGGCCTCTGTGATTCACCACAAGCAATTAAAGAAATTAAAAAATAAAATGTTAAAAAGAGTGTGTTTCATTTTAAATGTTCAGATTAAAAAATGTCAACGTGCGTTTAAATATTAAAACACAGTTTATAAAAAAAATACTACTTCATATATAATAAAAGTAATTATCCAGTAGGCTCATTTTCTCTTTCATATGGTTTCCTCAAGGGGGCAGTATTGTATTACAGAAGTTTATCTATCTCCTATGATGCAAGCCCACTGTTAACAAAACTTGAAATGGTGAGCATGACCCTGGCTATTGCTACTTCTCTGTCCTATTGTCTACATTCAAACAGGATCTGAACACACCCACATTCAAACAGGATCTGAACACTCCCACATTCAAACAGGATCTGAACACACCCACATTCAAACAGGATCTGAACACACCCACATTCAAACAGGATCTGAACACACCCACATTCAAACAGGATCTGAACACACCCACATTCAAACAGGATCTGAACACACCCCTCAAACAGATCTCAAACAGGATCTGAACACACCCTCATTCAAACAGGATCTGAACACACCCACATTCAAACAGGATCTGAACACACCCTCATTCAAACAGGATCTGAACACACCCACATTCAAACAGGATCTGAACACACCCACATTCAAACAGGATCTGAACACACCCACATTCAAACAGGATCTGAACACACCCACATTCAAACAGGATCTGAACACACCCACATTCAAACAGGATCTGAACACACCCACATTCAAACAGGATCTGAACACACCCACATTCAAACAGGATCTGAACACACCCACATTCAAACAGGATCTGAACACACCCACATTCAAACAGGATCTGCACACCCAGATGTGTGTGTGTCTGTGAGTGAGTGAATGTCAGTGTGTGTCAGTGTCAGTGTGAGTGCGCGTGCGTGAATGTGTGAGTGAGTGAGTGAGTGTGCATGACTGTGTGTGCGTGTGTCAGTGTCAGTGTTTGTGCATACGTGAATGTGTGAGTGAGTGAGTGTGCATGACTGTGTGTGTGCGTGTGTGTGTGTGCGTGCGTGCTTGTGTGAGTGAGTCAGTGTGATTGAGCGTGTCTATGTGTGTGCGTGTCTGTGTGAATGATTGTGTGTGTCAGTGTGAGTGTGTGTGAGTGTGAGTCAGTGTGCGTGTCTGTATGATGAGAGAACAGGAAGGGTGCAGCCCAGCACAGGGTTAAATCAGCAGTATGAACACCCACCTCTTGTGTTTAATATCCGAAAGCAGCTTCTTATGTAACAGGCAGCCTAATTACACAGGGAAGCGAGCCGGGGGAAGCAGGTTCTTATCTCCAATTTGCTTTGCTTAGGCGATGCAGTCAGCAGGCAAACACAGCAGCTCAGAGTGTAGAGACACAGAGAGTCAGCAGGCAAACACAGCAGCTCAGAGTGTAGACACAGAGAGTCTGAAGGCAAACACAGCAGCTCAGAGTGCAGACACAGAGTCCTCAGGCAAACAGAGCAGCTCAGAGTGCAGAGACACAGAGAGTCCTCAAGCAAATACAGCAGCTCAGAGTGCAGAGACACAGAGAGTCAGCAGGCAAACACAGCAGCTCAGAGTGTAGACACAGAGAGTCACCAGGCAAATACAGCAGCTCAGAGTGCAGAGACACAGAGAGTCCTCAAGCAAACACAGCAGCTCAGAGTGCAGAGACACAGAGAGTCACCAGGCAAATACAGCAGCTCAGAGTGTAGACACAGAGAGTCACCAGGCAAATACAGCAGCTCAGAGTGTAGACACAGAGAGTCACCAGGCAAACACAGCAGCTCAGAGTGCAGAGACACAGAGAGTCCTCAAGCAAATACAGCAGCTCAGAGTGCAGAGACACAGAGAGTCAGCAGGCAAACACAGCAGCTCAGAGTGTAGACACAGAGAGTCACCAGGCAAATACAGCAGCTCAGAGTGCAGAGACACAGAGAGTCAGCAGGCAAACACAGCAGCTCAGAGTGTAGACACAGAGAGTCACCAGGCAAATACAGCAGCTCAGAGTGCAGAGACACAGAGATAATCCAGTGAAGAGGATAATCCATAAAGAGGCCATGGTTGTGGATCTATTATTCTAGTAAGACTGAAGTATCAAAGTCACTAAAAGCCATGACCTGTGTATTGTTCTATATTTCAGATAGAATGTATGAAATCCATTTAGGGTGACAGGAGCTTCATCTGATGGCTTCACCAGTGTTCACCACGAGGCACAAGCAGAAACGTTGTCTATTGAACTTATTCTGATTGCTTTACCTCAAACATGCAGCCGCCCTGCTTTTAAAACAAAGCTGTTAAATCCACATGTAATTACATGATGCACAATTATTAAGAGGTTTCTGGGTGTAATCTCTCTGTCCCTGCTGTTTACCATTTCTTAAAACAACGATCAAGAAACATTATGGGGAGGAATGTTGCGTTTCTACAATTCACAAAACAACAGCATGCAAAAGAGCGACCCCTGCAGATCTACAAGGCAAACTGCCTCAGCCTCTTTTAACTTCAAATAACAATGAGGTGGGACCGGAGCTGCATGACAGCACTGGCCCGCAGAGACCATGTGGATATTTCAAGCTCACTTTCTCCTCACTTAGACGCCTCAACACAGACACAAGCCCAAACCTACCCTGGGATGCAACTGAATTCACGACTCTGCTTCCATGTGACAAAACAGAAAGCAGCTGTGATAGATCCAAGTCACAGGTAGTTGAATTGTCTGCTGTGTCATTATTAAATAATTGCACACGGGTTTCATCGCTGTGTTGCTTGGGGTTCTTTATTCATTTCAGTCCTGCATTATTTCTGTCACACTGAAGAAGGAACTCCTTTATATTTTTGTATATATTTCTACACGACCTCAGACTGGGACCTCAGAAGTGTGTTAGTAGTTCTATTACACAACATACAGTTTGATTGATTAGATAAAGTTTTGGGCAATTCACACAGAAATGTCTTCCTGCTGTAATTCCTAACCCTGTAACCACCTAATCCAGTGCTTTATCCCAATGGCGTCTATTAGTCAAACACATTGTAGCTCATTAGTGAGGTGTGCTGGAGTTCTACTGGCTGTCTGCTGTTCTTTATTGAGGTGTGCTGGAGTTCTACTGGCTGTCTGCTGTTCTTTATTGAGGTGTGCTGGAGTTCTACTGGCTGTCTGCTGTTCTTTATTGAGGTGTGCTGGAGTTCTACTGGCTGTCTGCTGTTCTTTATTGAGGTGTGCTGGAGTTCTACTGGCTGTCTGCTGTTCTTTATTGAGGTGTGCTGGAGTTCTACTGGCTGTCTGTTGTTCTTTATTGAGGTGTGCTGGAGTTCTACTGGCTGTCTGCTGTTCTTTATTGAGGTGTGCTGGAGTTCTACTGGCTGTACAGTCTACTCTGTGCCTCTCCCTCGGTTTACACTCCCAGCATGCACAGCACTACAGAGCCCTGTACAGTCTACTCTGTGCCTCTCCCTCTGGTTTACACACCCAGCATGCACAGCACTACAGAGCCCTGTACAATCTACTCTGTGCCTCTCCCTCTGGTTTACACTCCCAGCATGCACAGCACTACAGAGCCCTGGACAATCTATTCTGTGCCTCTCCCTCGGGTTTACACTCCCAGCATGCACAGCACTACAGAGCCCTGTACAGTCTACTCTGGGCCCCTGGTTTTTAAAGGCTTGGTTTTAAAAGGATTGGTTTTTTGTTGTTGTTACACAGGATTAATTTCTGTGGCATTGTGAAGATTTGGAGGTGGGAGGGGCCTCGCTTCACAATGCTATCCAGATACAAGAGGCTTGCTGTGCTGTGTTAACAGCTTAGGATTTAGCGGGTGATGTGCAATGAAGTTTGACACAAGGCTGGTGTTTTATTTATCAGTACAATATTGAGAAACAGGGTCGTCTGAGGAGACACACATACTCCAGCAGGTTACTGCTCTTGGAAACACACGACAGTGGGAACCACTCTTCATTTCCCAGTGTTGCTTTTAATCAATGCAATTCCATTTTAGCAACTCTGAATATCACTTTTCAAAAATGAATCATTAACCTGTTACACTTTAAATGACTTGTAATTCCTAATGTCAGAAGCATGATGAAACGCACTTGCAGTAATTCAATCTATTTTAGCATATGGCATTTGTCTTACTAGAGTTCTGTCTTCTGGCATTCAGAATCAGCTTTTAATAAGCCCCCATGTTAATTGGGTTGCACAGTGTGCTTTGCTGGTGTTCCTGTCCTGAAATATTGGCAATGGCATGCAGTGCCAGTGATAAGTGAATGGAAGTCTATTAAGATGTATGTCCTCAGTTCTGAAAGTCTCCTGCAGCAGCAGCACTGTGTCCCACAGAATCCAGTTAAAACCTGGGTGTCACAGACTAACAAATGACACTGAAGCATTCGTTCTACTGTATATACACTTCTTAATTGTATAGCATACACATTTGTCCTTGAATTGTCAGATAATAAAACCCCATAAACCCATCCAAGACTTGCATAAAGGATATCGAATAGCAGAAAAGCCAGACAGTCTCTCATTAGGTTCCATGTGGTTCCATGTAAGGTTGTGGAAGAGAACATCAGTCTCTTTAATTAATGGTGATCAGCAGGTGTTTTCTAAGGACTCCTTTTATTTTGACTGTAGTTGTTTTAATAATTTGCTGTTAAAGTTTGAAACATTTCCCCTGGTACTTCCCGCTCTGCTGGTGGCAGTGTGAAAGCAGTGGATTTTTGTATTATTATTATTTTTAGACAAACCATGAAACGGTAAGTTTTGATTACAGAATGTTATGATTGCAGGTGTTTTTCTGGTCAAAGGAAATCATTAAAAATAAACCAGTACCATTTTCCAGTAGGATTGTGGGAAGAAGATGCAAGCGGAAAGTGACAGTTAACTTGGACTCACCAGGGGCTGAGAATCACAGTGCTGTGACAATAGACTAGAATAGCTGTTGAAAGATTCTCCCACCAAACACTTTTAATTCACTGCAGGGACCATGCAACTGCAGAAGGTATTCATGAGAATAAACAAACAGCTTGAACATGTTGTACCTCAGCCTAACACGAGACAGCTGTTTTATTTGTCAGGAGTAGATACTCTCGCCACACTGCACACGATGACATCACCACAGAGACCACGCTGCACATGATGACATCACCACACTCTCTACGCTGCACACGATGACATCACCAGAGACCACGCGGCACACGATGTACACATGATGACATCACCACAGAGACTCTCTCCACGCTACACACGATGACATCACCACAGAGGCTCTCCACACTGCACACGATGACATCACCACAGAAAATCATCCTGCAGGAACTTTGAGGCAGCAGGGAAGCGATGGCACAAATCTTACTTCAACGTACCATTCAGAACAGCTTTGAGCTGAAATGAACTCCAGGACAGAGGTACAAATAAAGAATGAGATGTTCCTTCTCTCGATCCTTTGTCCCACAGCAATTAATAATTGAGTGTGTGTGCTGTAAACACTTTGCTGTGGGAGGCGGTGCCCATGAAATGAAAGGGAATACAGTAAAAGCCCTGTCAGTGAGATGAGATCAGTGTTGTGTGATACGGATTCTGTCCTGTGCCCTGTCAGTGAGATGAGATCAGTGTTGTGTGATACGGATTCTGTCCTGTGTCCTGTCAGTGAGATGAGATCAGTGTTGTGTGATATGGATTCTGTCCTGTGCCCTGTCAGTGAGATGAGATCATTTTCAGCTGTTTTGCATTGTGGTTAAAATGCTCACTTGCGGTGTGCCAGGTTGCCATATGATGTTTCGGAGGGAAACTATTGGGGAGGTGTAAGCAATGAATGTGAAGAAAAAAAACAAAAATTGAGGTTTTGAGAAATAAGAATACATGTGCAGCAATCCAGCCATGGAGCTCAGGAGGGCAGAATGCTACAGAAATAAGAATACATGTGCAGCAATCCAGCCATGGAGCTCAGGAGGGCAGAATGCTACAGAAATAAGAATACATGTGCAGCAATCCAGCCATGGAGCTCAGGAGGGCAGAATGCTACAGAAATAAGAATACATGTGCAGCAATCCAGCCATGGAGCTCAGGAGGGCAGAATGCTACAGAAATAAGAATACATGTGCAGCAATCCAGCCATGGAGCTCAGGAGGGCAGAATGCTACAGAAATAAGAATACATGTGCAGCAATCCAGCCATGGAGCTCAGGAGGGCAGAATGCTACAGAAATAAGAATACATGTGCAGCAATCCAACCATGGAGCTCAGGAGGGCAGAATGCTACAGAAATAAGAATACATGTGCAGCAATCCAGCCATGGAGCTCAGGAGGGCAGAATGCTACAGAAATAAGAATACATGTGCAGCAATCCAGCCATGGAGCTCAGGAGGGGAGAATGCTACAGAAATAAGAATACATGTGCAGCAATCCAGCCATGGAGCTCAGGAGGGGAGAATGCTATAGAAGTCAGGAGGTGCTTTCGAACTGCTTGAGTGAATCTGCCGGAGGCCTTGGGCTTAAAATAGGCCAATTAGATGTGACGGTTCAGCAGAGTGATGTGGAGCGAAGAGAACCGAATAGCCAACCCGTGGATAACAAGCATTGCACTAATCTACTTTATAGAGCTGCATTTCTAGAAACACATCAGTCCTCATTGAAGTGGCTGCAAACACTGTCCCTGTGCTCCACACCTCGCTCGCTGCCTTCTCTGTGGGACAGACTAGCTTCTCAGTAGCTTCAAAGGCAATAGGTTTTCTTTTAAGCTTTTCAAAGAGTGCGTTCAGTTAATCAGGCCCCTGCTTTCCCATGTGGAGCAAAAAAAAAAAAAAGCACTGACAGGGGACACCTAGCTAGAAATCAGAGCCTCATTCCTCCTATCCCAGGACTGAGAGAACTGACATCCCGTCATTTAATCACAGACTGGACAATCTGTATACACTTTTCATACCAGCACTTCAGGGTGGTGTTGAGCGCATACTGAAGCCAGACTCACAACCTGCTTTGTTCACACTAACCTTTAATGAGTGTGACTGACTACTGGACTGAAGAAAAACTGAACTGCATCAAATTAGGAACTCGTGTCTAGTGTGAACAGAACAGGGAGCAAAGCGGCATTAACTACTCCTGGAACTGATATCAGATTCAACTCCTGGATTCATTCTGCTCAAGTGTGAAGACAGTAAAACAGTCTGAGAAAACAGACTAAACAGCAGATTGGAAAACAGGCTAAAGGAACTGCTTGGAGTCAGACTGCGGTTACACGCCACTTTCAAAGCAAGCTGCACACACAGAGCCTCACATTGTGTTTATGAGAGATAGTTAGTGTTGTCTTCAGCAGGAGAAATGCTGTACTACATTAGAAGAGCCAGCTCCCAGAAACAGGCCAAAGGTTTATTTGGACAAGAGGGTTAGGAGGCTCTTTTCCTCAGAATTCCTTGCTGGAAATGTGCTGGCAGTCTTACTGCTGGGAACTTACAGGCATCGGCTGCATTGCTGATTCGAAATGAAGGGCAGCCATCAGCTCAGCAAGCAAGGGAAATGACTGCATTTCAAATGGGAACAAAGCATGTGCCAGCTAGCTGTCCCTTTGAGGAAGATCTATGAATGAGAGGCAATGCCTTCCCCAAGCAGGACTCCCGACTCCCACTGCATAGCAGCTTTCAGCAATGGCAATACTATAGTTGGACAGACACATGCATAATAGCCATCAGCATGCATTTCCCTAGAACAATGTGACTACAATTAGAGGTCAATCCAAACAAGTGATTACAAAGATTGTTAAAAAGATATACCTTCTTAAACCCAGACAACAACACATGTGCTATTATCTAGAACCTTTCATGAGAGGTGTAGTGATGACAGCCCAGGGCTTGGTATAGGCTGCTAGTGTGGGGGTTTATGCACAGTTTGCTATTCTGCAAGCATTTCTTTCCCAACGAGTTGATTATCCCAGCAGTTCTCCTCTCTAATTCACTGGCACTGCTTTCCTTAACAACTGCTCTGCATGGCAAACAGCGAGTGGAGCATGTACAGTATATCAATTAGTGACAAGCTCTCTGTGTTTCACACTGGACAGAACTGATATAAATGTATAGAGAGAGAGAGAGAGAGAGAGAGAGAGAGAGAGAGAGAGAGAGAGAGAGAGAGAATTAAACCTGTTTATTCAGAGACACACAAACAGACTCGGGCGCTGACAGGCAGTTCCACCACACACACACACACACACACACACACACACACACCCACACCCACACCCACACCCACACCCACACCCACACCCACACACACACACACACACACACACACACACACACACACACACACACACACACACACACACACACACACACACACACACACACACACACACACACACACATGAATACTTTTCTATGGGGTGCAGTGAATTGCTCCAGCCCTGAATCTCTCAGTAGGTTTGTTACCTTGGTGTCTAGGTCAAGAGATAGAGAGAAACTTTGCAAAGTACTTTTTAAAGTGTCAGTACCCAAGCAATCCATAGGCAAATAATCATATAATCATATATATATATGACACAGGAGCTTATTTATGAAATATGTAATCTCCACTTCAGTTAAGGTTTATTATTATTACTAGTATAATTTTTTTACAATGGCTTTGCTGCAGTCAATTATTCAAACTGTGTAGATTGCATCTGGACGTGTCTTTCAGTAAAAGCAATTCCGTGAAAATAATTAATTCCTAATTAAAAATCTTCCCAATCCCTAAATCCTCACAACTGGTTAAAAATGCAGTAAAGATAAAGTGTTTTCGGGATTATAAAACAGAATCTCAGAGTTTGCACCACAGAATCTCACACAGTTACTGCTCTGCTGGGTAACTAGACAGACTTGCAGATGTCAAGTGAAGATCAGTCCAGTGAAATGGAAGATAAATCAGCTAGCTTGGAAGCATGTGTTAAATGGAAGTGTTCTCCAGCACAATGACCAGGGAGGAGATTGGGGGATGAGGAAATCCTTAATGAGGATGTTGTCTAACCCTACATTCACAGACCTCATTGTAGCAATCTCTCGCGTTCTCTCTCTCTCACTCTCTCTCTCGCTCACTCTCTCTCTCTCTCTCTCTCTCGCTCACTGTCTCACGCTCTCTCTCGTCTCTCTCTCTCGCCTCTCGCTCTCTCGCCTCTCGCTCTCGCACTCTCGCTCTCTCGCTCTCGCTCTCACGCTCACTCTCGCTCTCGCACCCTCTCTCGCTCTCGCCCCTCTCTCTCTCGCGCCCTCTCTCGCTCTCGTGCTCTCTCTCTCTCGCACTCTCGCTCCCTCTCTTGCTCTCGCTCGCTCTCTCTCACTCTCTCTCGCTCACTCTCTCTCTCTCTCTCGCTCGCTCTCTCACTGTCTCTCGCTCACTCTCTCGCTCCCTCTCTCTCTCGCTCACTCTCTCTCTCGCTCACTCTCTCTCTCACTCTCTCGCTCTCTCTCACACTGTCTCTCGCTCACTGTCTCGCGCTCTCTCTCTCGTGCGCTCTCTCTCTCTGCACTCTCGCTCTCGCTCTCTCTCGCTCTCTCGCTCTCTCTCGCTCTCTCTCTCGCTCTCTCGCTCTCTCTCGCTCTCTCTCTCGCTCTCTCTCGCTCACTCTCGCTCTCTCTCTCGCTCGCTCTCGCTCGCTCTCTCGCTCTCTCTCTCGCTCTCTCGCTCTCTCGCTCTCGCTCGCTCTCTCGCTCTCTCGCCCTCTCTCGCTCTCTCTCTCTCTCTCTCTCTCTCTCTCTCTCTCTCTCGCTCTCTCTCGCTCTCTCTCTCTCTCTCTCTCTCTCTCTCTCTCTCTCTCTCTCTCTCTCTCGCTCTCTCTCTCACTCTCTTCCTTTCCTTCCACAAGCTATACATTCAGGACTTGAACCTTGATGATCATGACAGCCAGTCTCCCCTACGGCAATATATATTTTTTATTTATTTATTTATTTATTTTTGCTTCTCTATACACTGTCTAAATATCTATCTTATTTGCCTTAAAAATAAACCCACAAATTGCTCAGTGCCGTTGCTTCGCCCTGCTTGGCACTGTGTACACAGCAATTTGAATGGATTCCAGTTTGGTTTTCATGAAAACTGCCAGAATGTAATGACCCCAGGTATCTAGTTACAGACCCAGGTGTTTTTACAGAACTCTTCACCCTTTTATGTATAGTACAGACATTCCAGAAACCCTCTCAGATACTCTTCAGAGGCAGTGCAACATTCTACAGCATTCTAGTTTCAGACATTAATAAAGACTACCAGTCAAAATGCTTATCCAAGAACCTTCCTAGTTTCTCTTAGTGTATCTTCATACAGCACCAGCTGGCTACTGTATCCATGCAATACAAACCCATAGTGCATAGGTGCAGTGCTGCTTGTCTGAAACAGTCAGCTACGGTTTCTTCACTGCCATTACTGTATAATGGTCTCCAATGGATTATTTTTAAGCAAAAGGAATAAAACATTTGCAATGGTTTAAAACTAGCAAAAGAAAATGACATGCAGGTTCTTAGTGGTTTCATGTCAGTTCCATTTCTCTTTGAAAATGAGCCATTGCTCTTCAAAATCAGGGACCCGTTATGTGTCAGAACAATGCAGTTGGGGAATTATGCAGATATAATAAAAAGGTAAAAAGCATGGAATGATCCAATCCGATTGCAGGTTTTTAAAGAAGAAGGAGGACAGAAATGTAATACAATTTGATAACTGCAATCAGTTAAAAAGGCGAGGAGATAAGAACACATCCGAAATGCACAACAGCAGAAAGTGTTTTCTAAACGTCACGTCTGTACAGCGTCTGTTTATTCTCTCCCAGTTAAGTGGTGCTGGTAAAATGTTTTCTGCTCTATTAGCCATGGCTGGACCTTCTGTTCCTTACAAGTTCATTTAGACTGAAACTTGAACAAACTCTAATTAAAATGAGCGCTATAAAAGTTTTCACCAACAAAACAAAGAAGAAAGAAACAAAAAAGCAAAACCTCATGCCCCTCATTGCAGCAGGGTTATCAAGGGCTTTCCTACCGTTTACACTATTTCTGTGGAAGGAAAACACATTGTTATAAATCTAGCAGCAAGCAGCTCAGTCTAAGGACTCAAGCTGCTGGCTACTAGTTTGGGAGCATTAGCATTTCAATTTTCCTTGTTTTGCGTAAGACCTTGACAAATCTGGCCCATTTAAACTAATGAAGGAAAATATAGGATGAAAAACATTTGAACTACAGTATACAGTCTATGATAAAACAGAATTATATTTGCCAGCGAAATTTTCTTGGGATTTTAGGAGTAGTTTGGCTTTCCTCTTGAAAGATACTGACCTATTCTATTCTAAACCGTATTACACAAAACGATACAGAATGATGACTCAACCCTGATGAGTCACCATCGGCTACCACTGACAGCATGTCTCTTGGCTCAAAGTCAAGTTACTTATTCTATCTTACCAAAGTTACCTGCCTGTGACCACAGCAAAACGAGTGAACGATCTCAAATATCGTGGTGAAATCGTTCCAACCTCAACAGTGCCTGTCATGAGTGAGACCGGGCAGTTAGTGCCTTGTGCTTTTTCACATGCTCAGGGCTGTGGATTCTCTACAGTCCCTATACTTCATAGAGGGTACAGTAGATTCTGGGGTAACAGTAGCTACTATAGAAAGGATCTTCTATTGACATGGTCATTAATATAGCCCTCGTAATATCAGTAGCCTCCCATGGCTTTGACAGCAGGTTCCCAACTCATACCCCAGTGAACAGCCCTGAACAGCTCGGATTCAAAAGAGCTCTATTTACAGTCAGCTTGACAGGAGACTCATCTTTCAATTGTACGTGTGTAGGGGGGGATTTTCAGAGAAGGCAGGCTCTCCATTTGAAGCAACGTTATGCATGGCTTAAAAAGCATGCAGGTTCCTTTCCTCGCCTCCACCCCAAACACAGAACAATCTGTGTGGCAGCCAGCGAGAAGAGCCAGCTCAGCTTAAAACTGCTCAACCTCTTCAGAGATTTAGGGCTGTCCTCTAAATTTCTAATTATAAAGCAGAAATTGTATTGTCCTTAATTTAATCCACAGTATGATAAAATCATGGATAAGACTCAGAAATTGAACCAAAAAAAAACTGAATAAAAACAGAAGTTAAAGATCTGCTATGACAGTAATGAAGGAGGGAATGGAAAGCATGATCCTGTATTATTTATTATAATGAACTCAGACAATTCTACTTTGATAATTATTCAAATTACACGGCTTATTGATTTATAAAATATTATTTTTAACGGATGATTGTATCCAATACATCTTTACATTTGATTCCATTCATTGGTTATTCGATACAGAAACATCACAATTATTGCAACACATTTTTCTAGATGAGAAATGGTAGTCACCTAACTTACAGTCAAAACAGTAAGTAGCCATTCTACCTTCAACTGGGAACTCAGACAGGTTACAGAGGACATGTCTCTCAGACAGGATACAGAGGACATGTCTCTCAGACAGGATACAGAGGAGATGTCTCTCAGACAGGATACAGAGGACATGTCTCTCAGACAGGGTACAGAGGACATGTCTCTCAGACAGGTTACAGAGGACATGTCTCTCAGGTTACAGAGGACATGTCTCTCAGACAGGTTACAGAAGACATGTCTCTCAGGTTACAGAGGACATGTCTCTCAGACAGGTTACAGAGGACATGTCTCTCAGGTTACAGAGGACATATCTCTCAGGTTACAGAGGACATGTCCCTCAGACAGGTTACAGAGAACATGTCTCTCAGATAGGTTACAGAGAACATGTCTCTCAGACAGGTTACAGAGGTCATGTCTCTCAGGTTACAGAGGATATGTCCCTCAGACAGGTTACAGAGGACATGTCTCTCAGACAGGTTACAGAGGAGGTCTCTCAGGTTACAGAGGAGAGGTTTTCAGTCCATTTTATCTGAGCAAATTCAACTAGGTGTAGTCTCCTTTAAGCCTATAAACTAAACTTAATCGTGCTCTGAACATGCACAGTCTTAAATCCTAAGTATTCTACAGTGTAAACATCTGCTTCACATCTGTTTGAAATGATGGTGAAACAGCACTTTCACATGTAGAATGGAATTTACAATAGGAGCCCCCTTCTCTTCTCTGACCTTTATTCCTTCCAATGCTCTTATACACAGAGACAATATGACATGTTTATTTTAATCCTTACAGTAACACGACAAACAGTAAATCAAGGATCTTTATTTGTGACTGTTTTAACAGTAAGAAAGCATGTTGTGTGGCGCTTGATGATAGCAAAATGTCCCCCAGTTTTCATTCCTGAACGTGGTGCGTGTATATCCCCATACAGAGCTTTTGAAAGATGCTTTTGCAGGAATCCCGTCTTTATATATTTGATACAATAAGGATGAAAAGGCTGCTGTTTGAGTGCTGCTTGCTTCCAGTCTGTTCTCTTTATATTGTCAATCTCCTTTCCCATGACCTCTACATGTGGCCTTCACAGGTTTAATATTCCTGTTCACCACTCATTAAGAGATCCCATTGAATCTGCAGCCATTATTCTTTATCTGCAACACTCCTAGTGTAAAAGAAGCTATCCAAGTGTAAAAACTAATCCCCGAAACCATTCCAAAAGGAGCTTAAATCGTTCAACGAACCGCATTTGATTTTATACATCTAAAAACTGTACTATGCTGAAAAAATAAATAAATAAAATAATCATGCAGAAATTAGAATGTTCCCTATTAGAGGAGAATTGATAGTGGACATTTAGCAGTTTTATTTTTTAGACTTTTTGTGCTTATAAATACTGTAATTCCAAAAACTTAAATTAAAACTGATTCATATTTAAAAGTAGGGATTTTAATCGATTAAAGATTAAGCGATTAAATCATGTCTGTGGGTTTTGACTGATATATCATTGATCGATTAATCTAGTCTACCCACGTGCTGGCGCACAAAGCAGTCCGTGAGAAAGAAATCCAGACAGCTGACGGAGAGTACTTCAGAAGACGATGGCAAACGGGTTACAGGGAGAGATACCCAACATCATGCCACAGCTCAGAACAGGGTTCTTCAGGTTATTAGGGGGGTGCCAAGACCTGACTGGAAAATACTATTCTCCTGACTTCCTGGTGATTGTAAAAGCTCCACAGTAAATGGCAGACTCGATGGGTCTCCAGGATGATTGATTCGATCAACTATCCAGCAGGGCAGGGATCACGTTTAATCTGACCAACCCCCTGTTTAATCTGACCAACCCCCTGTTAAATCTGTCCAACCCCCGTCCACAGAGCCTATGTCGTTTCAGACCTATCGCAGCTCAGCGCCTGGCCCTCCTTCATTTGAAAGTATAGCGGTGGCGGGTTTTAATATCAAATACATTTTGTTCACAAATAAAATACAAATCTAGATTTAGATACAGCTTCAGTTTATAAATAGGGAGGGGGGGTTAGCTTTTAGTTTAAATTAACAGGATTTGCTGCTTGCAGAATGTAGAAAACGAGCAAATGGGGTAGAAAATGTAATTAAACAAATCTTTAATACAATCTTAAATAAAAAGTCATAACAAAAGCTGGACAAACATTACAATTACTATTTGTAATTGCAATAACATTATTTAAAGACTAGTCACAGGTATACTGTAACAATACGGTAATAATAATAGCAAAATCTGTTTCATTTACAGGGTTTTGCTGTGAAACAATTAAAAGGGCTTTTAAATCCTCTGTGTGCTTACTTTCTTATTTAAACTGAATGAGAGCGCAGCATTTTAATGGACTACTTTTTTGTATTGGAGTTAATACAATTACGAATAATGATTATAATAAAGTGTATCCATCTTAAAATATATATATATTGTGGCGAACCTCAGTTCCCACAGGCAGGCGTATCACACAGGGCGAGGCAATCCACACACATGCTGAGGACAGGCGCGAACCTGGGACCTCTCGCACGCCAGTGAAAACACATTGGAAACCCCAGTGAAAAAACATTGGAGACTCCAGTGAAAAAACATTGGAGACTCCAGTGAAAATACATTGGAGACTCCAGTAAAAACACATTGGAGACTCCAGTAAAAACACATTGAAAACACATTGAAAACACATTGGAAACCCCAGTGAAAACACATTGGAGACTCCAGTGAAAAAACATTGGAGACTCCAGTGAAAATACATTGGAGACTCCAGTAAAAACACATTGGAGACTCCAGTAAAAACACATTGAAAACACATTGAAAACACATTGGAAACCCCAGTGAAAACACATTGAAAACACATTGAAAACTCCAGTGAAAACACATTGGAGACTCCAGTGAAAACACATTGAAAACACATTGAAAACTCCAGTGAAAACACATTGAAAACACATTGAAAACTCCAGTGAAAACACATTGGAGACTCCAGTGAAAATACATTGGAGACTCCAGTGAAAATACATTGGAGACTCCAGTAAAAACACATTGGAGACTCCAGTGAAAACACATTGAAAACACATTGAAAACTCCAGTGAAAACACATTGAAAACACATTGAAAACACATTGAAAGCTCCAGTGAAAACACATTGAAAACTCCAGTGAAAACACATTGAAAACACATTGAAAACTCCAGTGAAAACATATTGAAAACTCCAGTGAAAACACATTGAAAACTCCAGTGAAAACACATTGGAGACTCAGGTGAAAACACATTGAAAATACATTGAAAACTCCAGTGAAAACACATTGGAGGCTCCAGTGAAAACACATTGGAAACCCCAGCGAAAACACATTGAACACTCCAGTGACATCACATTGAAAACACATTGAAAACTCCAGTGAAAATACACTGGATACTCCAGTGAAAATACATTGGAGACTCCAGTGAAAACACATTGAAAACTCCAGTGAAAATACACTGGAAACTCCAGTGAAAATACATTGGAGACTCCAGTGAAAACACATTGGAGACTCCAGTGAAAACACATTGGAGACTCCAGTGAAAACACATTGGAGACTCCAGTGAAAACACATTGGAAACCCCAGTGAAAACACATTGAACACTCCAGTGACATCACATTGAAAACACATTGAAAACTCCAGTGAAAATACACTGGAAACTCCAGTGAAAATACATTGGAGACTCCAGTGAAAACACATTGAAAACTCCAGTGAAAATACACTGGAAACTCCAGTGAAAATACATTGGAGACTCCAGTGAAAACACATTGGAGACTCCAGTGAAAACACATTGGAGACTCCAGTGAAAACACATTGGAGGCTCCAGTGAAAACACATTGGAAACCCCAGTGAAAACACATTGAACACTCCAGTGACATCACATTGAAAACACATTGAAAACTCCAGTGAAAATACACTGGAAACTCCAGTGAAAATACATTGGAGACTCCAGTGAAAACACATTGAAAACTCCCGTGAAAATACACTGGAAACTCCAGTGAAAATACATTGGAGACTCCAGTGAAAACACATTGGAGACTCCAGTGAAAACACATTGGAGACTCCAGTGAAAACACATTGGAGACTCCAGTGAAAACACATTGGAGACTGCAGGGAAAAACACATTGAAAACTCCAGGGAAAACACATTGGAGAATCTGTTGAACAACACGGTGCAATACATACTACACAGGAGACAGCAGCTCTACGGTAATATGATGTTACACTGCACAGTGGTTTGTCTTAAATGGTAGACTGCATGGTCCCTGCATGGTGAACTACAGTTCAGAAAGCACAGTTCACGCTGATTTGACTTGTACACAATATCAAATACACCTGGATTGAATTAGTGCATTCTATTAATCTGTATGAAGATATCTGGATATAATTCATATATCTCACTGACCAGTATTGGAATTCAGCCAGGATGCCAAGGTTATATAATAACACACTGTGCTTTTAAAAAGGACCAGCCTACCTTTCCTTTTCATTTCAGTTGACTCCCTACACTCGGCACAGCTATTTCTAAACAGACACTAACGCGTTGTGACACACTAGACTGACTCGCAAGAGTCTTATCTGTGGTTCTACAGCCCTGTCTGACAACACTGGAAAACAAAAACACTGAGATCCTGTTTGGAAAGTGATGCACTTTGCATCCCATCCGTTTCCATTGACAGGGCAGATAAAACACTGAGATCCAGCAAGTACAGTTGATCTGCAAAGAAACAATTTCAACCCCCGTCTCACTGTTTACTCCATTCGTTTTCAAACCGTGCATTACAGACAATATTAAAGTACAAGTGAATAGATATCATTATATTTCAATCACGGCATACTTGCTGACTCGCACACAAATATAGCTGATGGTCACGGCACACTAGAACAATGGACAGAATGGCATTGGAAAACAGCTTGCTATCGGCAGATGATAGAATCCGATACAGTGATCAACAAAGGTGAGGTTCTGCTTGTTTGCCCCAGATATTCCGTACCATGTAAGCTGTGAGAATAAGCACAAGGAGAAGGAGTTCAGGAGGTGCTGAAGATCCCCATTCATGAGTTTATATCATCACTATACACAAAAACAAAGCCCCTCACTGACTGCCTTCCTTTTGTTTAACTGCTACAGAATAGTAAAGATTGGTCTGCCGCACAGATCTCACAATTATGAAATGAAATAATTGAAGACAATGCCACAGTCTGCAGCTCAGTCATTAGCAGCAGCAGCTCCCTTTCTTTCTAGCATGTTTCAGTGTCTCTACCCCATTACGTGTCCGACTGCCTTGATGCTAATTCCATTGGTTGCAGCGCTCTGTTCTCTAATGATTGCCAGCGCTGTCATGTCAAGCATGGCACCAATCAATCAAGCAGTGCTCTCGAGCAGCAGAACTATATCTGGAGACCTCATTGAAACCTCATGAGAGTCCAGCAGGGTCCCGAGGTCACACTCCAGCAGGGTCCCGAGGTCACACGCCAGCAGGGTCCGGAGGCGACGCTCCAGCAGGGTCCCGAGGTCACACGCCAGCAGGGTCCGGAGGCGACGCTCCAGCAGGGTCCCGAGGTCACACGCCAGCAGGGTCCCGAGGCGACGCTCCAGCAGGGTCCCGGGGCGACGCTCCAGCAGGGTCCCGAGGTCACACGCCAGCAGGGTCCGGAGGCGACGCTCCAGCAGGGTCCCGAGGTCACACGCCAGCAGGGTCTCGAGGCGACGCTCCAGCAGGGTCCCAGGGCGACGCTCCAGCAGGGTCCCGAGGTCACACGCCAGCAGGGTCCCGAGGCGACGCTCCAGCAGGGTCCGGAGGCGACGCTCCAGCAGGGTCCCGGGGCGACGCTCCAGCAGGGTCCCGAGGTCACACGCCAGCAGGGTCCCGAGGCGACGCTCCAGCAGGGTCCCGGGGCGACACTCCAGCAGGGTCCCGGGGCGACGCTCCAGCAGGGTCCCGAGGTCACACGCCAGCAGGGTCCCGAGGCGACGCTCCAGCAGGGTCCCGGGGCGACGCTCCAGCAGGGTCCCAGGGCGACGCTCCAGCAGGGTCCCGAGGTCACACGCCAGCAGGGTCCCGAGGCGACGCTCCAGCAGGGTCCCGGGGCGACGCTCCAGCAGGGTCCCGAGGTCACACGCCAGCAGGGTCCCGAGGCGACGCTCCAGCAGGGTCCCGAGGCGACGCTCCAGCAGGGTCCCGGGGCGATGCTCCAGCAGGGTCCCGGGGCGACGCTCCAGCAGGGTCCCGAGGTCACACGCCAGCAGGGTCCCGGGGTGACGCTCCAGCAGGGTCCCGAGGCGACGCTCTAGCAGGGTCCCGGGGCGATGCTACAGCAGGGTCCCGGGGCGACGCTCCAGCAGGGTCCCGAGGTCACACGCCAGCAGGGTCCCGAGGCGACGCTCCAGCAGGGTCCCGGGCGACGCTCCAGCAGGGTCCCGGGCGACGCTCCAGCAGGGTGCCGGGCAATGCTCCAGCAGGGTCCCGGGCGACGCTCCAGCAGGGTCCCGGGCGATGCTCCAGCAGGGTCCCGGGCGACGCTCCAGCAGGGTCCCGAGGCGACGCCCAGCAGGGTCCCGGGTGACGCTCCAGCAGGGTCCCAGGCGACGCTCTAGCAGGGTCCCGGGCGATGCTACAGCAGGGTCCCGGGCGACGCTCCAGCAGGGTCCCGGGCGATGCTCTAGCAGGGTCCCGGGGCGACGCTCCAGCAGGGTCCTGGGGCGATGCTCCAGCAGGGTCCAGGTCTTTTTCATGCATTTCATGAATCGAAGGGCCGAAAGGAGATTTACTGGGGTTCAAAACATCAAACTCTGAATGTTTCTGTATTCTTGAGAACATTTTCCAGAATTGTTTTGGGGTAATGTCTCATTAGGAGGTGCACAGAACCCTCTATTATGACTTCCATTTACTTCTAATGGGAAATATGCATAGTCCAAAGTGACTGATGTCAACCCCAGTGTCAACGCAGCCTCATCTTGCTTTTCAACTGTCCTGACACACTGAAGAATATCTGCACCCTGACACACTGAAGAATATCTGCACCCTGACACACTGAAGAATATCTGCACCCTGACACACTGAAGAATATCTACACCCTGACACACTGATGAATATCTGCACCCTGACACACTGAAGAATATCTGCACCCTGACACACTGAAGAATATCTACACCCTGACACACTGATGAATATCTGCACCCTGACACACTGAAGAATATCTGCACCCTGACACACTGAAGAATATCTGCACCCTGACACACTGAAGAATATCTACACCCTGACACACTGAAGAATATCTGCACCCTGACACACTGAAGAATATCTGCACACTGAAGAATATCAGCACAATGAAGAATATCTGCACACTGACACACAGAAGAATATCTCACACTGACCCAGAGAAAAACAGCACACACTCCACCTGTAAAATGACCAAACCAACTCCAACCCCATACTTCTCCTGGAGAACACATCAAGGACATTTTACTTATTTGAATATATTTCAAGCAATATTTGCTTCAGCACTAAATAATTATTTGTCTTATATGGCGAGAGCTCGGACAAATATGTGCAGCGGTACCTTTAAGAATGAGTTTGTCAGTGTGTGCTGCTGTTTAAACGAACCTGTCTGCTTTGTTTAAGCACATCACTGTGCAACAATTAGAATTTCCACTCCATGCAGAGTAACCTTGCTCCGATAACAACAGCTAAGGGTCCAAGCAGTGGGAAGTTGTCACAATCACTCAAGCACACGCACACGCACACGCACAGTAGAGAATGGGACTTGCCTCTGCAGCACTGATGAGCAGCAGAGTGAGTGGCTATGTGTGTGGGTGTTGTGTTCAGATGCCCGTTAGCTATGCATGCCTGTATCAAAGTGTCTCATTAGTCTGTACTCATGTCTCTGTGTATTTCAAGTACATGTGTTTAGAATGTCTGTTACTCAAGTGTCTTGGGAGAATGGAACTCTACATTATTATTATTATTATTATTATTATTATTATTATTATTATTAGCAGACGCCCTTATCCAGGGTGACTTACAATTATTACAAGATATCACATTTTACATACAATTACATTATTTTTTACACATTATTTTTATATACAATTACCCATTTATACAGTTGGGTTTTTACTGGAGCAATCTAGGTAAAGTACCTTGCTCAAGGGTACAGCAGCAGTGTCCCCCACCTGGGATTGAACCCACAACCCTCCAGTCAAGAGTCCGGAGCCCTAACCACTACTCCACACTGCTGCCCCGTGGAAACATTACGGTTTCCACGACAGGTAGATTGCATACCTCCAGTGCTGTGTCTGTGAATATGCAGTGCTGTGTCTGTGAATATGCAGTACTGTGTGTGTGCGGGGGGGTTTGCATACCTCCAGTGCTGTGTGTACGTGAATATGCAGTGCTGTGTGTGTGGGGGGGGTTTGCATACCTCCAGTGCTGTGTGTACGTGAATATGCAGTCCAGAGGCCCTTAGCGCCTCTCCCAGCAGGAACTGCTCCTGCCAAGAGAGGTTTCGAAAGCTCTGCAGGATTTCTGTCAGCTGAAGCACAACATTATTGATTGCTCAGTCTCAGTGAGGTTAAGATCAAGGTGCATCTTGAAGAAGGATAGCACAGGAGTCCACAGTTTGGTTCCAGTTCTATAATTGCTTATTAGAACAGCAACAGCCTCTGTATCTAGCAGAAATGTGAACAGGTCAATACAGGCTATACTGCAAAAGACTAAAAACAAACAAGTGCAAAAAACTGTGTCCTCCAAAGCTGCAAAGTGGTTTGTTGTTGGTGGCTCAGTGCAGAGCTCACCTCTGTCCTCCCTCTGGGCCACATAACCACAGGTTCAAACCCTGCTTGAAGATCACCTTTGTGATGCGCATTCGTTACTGCCTTCTTCTGCCAGAACCCCCTTAAGAATGAGATGTATAGCGCAAGGGTTCTGTCCTGGTTAAATTGGCATTGTGTCTCCCCTGATAATGTGCAGTGCCAGCGATCTCTATAACACTGTGTCCCTCCTGATAATGTGCAGAGAGAGAGTGAGAGTGAGAGCAGAGAGAGAGAGAGAGAGCTTATGGGTTATATTGTTAAAATCCCATCAAGGAAAACATTTTTAAAAGCTTGAGAGTTTTCTTTGATGTTTTCCCATCGGACTCCCAGGATGGAATTACAGCATTAAACACTTCATGTCATCGGTTAGTTTATATAACATAGAACATACTTTACAGTAGCTGGATGCAAGTGCAGTTTGGAAATACAGGTTTGTTACGCAGTAAAGAGAGGGATGCCCATTCTGGGTGCAGCAGAGGAGTAAATATCAATGTAAATTGCATCAACACAGTATGAGAATGCATTTTGTCAAAGTGAATCTAGTAATACATCTTCATTTGAAGGTACTGATTGACTGCTTTATCAAGTGCTAAATTACAGTAGATACTTGAACGCTTATTTCCAACTGCTTTCAACACTCATGCATACATTCTGAGGCAAGTACATAAGGGTTTGACTACAGTCTTACTCAGACAAGTCATTATCTGAACCCTTTGTCTACCTGACTAACTGAATGCTGGGTTATGGGGTCAGAGGACATCAACACTTGAAATTGCATCTCTGAACATCACTTGGGTTTCTCATTAAAGTGTTGTGATCTGAATGGAAATGTTAATCCACTCATACATGGTAAATATATCATAAGAACACAATCTAAAGCAATGTCTGAATGAAGAGCCCTCCACTGAACGACTGCATTGGGTTTAATGAGTGTGTTTCATTGGGTTTAATGAGTGTGTTTCATTGGGTTTAATGAGTGTGTTTCATTGGGTTTAATGAGTGTGTTTCATTGGGTTTAATGAGTGTGTTTCATTGGGTTTAATGAGTGTATTTCATTGGGTTTAATGAGTGTATTTCATTGGGTTTAATGAGTGTATTTGCTAAGCCTGAGGGACCACTGAAACACTGCTGAGATGAGTGATTTTTGGCTCTAGGGTCGCTTGATTGAATCCAGCCCACAGTATTAACAGGTTCAAGTCTGGTTGGGGAAACACCACTAATTCACAAGCCCAAGAGGCCAGGGTTGAAATAATCAATGTCAGGTCACAATGCAATGGAGCTGGGCCGTCTCAACCTTGCCCTCTGTGGACATTAGTCTAAATCACAGGCACAGAGTTAGGAATATTTCAATATTCTACCTCCTCTGTGGATAAACAATCCATCACATTCGAAGAACACTGCAATTCACATTTAAAACACTACTTGAAAGGAAGTCTTGTTGTCTCTGCAGGGTTGGCATATGAGACAGGTGGGGTGAGTTACTGGAGCTCTGCAGGGTTGGTATATGAGACAGGGGGGTGAGTTACTAGAGCTCTGCAGGGTTGGTATATGAGACAGGTGGGGTGACTTACTGGAGCTCTGCAGGGTTGGTATATGAGACAGGTGGGGTGAGTTACTGGAGCTCTGCAGGGTTGGTATATGAGACAGGTGGGGTGAGTTACTGGAGCTCTGCAGGGTTGGTATATGAGACAGGTGGGGTGAGTTACTAGAGCTCTGCAGGGTTGGTATATGAGACAGGTGGGGTGAGTTACTGGAGCTCTGCAGGGTTGGTATATGAGACAGGTGGGGTGAGTTACTGGAGCTCTGCAGGGTTGGTATATGAGACAGGTGGGGTGAGTTACTGGAGCTCTGCAGGGTTGGTATATGAGACAGGTGGGGTGAGTTACTGGAGCTCTGCAGGGTTGGTATATGAGACAGGTGGGGTGAGTTACTGGAGCTCTGCAGGGTTGGTATATGAGACAGGTGGGGTGAGTTACTGGAGTTCTGCAGGGTTGGTATATGAGACAGGAGGAGTGAGTTACTGGAGCTCTGCAACACAGAACCCAGTCCCTCTACTCTTTAAATAAGACTTCACTATTGAAATGCCATCAACGGCGTCCATCCACCCCACTCCCATCTGCACATGAGGGGGTTATAAATCCTTCTGTATTTAATACCATCCTGGCCCTCTTAAGATCCTGCCTCAGATTAAACTCATTTTGATTGATCTGCCTCTCTGCATGATGATGTTGTTATAAATGAAATGAACAGCGAAGGGAGCCTTGTGCAGCGAGAAATAAAACCTGGGGGGGCGATGTGTGTGGGGCGGTGTGTGTGTGGGGGGCAGTGTGTGTGTGGGGGGGCGTGTGTGGTGGGGCAGTGTGTGGTGGGGGGCAGTGTGTGGGGGTAATGTGTGTGTGGGGGGCGTGTGTGTGTGTGTGGGGGGCAGTGTGTGTGGGGGTCGGTGTGTGTTGGGGGCAGTGTGTGGGGGGGTGTGTGTGTGGGGGCGTGTGTGTGGGGGGTGGTGTGTGTGTTGGGGGCAGTGTGTGTGGGGGGTCGGTGTGTGTTGGGGGCAGTGTGTGTGGGGGGTGTGTGTGTGGGAGGGGGCGTGTGTGTGGGGGTGGGCGGTGTGTGTTGGGGGGGTGTGGGTGGGGCGTGTGTGTGTGGGAGGGGGGTGTGTGTGGGGAGGGCGGTGTGTGTGTGGGGGCGGTGTGTGGAGGGTGGGCGGTGTGTGTTGGGGGCAGTGTGTGGGGGCGGTGTGTGGGGGCAGGGAGTGGGGGCGATGTGTGTGGGGGGCGGTGTGTGGGGGCGGTGTGTGTGGGGGCGGTGTGTGTCGGGGGCGTGTGTGTGTGTGGGGGTGCGGTGTGTGGGGGCAGGGAGGGGGCAGTGTCTGTGGGGGTGTGTGTGTGGGGGGCAGGGAGTGGGGGCTGCGGGGTACAGGATCTGTATTTCACCACCAGAACCAGAACCAGAATCCAGGTTCAAAGCAGGCCTGTGGTTGTGCTGTTATTGAAATGTTATCTCAGTGGAGATGCCAGGCAGGAGAAATCATCCCGAACAGCCCTGAGCTGCTTCATTTGCATGCTGCTGCCACTTAAACCACTTGCCAGTTGATCCCCAACAAGACTGAGGGATTATTTTTCTGACCAATGGTTGATAGGGTCTTCTGCAAGCCCTCCCTTGGTTTTCATTTGTTTAACTTATGCTGTAATAGGTATAAAAATGAATAACCAAGTGCTTTATGTTTCTGCTGCTAAACTACAAAACAATGCTGAAGATCCCTTTGCAGTATGTGTGTCTCCAGTGATCTGTCTGTAAAGAGAGCACCAGGACTGGCTGTGATGCTAGGGATCCCAGGAGAAGATGGGGCTCAATTTCAACTGAATCTCAATGCTGGGGAAAGAACTCAGGAAGCATCTATCATCTTGTCAAGGGTGAAGTGGCATCTCAAATAAACACTTTAGCATCATTTTAACCTCCGCACTCCCCACAATAACAACAAGCAAGCAGTTTGTAAGAGCCGTGTGCTGAGGCACTGTCCCTGATGACCGGTCTAACTGACCGGCTGGATAAGCAATGACATCGCCACCAGATACACATCTTTACTGCAATAAGCCAATAACAGCGATTGCACAAACTGGGGCCCCAACACATTGCAGTATAGACTGCACTAGGCTTGAGGACACCGTATCCCAGACAGACAGGACACAAGACTATTCTCCTGATTGTTTCCCAGGTATCTGGTCTAGAGGATGAACTGGAGCTCAGAACATATAAGCTGAATTCTACAAGATGCATGGCAGCAGATGAATAATAAACACGGCTGCAATGAAACTGGCACAGTATGACAGATAGTTTGGTTTGGTTTTATTTGAATTATACAATGAGCCCTGTGTGAGCATCTCCCTGCTATTATATAATCAGGGTTTCAGAGACATGCAAGCAGAGCCCTGTGTGAGCATCTCCTTGCTATTATATAATCAGGATTTCAGAGACATGCAAGCAGAGCCCTGTGTGAGCATTTCCCTGCTATTATATAATCAGGATTTCAGTGCAGTAAGTAGCTGGGCTCTACCCTGATGGATACTGGGGGTCTATGGCTGACAATGCTGAAAATAGCTCTGAATAATGGATTAGAAACACAAAGCCTCACTACTGGCAAGCCCGCTCCCTACTCTCTATTCATTCTCTTGGTGCAGATTTGCTTATTTGAGGTTCATTTTTATTAGTGCCTGAATGACTCCTGTCACTCAACTGTTTCAGTAAGAGCCAATCGAATGCCTTCATTTCTGTTTTTATGGTTCAAGGGCAACAATACGGTTCTTATGAGACAAAGGAATGATCAGCACCACCATGGGCAAACACACAGAGAAACCATAAAGAAGCCCATTATAGACGTGCATATGTAGCGGGCACATTGAGACGCTGAGGGGACTGACATGGAGGAAAACGGGAGGTATACTGGAGGGTTTATGTCATGAATCAGTAAAGTGGACTCCCATACAGTAGATCAGCAATATTACACAGGCTTCGATACTGAACGTTGAGCATTCCAGCATTCTACCAGTGGAATCCAAATCATTCTATTAGAACTCCTGTAGTTTCATATTGAACCCATTATATACAAAATCCATCACATCCATCCATGTACTGCTATTACCTAGCATTGAGCTGATGTGGCTTAAGAGCAGAAAGCACACACCTGAGGGAAGGGTTGAAGGATTGCTGTCTTTATTAAAAATCACTCGCCTGGGTTGCCACTAATAATTAGTGAAAATTGACATTTCATTGATCTTTTTTTCATTGGGAAAAAAAAGCTTTCAAACAGTCCTCTCTGACATGCCAATAGAGTGAGCCATACCCCTAATAATCTATTCCTTCGTGCTTTACCAGGGTGTGAATACAAATCACATTTCAACACAGACCGATTCCAAATCTATTACACCTCGCTGGAGTTATCATTTAAATAGGATACATTCTTGATATAGATCATTAATAATGCATTCTAGCACGCAAAACCTCAAGGTGTGTTTTAAACATGAATAAGTTAATAATAAACGCTCCATAGGCTGCTTAGTAAAGTGGTACCTGACAGTAAAAGCCACAAACAAAGGACAGGCAATACAACGAGCAGCAGATCTACAACGATAAAAACACATCTCTATCATATCAAGACTCATACACTTGAGAAGAGACCCCGACTCTGAGTAGAGATTATATATAAAGCGTGCGCACTGCTAATGGACCTAACAAAAGACCGTTATATAAAACAAACTGACACCTCTGAATGCAACACTGCTTTGCCGTTTCAGTAAACTTCATAATAAGCCAGGTCAGCAAAATAATCCACAATGATCTTGTGAACAATTCATTCCGCGTGCAAGCATTTCAAATGGAAGTTCCAATATCCTCTTCTGCACGACCTAACAAACCAACTCAATATTTGCTTAACTTTTGTTCACTGAGCTATAGATACATTTGAAAAGAGGCATTAAAACTATTTTCAGATTCCATTTTTTGTAGGGTAAAATAAATGACCGTGTTAAAAAAGGATATTGTACTTTTCTATGTATAAATATGTGTTGTACTCACCAGTGAGCTGGTCATACGAACCGTCCACTTCTCTGGCGTCTGACAGATTCTGTTTTCTGTTTTTTCCTTTCATCTCGAACTCATGTACAAATTACGAAATAAACGAAAATAATGCCTTTTATCTCGAGTCTGTGAAGCACTTTCCTCGCTTCAGCATCAGCGGCTTTCCCAAATAGATTAATTATTATTAGTTCTTTTTATTTGTACGATCCCCTGGTTCTCTCTTGCTTCGCCTCGTTCCTTCAATGCACAGTGTCAATGCGCTGCGCCGACTCTTTCTAGTCCTCTGTGTGTGTGTGTGTGTGTGTGTGTGTGTGTGTGTGTGTGTGTGTGTGTGTGTGTGTGTGTTTAAGAAGCTTCGATTTCGCAAAATCTCAAAATACTGCAGGATATACACAGCAAAGCGGCCGCGGTGTATTATCCTATTAACCGTAAAGTGAGACAGTGCTTTCTGACAGGACTCTGTAACTTGTGTTCCGGCCGCTCCAGTCGCTGCTGTGCGAGGTTGTTGAAACTCACCTCTGTGGCAGGTGTGTGTGTGCGTGTGCGTGTGCGTGTGCGTGTGCGTGTGTGTGTGTGTTTGTCTATCACACGCCTACACAACACCTGAGTGTCCTGGTGTTCACCTCACAGGCATTGCTCATATAAATATACAGTACAAAAAACTACTGATACTGCTTAATACTGTAAACCTTTGCAAAATAACAATGTCAACCTTTATAATGATGGTGATTATTATAATTCTTCTGATTATAATTATTGACACGCTGCCTGGAATGTAAATGCGGGATAGTGTAGAGGTCCTCTTCGTTGCTGCTGTCTTTGCGTGGTTTTTCTGTTCTGATCGCTCCACTGTGCAACTCTATCAAAGAGGTTTATTCTGATCATTCGTTTCACAAGCGTATCATTACAGTAGATTCTCTCTCGGTTGTTGCTCCCTCGCTCTCTGCCTCTCTCCCTCTCCCTTCTATCGAAGTTACTGGCCAGCCGTTACTTTGTGTCTCAGCGCTACATCCACCCGAACGTTGTTTCATAAGAGCGCATTGTCAGCTCGGCCTCGCTCCGCAGCGCTTTCAATATCCTATTTTAACAGCGGATCCTGGGAGAGCGAAACACCTGCAATAAAACACGTGGTAGCTGGCATTTAAATACCAACATCAGATAAAGCCAGCAGGTTTGACAGAACCTGGAATCTTGACTAAATACACCAATACATACATACAGAAATAAATCAGTTACAGTTACAATATAATCCCGGCCGTCCTTTCAGCCAAGGCGTTGTATGAAGCCCATTGCTGCCCGGGGCTCTTTGCATACTGCATGCTTGTGATAATATCCACCCAGATTTAGTGTTCTGGGCACTAGGAGGTCAATTCAATTGATCTCATATGTGGTCGATCACAATACTGTTTAAATAATGAAATGCGAGCAGCTGTGTAATTGTACTTAAGAGAAAGTCGTCTCTAAAGACACTGAAGAGGCTAACTGCACTCTTAAACTGAGAGGACACAAAGAAGCCAGTTTGTGGCTCGGAACTTGGTTTCAGACCAGGTTTCAGTGAAACACACTCACATGAAGTTGCCAGGGTTTCTCTGACTATTCCACAAAGAGAGCATTCTGATAGCACGCTTACTGGAGAGCCATGAGCACAAGCACAATGTATTCAAAATGAATATCAAATATTTATTCAAACCTTTGAGGGTACATCTGCAAAATATTAAGGTCATCATAGTGCGTTCTAATAAATAAAATAAAGAATCGTGTTTCCTGAAAGCGTGTGAGGTGTGTGAAAGCTCCACAGAACCAGTGTTTTTTGATTAGTTTGAGGGCATGTGATTTCATATTCAGAATCACAAGTAGATGTTTCATAAACTATTAAAGGCAAGAATTAGCAGCCGTGCAAACGAGTGGGACAGTTGAAGTGAAGAGCAAATGATATTGTGTCATCCAAATTCACAGAACGAATGTGAAGTTTTTGCTTATTATGTATCTGCGGTGTTTCCGTTTCAAATAAACAGCAGCTGCAGCTTCACAAGGATCCCGCCTCAGCGTGATTGCTCCGAGGAGCTGCCAGACTGCTCTGCATTAGGAACCCTTTGAGTCAGAACAATAGGGTCGCTTTCAAAAGTAGTATGTCAGGACATGAATAGAATAAAATGGATTTAATCATTAAAAAGCGTAATCAATTAACAGCACAAGTTAGGGTTCATTAACCTTGTGTGATTCTCACACAAGGTTAGAGATCTCATATCAGTGTGATAATAACGTGCATGACTCTGTGAGCTACAGGGCCCATTGCACGCTACGTTATTATTTGTTTATTTAGCAGACGCCTTTATCCAAGACGACTTACAGAGACTAGGGTGTGTGAACTATGCATCAGCTGCAGAGTCACTTACAACTACGTCTCACCCGAAAGACAGAGCACAAGGAGGTGAAGTGACTTGCTCAGGGTCACACAGTGAGTCAGTGGCTGAGGTGGGATTTGAACCGGTGAACTCCTGGTTACAAGCCCTTTTCTTTAACCACTGGACCACACAGCCTCAGCAACATCCAGGACTGCAAATCACGATTTGGCTATATAACTTTATCAATATGTGTTACACCAAGTGTTCAGGCTACATTACAATGCAGGTGTGTGTGTGTGTGTGTCAGTGTGAGTGTGTGTGTGTGTGTGTGTCAGTGTGTGTGTGTGTGTCAGTGTGAGTGTGTGTGTGTGGGGTGTGTCAGTGTGTGTGTGTGTGTGTGTGTGCAGTGTGAGTGTGTGTGTGTCAGTGTGAGTGTGTGTGTGTGTGTGTGTGTGTGTGTGTGTGTCAGTGTGAGTGTGTGTGTGTGTGTGTGTGTGTGTGTGTGAGTGTGTGTGTGCAGTGTGAGTGTGTGTGTGGCCAGGCACCTTCATATGTACCCATAGCCTGCTGCTCTCAATAGTAACCTGTGGTAAAGAATGTCCTAACCAAGTTTCATCACAGTTAGAAAAGTGCTTTTATGCGGTGTCACATACAGAGGGCGTGCTCCTCCACTACATCCCTGTCCCAGGGAATAATATTCGGTGCAATTGATGGTCGACGGTCACGCACTGTATCTTTACTAAACAAATACAAACAGAACATACCTTTGTGTTCTAGAAGACTTGTTCACATCAAGCGCTTCTGGACTTCTGATGAAGGAGAGAACTCTACTGTGTCTCTTGTTAGTGATAATAATACTAATCATACTACTAATAATACAGTAATTATACTACTACTACTATTAAGAAGAAGAAGAAGAATACAGTAATAATACTAATAATACTACTAATAATAATAATAATAATAATAATAAAAGGCTAGGCTGCCGCCACACATAAACACATGCAGCCAATCCTGTTAATTGCACACACTGTGTGCCACAGACACGTGCACACACACACACACACACTCACACACACTGCTTCACCAGCTTCCATTCATTATCGTGCCCCCCTCTGTTCTGTCGATCACACTGGTCCCACAGCAGCAGCTGCAGCATCAGGGCTCACAGTGTTCAACTGCAACTCCATTCCAGGCACATTACGGGGCTTCATTTAAAGCACAAGCAGAGGCGAGAATTCATTGCTTGTCTAAAGTTTCAAAGAAAAGTTATCTGGGAATCCAGTAGGTGTTCTTGGAATCTGGGAGTTTAATTTGTGTCTTTGGTTCCCAGAGGGAATGTGGAGGGTTATTGTTCTTTCTTAAAGAGATACTGTTTTCAGTTTCCCATCAGAGACTAGAATTGCTATGTCTATTTCTCATAAAGAGACTGAACCTGGGAACAACCAAAATAACCTCTTACTGATATTAGTGTAGTAATTACAGGATGTGGTTTCCAATGGGCACTGCAATAATCTCTTACTGTAATTACAGGATGTGGTTTCCAATGGTCACTGCAATAATCTCTTACTGTAATTACAGGATGTGGTTTCCAATGGTCACTGCAATAATCTCTTACTGTAATTACAGGATGTGGTTTCCAATGGGCACTGCAATAATCTCTTACTGTAATTACAGGATGTGGTTTCCAATGGGCACTGCAATAATCTCTTACTGTAATTACAGGATGTGGTTTCCAGTGGTCACTGCAATAATCTCTTACTGTAATTACAGGATGTGGTTTCCAATGGGCACTGCAATAATCTCTTACTGTAATTACAGGATGTGGTTTCCCAATGATCGTTACAAATAAATAAATAAATAAATAAATAACTGCAAATAAAGAAAAGTCATAAAAGGGCATTTCAGTCTGTAGTCGAGTATTTGTAAACTGCTTGATCAAGAGTACATTATTGTACTTTAGAATGAATCTCTGACAGTTTAGAGCTACCATATGATTTGTGTCAATTAAACTACTCATGTGGTACAGAGTTCTCTCTTTTAATTTTATTGAGTTAGTGAAGAGGTCTCTAAAAGATGTATATGATTATGCTTCCAGTGCTGTATACGCACTAATGCCACCTACTGGACAATAAATATATTCACAGCTCACAGAAATGATTTAATAAAATACTGATTCTCGATTCTTTAACCCTGAATTGTATTACCTAAATGTCACGAGTTAAATATTTAAACAACTAACAAAATAAATAAATAAATAAATAAATAAATAAATAAATAGCACAATCTTGAAGAACAGGATGATTTGGAGTTTACACTGTGAGCAGGCAGTACCATGGCAACAGAAGAAATGATCATATTCTGTTTCTAACAATAGCCTGTGCGTACTGTGCATGGGATCCCATCCTGGTACCCTTTATTTACATCATATCTATGAGGAAACGGTTTCCAATCCTGCCCTTTTATTAGAGGGGGGCATTCATACAGTAATATATAATATGCTCTACAATTAGCCAGAAGCAGCAGTGAAGCAGAATCCTGCAGCTTTAGTACTGTATTAGAAAGTGTCTGAGATTGAAGCAGGCTCACCTTGACAAACCAATGTGATTTCAATCCTGTGTCTTTAGATGTGAGGTTGTGCAGTGATTGTATTCATCCATGCAGAGCACGTGGCCACTTTATTAGGAAGTGTCTGAGATTCAGGAGCCAATGTGATTTCAATCCTGTGTTTTTAGATGTGTGGTTGTGCAGTGATTGTATTCATCCATGCATGAGATTCAGGAGCCAATGTGATTTAAAGGAGATGGAGCATGTGAGTGGTCACTGTGTAGTTGGACATCTATAGAAGAGGGCTGGTTGTGTGGAAGCAGTGGAGTGAGCTTTTTGAGAAATCCCATTGATACGTTATAGGTGCGGTATTAAGAATCACCACTCGCATCTTGTACTTCCACTGAACTGCCCCATATTGTGCCGTATTCTACTACTGCTCTCAATTATAACCATTCTCTGTATCTTGGAGTTGAGTTTACTCTTACAGGCATCCATAGTCACCCTTTTCGTAATTGCTCTTATTTGTAATCTTTCTTATCATCAGACGCACTACGTGCTGCTCTTACTGGAATTTACTCTTATAAGTGAACATGTTTACTATCAGTTGAACTGCTCCTAGTCGAATTCACTCTTAAATGTGAGTATTTACTGGACTCTTTATTTTGCTCTTATTTGAATGTGTTCTTTATAACTGCTCTTATCTGTAAGGTAATACTGTGTAATGTGATATTGTGTAAGGTGATACTGTGTAAGGTGATATTGTGTAAGGTGATACTGTGTAAGGTGATACTGGTGTAAGGTGATACTGTGTAATGTGATACTGTGTAAGGTGATACTGTGTAAGGTGATATTGTGTAAGGTGATACTGTGTAAGGTGATATTGTGTAAGGTGATACTGTGTAAGGTGATACTGGTGTAAGGTGATATTGTGTAAGGTGATACTGTGTAAGGTGATATTGTGTAAGGTGATACTGTGTAAGGTGATATTGTGTAAGGTGATATTGTGTAAGGTGATACTGTGTAAGGTGATACTGTGTAAGGTGATATTGTGTAAGGTGATACTGTGTAAGGTGATATTGTGTAAGGTGATACTGTGTAAGGTGATACTGTGTAAGGTGATATTGTGTAAGGTGATACTGTGTAAGGTGATACTGTGTAAGGTGATATTGTGTAAGGTGATACTGTGTAAGGTGATATTGTGTAAGGTGATACTGTGTAAGGTGATACTGTGTAAGGTGATATTGTGTAAGGTGATACTGTGTAAGGTGATACTGTGTAAGGTGATATTGTGTAAGGTGATACTGTGTAAGGTGATATTGTGTAAGGTGATACTGTGTAAGGTGATATTGTGTAAGGTGATACTGTGTAAGGTGATACTGTGTAAGGTGATACTGTGTAAGGTGATACTGTGTAAGGTGATATTGTGTAAGGTGATACTGTGTAAGGTGATACTGTGTAAGGTGATATTGTGTAAGGTGATACTGTGTAAGGTGATATTGTGTAAGGTGATACTGTGTAAGGTGATACTGTGTAAGGTGATACTGTGTAAGGTGATACTGTGTAAGGTGATATTGTGTAAGGTGATACTGTGTAAGGTGATATTGTGTAAGGTGATACTGTGTAAGGTGATATTGTGTAAGGTGATACTGTGTAAGGTGATATTGTGTAAGGTGATACTGTGTAAGGTGATATTGTGTAAGGTGATACTGTGTAAGGTGATATGTGTAAGTGATAGATAAGGGTGTCTGTAAGAAATAAGAAGAAGAAGAAGAAGAAGAAGAAGAAGAAGAAGAAGAAGAAGATCATTCAAATAGACACTAAAAGTGGGTTTCTGATAAGAACTAATCTTGGACTTTCTTACCTACCATTAGATATAATCCAGTCTGTGAAACCAGCCATATGTCTATCAGCACTAATCTTTATTAGCTAAAGTGAAAGATTAGTGCAGCTCAGTGTTTGTGAACCCAGCCCACAGTGTTGCCTGATCAAGCACAGCCAGCACACTGACCGGTAATCCTCTACACTGTTTAGGCTCCATTACAGAAGAAAAGAGAAACTGTGAACTGATAAATTCAGCACTAGAGAATGAAATTGCTTATTGAACAAGCTCTTCATTTTTTAATTATGCACTGCACAATGCAATATTTCATAACGGTCAAATTAATTGCATTTCTCTCCAACTCAACTGAACAAACATCCAACCTGCAATCAATATGATACTGTGGATTTGTATTGAATAAATAATACAACAGTGAAACGGGCTTTAATGATTCTGGAGCGCAGGTTTTCATGAGGAGAATACGTCAGCACAGCGACAGGATATATGTCAGAGGTTCTTATTGTCCTGAGACTCCAGTTCAAACCCTGCCTCTACGTTCTGACACAGGTGTGCCAGTGTGTCCTCACTGTGATATGGGCTTGTTCTGTGAAAGTTATGGCTACAGCATAAACATGATGATTCAGGTTTGGAATGTTTTGCTGTGTACCCTTTTTTATGAATGTCGTTACAGTAGGTGGCATTACAAGATACTTCATAGCTGAGTCTAGCCTTGATCCTTGGAACATTCTTAATGAGATGCATTTTATTTATGAATGGGGACTCACACAGATGACAGGGTGGGATTTCTACTCTACACAGCACATGCTTACATCTGTTGCTCCAGTGCAGTATTCCTTATTGAAAACAGAGGAATCCTTTTTCCAGCATATTGATTTAATTGCACAGAACAGCTTGGATATAAACTGAATCCACAAACGACTTTTCAATGACTGCATGCAACTGTATAATAATAATAATAATAATAATAATAATAGCAGGTACAGTAGAGCGGTGCTACTGAAGGATAGCGCTGAAGGAGCTGATAGGACAGCAGGTACAGTAGAGCTGTGCTACTGAAGGATAGAGCTGAAGGAGCTGATAGGACAGCAGGTACAGTAGAGCTGTGCTACTGAAGGACAGGGCTGAAGGAGCTGATAGGACAGCAGGTACAGTAGAGCTGTGCTACTGAAGGATAGGGCTGAATGAGCTGATAGGACAGCAGGTACAGTAGAGCTGTGCTACTGAAGGATAGAGCTGATGGAGCTGATAGGACAGCAGGTACAGTAGAGCTGTGCTACTGAAGGATAGCGCTGAAGGAGCTGATAGGACAGCAGGTACAGTAGAGCTGTGTTACTGAAGGATAGGGCTGAAGGAGCTGATAGGACAGCAGGTACAGTAGAGCTGTGCTACTGAAGGATAGGGCTGAAGGAGCTGATAGGACAGCAGGTACAGTAGAGCTGAGCTACTGAAGGAGCTGATAGGACAGCAGGAACAGTAGAGCTGTGCTACTGAAGGATAGCGCTGAAGGAGCTGATAGGACAGCAGGTACAGTAGAGCTGTGCTACTGAAGGATAGGGCTGAAGGAGCTGATAGGACAGCAGGTACAGTAGTAGAGCTGTGCTACTGAAGGATAGAGCTGAAGGAGCTGATAGGACAGCAGGTACAGTAGAGCTGTGCTACTGAAGGATAGCGCTGAAGGAGCTGATAGGACAGCAGGTACAGTAGAGCTGTGCTACTGAAGGATAGCGCTGAAGGAGCTGATAGGACAGCAGGTACAGTAGAGCTGTGCTACTGAAGGAGCTGATAGGACAGCAGGTACAGTAGAGTGGTGCTACTGAAGGATAGAGCTGAAGGAGCTGATAGGACAGCAGGTACAGTAGAGCGGTGCTACTGAAGGATAGCACTGAAGGAGCTGATAGGACAGCAGGTACAGTAGAGCTGTGCTACTGACGGAGCTGATAGGACAGCAGGTACAGTAGAGTGGTGCTACTGAAGGATAGCGCTGAAGGAGCTGATAGGACAGCAGGTACAGTAGAGCTGTGCTACTGACGGAGCTGATAGGACAGCAGGTACAGTAGAGCTGTGCTACTGAAGGAGCTGATAGGACAGCAGGTACAGTAGAGCGGTGCTACTGAAGGATAGCGCTGAAGGAGCTGATAGGACAGCAGGTACAGTAGAGCGGTGCTACTGAAGGATAGCGCTGAAGGAGCTGATAGGACAGCAGGTACAGTAGAGCTGTGCTACTGAAGGATAGAGCTGAAGGAGCTGATAGGACAGCAGGTACAGTAGAGCTGTGCTACTGAAGGAGCTGATAGGACAGCAGGTACAGTAGAGCTGTGCTACTGAAGGAGCTGATAGGACAGCAGGTACAGTAGAGCTGTGCTACTGAAGGAGCTGATAGGACAGCAGGTACACTAGAGCTGTGCTACTGAAGGAGCTGATAGGACAGCAGGTACAGTAGAGCTGTGCTACTGAAGGAGCTGATAGGACAGCAGGTACAGTAGAGCTGTGCTACTGAAGGATAGCGCTGAAGGAGCTGATAGGACAGCAGGTACAGTAGAGCTGTGCTACTGAAGGATAGAGCTGAAGGAGCTGATAGGACAGCAGGTACAGTAGAGCTGTGCTACTGAAGGAGCTGATAGGACAGCAGGTACAGTAGAGCTGTGCTACTGAAGGAGCTGATAGGACAGCAGGTACAGTAGAGGCTGTGCTACTGAAGGAGCTGATGGGACAGCAGGTACAGTAGAGCTGTGCTACTGGAAGGAGCTGATAGGACAGCAGGTACAGTAGAGCTGTGCTACTGAAGGAGCTGATAGGACAGCAGGTACAGTAGAGCTGTGCTACTGAAGGAGCTGATAGGACAGCAGGTACAGTAGAGCTGTGCTACTGAAGGAGCTGATAGGACAGCAGGTACAGTAGAGCTGTGCTACTGAAGGAGCTGATAGGACAGCAGGTACAGTAGAGCTGTGCTACTGAAGGATAGCGCTGAAGGAGCTGATAGGACAGCAGGTACAGTAGAGCTGTGCTACTGAAGGAGCTGATAGGACAGCAGGTACAGTAGAGCTGTGCTACTGAAGGAGCTGATAGGACAGCAGGTACAGTAGAGCTGTGCTACTGAAGGAGCTGATAGGGCAGCAGGTACAGTAGAGCTGTGCTACTGAAGGAGCTGATAGGACAGCAGGTAAAGTAGAGCGGTGCTACTGAAGAATAGCGCTGAAGGAGCTGATAGGACAGCAGGTACAGTAGAGCTGTGCTACTGAAGGAGCTGATGAGGACAGCAGGTACAGTAGAGCTGTGCTACTGAAGGATAGAGCTGAAGGAGCTGATAGGACAGCAGGTACAGTAGAGCTGTGCTACTGAAGGAGCTGATAGGACAGCAGGTACAGTAGAGCTGTGCTACTGAAGGAGCTGATGGGACAGCAGGTACAGTAGAGCTGTGCTACTGAAGGAGCTGATAGGACAGCAGGTACAGTAGAGCTGTGCTACTGAAGGAGCTGATAGGACAGCAGGTACAGTAGAGCTGTGCTACTGAAGGAGCTGATAGGACAGCAGGTACAGTAGAGCTGTGCTACTGAAGGAGCTGATAGGACAGCAGGTACAGTAGAGCTGTGCTACTGAAGGATAGAGCTGAAGGAGCTGATAGGACAGCAGGTACAGTAGAGCTGTGCTACTGAAGGAGCTGATAGGACAGCAGGTACAGTAGAGCTGTGCTACTGAAGGAGCTGATAGGACAGCAGGTACAGTAGAGCTGTGCTACTGAAGGAGCTGATGGGACAGCAGGTACAGTAGAGCTGTGCTACTGAAGGAGCTGATAGGACAGCAGGTACAGTAGAGCTGTGCTACTGAAGGAGCTGATAGGACAGCAGGTACAGTAGAGCTGTGCTACTGAAGGAGCTGATAGGACAGCAGGTACAGTAGAGCTGTGCTACTGAAGGAGCTGATAGGACAGCAGGTACAGTAGAGCTGTGCTACTGAAGGAGCTGATAGGACAGCAGGTACAGTAGAGCTGTGCTACTGAAGGAGCTGATAGGACAGCAGGTACAGTAGAGCTGTGCTACTGAAGGAGCTGATAGGACAGCAGGTACAGTAGAGCTGTGCTACTGAAGGAGCTGATAGGACAGCAGGTACAGTAGAGCTGTGCTACTGCATGCTGTCATCCCTTCTGCTAGACTCCTCAGCACAAGGAGGTTGCTATGGATATGACAGAGACCTGGTTGCATGTAAGATAAGCTAACTGCTGTTATACTGTAGTCACAATGAGCAAGAATCACGGACTGCATTCCTCACAATCTTAGTATAGACTCGACAATGAAAACCCTGCCATTCAAAATGTAACAAACATCATTTTGACACACTTTTATCTTGCAAAGTATGATCTCGTTAGCAGGCAGAGAACAGAAGAGGTTAAAATGTATGATGCTTTATTGCAGATATCTGTTCCCATAATATTAGCAATCTTCTTCTCTCAGAGACATTGTAGCAGTAGTGAATGAGTGTCCAGGTGTTCTGCTCCTGTATTGTCACTTAATGAATTCACTCCTGTATTGTTACTTAATGAATTCACTCCTATATTGTCACTTAATGAATTCACTCCTATATTGTTACTTAATGAATTCACTACTGTATTGTCACTTAATGAATTCACTCCTATATTGTTACTTAATGAATTCACTCCTGTATTGTGACTTAATGAATTCACTCCTGTATTGTCACTTAATGAATTCACTCCTGTATTGTTACTTAATGAATTCACTCCTGTATTGTCACTTAATGAATTCACTCCTGTATTGTTACTTAATGGTTTTGAACGTTTCATTTTGTGGTTTATTTGTTCTTTAGCTTTTCCATTTCAACATGGCTAGCAGTGATGCAAGCAGGTTTTGCATTTCAATTGTTGGTTTGTTGGTTTCTGTTATGATTGATTGCACCTCAAGGCATTTTTATTTTCTGTTGTTTGTTGTTATTTCCTAATGAAGCAGCAAAACACAAATGGAAAAATACTTTCTATTCAAATCCATTCTCTTTCAATAGTGAAATTCAGATATCTGAGGCCATCACACCGGTGGGTCTGGTTAGGACTGGGCTGGGTCGAAGGGTCTGGTTAGGACTGGGCTGGGCCAGTGGGTCTGGTTAGGACTGGGCTGGGCCAGTGGGTCTGGTTAGGACTGGGCTGGGTCGAAGGGTCTGGTTAGGACTGGGCTGGGTCGAAGGGTCTGGTTAGGACTGGGCTGGGTCGAAGGGTCTGGTTAGGACTGGGCTGGGTCAGTGGGTCTGGTTAGGACTGGGCTGGGTCGAAGGGTCTGGTTAGGACTGGGCTGGGTCGAAGGGTCTGGTTAGGACTGGGCTGGGTCAGTGGGTCTGGTTAGGACTGGGCTGGGTCAGTGGGTCTGGTTAGGACTGGGCTGGGCCAGTGGGTCTGGTTAGGACTGGGCTGGGTCGAAGGGTCTGGTTAGGACTGGGCTGGGTCGGTGGGTCTGGTTAGGACTGGGCTGGGCCAGTGAGTCTGGTTAGGACTGGGCTGGGTCGAAGGGTCTGGTTAGGACTGGGCTGGGCCAGTGGGTCTGGTTAGGACTGCTGGGTCAGTGGGTCTGGTTAGGACTGGGCTGAGCCAGTGAGTCTGGTTAGGACTGGGCTGGGTCGAAGGGTCTGGTTAGGACTGGGCTGGGTCAGTGGGTCTGGTTAGGACTGGGCTGGGCCAGTGGGTCTGGTTAGGACTGGGCTGGGCCAGTGGGTCTGGTTAGGACTGGGCTGGGCCAGTGGGTCTGGTTAGGACTGGGCCGGGTCAGTGGGTCTGGTTAGGACTGGGCTGGGCCAGTGGGTCTGGTTAGGACTGGGCTGGGTCGAAGGGTCTGGTTAGGACTGGGCTGGGTCGGTGGGTCTGGTTAGTACTGGGCCTGAGCACCATTTGCGCTGTTGGGGTCAGAAGTCATCTAATGCCTCCAGCTTGTAGAGAGAGAGACCTGTCAAGTCCCACTCAACTGGCCTCACATAGGTTGTCTCAATCAAAAAAAAGGAAGAAAATCTCACATTATTGATGCTCTGAGCTTGGAATCTATCTCTACCTAAGCTGATTGTGTTGGTTATTTACATGTTGTCTTTTTTTTTAATAATTTAGTTCTGTTTGATATTTCTGAAACTGTTGTTGGTTTCTTTGTGAATCTAGCCTATAAAAAAATGACCTCAACAACAATAAATGTTAGGGCTTTGTTTTTTATAATAAGGGCCAGACTAGTCCGTGGCAAATTCACCTAGAATAGAGTCTACTGGAGGGAGCCATGATGCTCGACGCTCCCATCTAGAGGGAGCAGAGGGAAGTGCATTTCTGAGTACAATATGTATCAATAAATGCACAGTGTCACACGTGTACAACAAGCTCTATTAATACAGCTGTGGAAGGACAGTCCCATGAGATCAGAATGTGTCTCTAATGTATGCTTGTATTGTATCTTTCAATACGGATAATGACAACAGCATGCTGGTACAGTAGTGTATTAATAGCTGTTGTGTAAGCTGTCTTATTCCTCTCTATTTCCTCTGGTGAAAGGGCTGCCAGCTTATCAGAAGCACACACTGGCAGTCCCTGGTCACAGAGAAGCCAGCAAGCTCAGAGATACAATCAATGCAATGGCTGCATTGGACAAAAACTGCCGAGAGCGGCAGGAGGCTTTACATTAACAGACTGCTATATTAACAGGCTGCTGTGGATTGATGCACTTACAATCCATGACAATAAATATCTTACCAATATTAAATGCTGTAATCTGGAACAACTGAAAATGAATCCGCTGTCCACTCGAAATGAATTCATATTTTTTCCACAATTCTTTTTAAAGTATTTTTTTATCATTCGTGTACAGCAAAAACAAGTAGCTTCTTGTTGGAAAAGATTTTACTTCCTGGGTGAATATGCCTTACTGTACAGTACATGTGTGCCCTGCCAGCATCGAATACCTGCTGATGAGTCATCGAATACCTGCTGGTGAGTCATCGCATACCTGCTGTCATCGAATACCTGCTGATGAGTCATCGAATACCTGCTGATGAGTCATCAAATACCTGCTGATGAGTCATCGAATACCTGCTGATGAGTCATCGAATACCTGCTGATGAGTCATCGCATACCTGCTGCACAGTAACTGTGTATTGATGTGTTCACACACCAGCACATTCATACAGAGATGAGTAATGGGTCCTCCTCTTTAAAGAGTAATTCATTACTTTAGAGCTGAACGGGATTCCTAATTAGAAAGTAAAGACTCTGCTACACTATGGAGTAAAGGCATTGTGCAATTAAAACAAACAAAGAATCAAAGGTTATTACTAACACACATGGAGCAGGATCCAGACTGAAGCCCTTGAACAGAAAGGAGTGCGGCTGCAGTTTCTCTCCAGTTCTTGCTCTGCCCGTCCTGTTCAGTATGCAGGAAGGCACTGTGTTTTAGTCCAGATTGTCAACAGTACAGAAGACAAGGACTGGGAGCAATGGGGCTGGCAGCCAGCCTCTTCACATATTCAGATTAGTAAATAAGAATGAAACTCCCTCCACTCAGCAAGACAGGGCAGGACAGCCTGCATAGATAAGGAGGGGCAGCCTGCATGGATAATGAGGGACATCCTGCATGGATAAGGAGGGACAGCCTTCATGGATAAGGAGGGATAGCCTGCATGGATAAGGAGGGATAGCCTTCATGGATAAGGAGGGACAGCCTGCATGGATAAGGAGGGACCAGCCTGCATGGATAAAGGACTACAGACATTACAATTCCAATAGAGATGTGAACTTCCCTGGACAAGCATCTCAATGGGCAAATACTGACGTTTTGGTTCCAACATTTTGAAAATAAAGGCACCAACATCCTTGAGCAAGATGTGCATAGCAGCTAAAATATTCAATATCATCAAAAAAGCTAGAAAGCACATTCCTGTTCTAATATATATATATATATATATATATATATATATATATATATATATATATATATATATATATATATAAACTGCTGCGTGACATCAGGATAACAAACTAAATGAAACATGCAAGAGCTCATGCATCTGGCTTTGTGACAATGAAAAGCAAACTAGCTAGCAATCTGGAGATGCTCTTACAGGTGAGAGAGAGTGACAATGCATTGGTAAGTGAGGTCAGCAGATTGACAGTCTTGTCTTAAAGCCATTAGGAGAGGTGGTGGAGAAGCTGTGTGCGCTTGAAGATTCCACCCCTTCTGGGTCACGTCAATCAATCAATCAAAACCTCTATTTATCCAGATGAGTCCATTGAGAACCAATTCTCATTAACAATGACAGCCTGGCAAGAGGCTCACCCACCACAGCAAACAACATGAAACACAAGAAACAAGGATTCAGTAGCAACTTAGCAGCACAAATGTGTCAGCAATGAGTCGACCCTACAGCTGAAAGCAGTCCAACACAGCAAGACGGAAAGCTCAGAAGACTGCTCCTTGGATAGTATGCAGTGTTCCCTTACAGCTGGTGTCCCATGTGTTGACCCTGGATAGTATGCAGTGTTCCCTTACAGCTGGTGTCCCATGTGGATAACTCCCTTACGGAACAGCAGCTGGTAGAAGTGGGATTGGAGCCAGGGCCTCCAGTGTGCTGTGAAAGTGCTCCGTCACAGGGCGACAGCAGTTGATGAAACTCTAGATTGCTTTCCTCACCTCTCCATGCACCTCTGTAGGGAAACACATTAAAGAGGAATTTCTTTCCCTTGTTATCAGTTCATTTCAGCACACATTACCTTCACCTCTCTGTTCATGGAAACTGATGCAGCAGGGTGATTGCAACACACAGGAGCCTTTGTGTTTAGCTAGAATTTGTTTTAAAGAGAATAGAACTAGGTTTTCAAGGATAACCCTCAGACAGCAATAACACTTCACGAGGTCTCTCTGTTACTCAATGATGTCATCCTAGAATGCTGTCGCCCATCAATATCTACATCTGGGCCGGGGATTCCAGAGAGTCTGGGGGCATACCAGCAAATCTCCCTTCCCCTTGCACACTGTAGCCTTGGGAAGCTTTCACAAGCCTGCCTGCCTGCTGTGTAAACAGAGAGGAGATCATCGAGATATGATAGGCAAAGACAACTGACACACTTCAAATAACAACCATAACATGTTAAAACTCTACCCTATAGCGCACCTGGAGCAGTGCAGCGAAGCCCGGGCTGGTTTGATATGCTTTGAACCCTGATGAAGTCGAGCCAAAGCATTGAACCCTGAGTGCATGTGCTCTCATCAGTTGTTTTATTCCAGTGAGTTTCCATTTGGAGGGCATGCCAACACTTTATGAATAGTCTTTAAACAGGAAGGTGCAGTAAAGGCAGAGACGCTCGCTGGCAGAGACAGTAAAGGCAGAGACGCTGGCTGGCAGAGACAGTAAAGGCAGAGACGCTCGCTGGCAGAGACAGTAAAGGCAGAGATGCTCGCTGGCAGAGACAGTAAAGGCAGAGGCAGCGCTGGCAGAGACAGTAAAGGCAGAGACGGCTAAGCTGGCAGAGACAGTAAAGGTAGAGACACTCGCTGGCAGAGACAGTAAAGGCAGAGACGCTGGCTGGCAGAGACAGTAAAAGGCAGAGATGCTCGCTGGCAGAGACAGTAAAGGCAGAGACGCTGGCTGGCAGAGACAGTAAAGGCAGAGATGCTCGCTGGCAGAGACAGTAAAGGTAGAGACGCTCGCTGGCAGAGACAGTAAAGGTAGAGACGCTGGCTGGCAGAGACAGTAAAGGCAGAGATGCTCGCTGGCAGAGACAGTAAAGGTAGAGACGCTGGCTGGCAGAGACAGTAAAGGTAGAGACGCTGGCTGGCAGAGACAGTAAAGGCAGAGACGCTCGCTGGCAGAGACAGTAAAGGTAGAGACGGCTGGCTGGCAGAGACAGTAAAGGTAGAGACGCTGGCTGGCAGAGACAGTAAAGGCAGAGATGCTCGCTGGCAGAGACAGTAAAGGTAGAGACGCTGGCTGGCAGAGACAGTAAAGGTAGAGACGCTGGCTGGCAGAGACAGTAAAGGCAGAGACGCTCGCTGGCAGAGACAGTAAAGGTAGAGACGCTGGCTGGCAGAGACAGTAAAGGTAGAGACGCTCGCTGGCAGAGACAGTAAAGGCAGAGACGCTGGCTGGCAGAGACAGTAAAGGTAGAGACGCTCGCTGGCAGAGACAGTGTGTCTAATGCTTGGCATGCCCTGGTAATTACAGTCTCTGGTGTTTAGAGAGACTCAGGCTAGGTATAAAGGATGCTTCTGCCTTTCGCCCGCAGTGCTATAAATCAGTCTGTATGAGTGAGAGATACAGGACAGTTAATGGCAGATGAGTGAAGAGTTTTATTTTTTTATTTTAATATCAAAATCAATACAGTCAGACACGAGCCCTCTGTAAATCAGACCAGCAATCTAGAGCGAGGCATGTGTGTGACTGGGACAGGTGGCAGAACACCAGGTTAGAAATGGGAGTAGATCAGTGTGTAATGTGAAAGTATGGCCTGTAGAATCTCTGCTTCGCTCAGCTCGTAACTCGTCATCCTCTTTTTAATAAATGTTGTATTGATTTTGCCATAAAGACATACTTAGTATGTGCAGAAACACAGCGTTACAGAATCTCATGTTTGGTTTACTGCTGGTAAAATACTATTATTTTCCATAACTTTTATACAATACAGACACAATGGGCTTGGAATTTTAAAAAAAGTGTTTTTGAAACTAGAAATAAAGCACAATGCACAATAGTAGTTGAGGGATTTGTGGACTGAAATTTTTTTGTATATTATAAATGCATGTTTGTTTTTTATGTATTATAAATGCATGTTTGTTTTTTGCATGTATTATAAATGCATGTTTGTTTTTTGCATGTATTATAAATGCATGTTTGTTTTTTATGTATTATAAATGCATATGGTTCTAGTGGCTGGTCATTGTGGGTATTTCACATCTTTGTATTTTTTTTTAACTGGATAGTATTAGTTTATAATTCTTTTTTTTTCATTTTCTGTTAAAATAATGAGTTATTTAACAAATAACAATTAACTTAACTGGACCACAGTATGGTGTTGCTTAGCCTCCAAAACAACGAGAGTTTCAAGATTCGAAGCCTCTATAGAAATGAGACTAGCAGTGATTTATAATATAGGACAGCTAGTAGATCAGACCGATGGACTAATGGGAGGCTCTGTCTGTCACACTTCCAGCAATGCTCTACTGCTAGATCATTCATCTTTATAAATAACATTACATGGATATGCATCCAATGACATAGATCGATATTGACAGGTAGACAAATAATAGCAAGAACAAACAGCCAGCAAGAACACAATTATAAATAGAGGTTATAGAGAGACAGGCAGGCAGACAGACAGACAGACAGGCAGGCAGACAGACAGACAGACAGACAGGCAGGCAGGCAGGCAGACAGACAGACAGACAGGCAGATAGACAGACACAGACAGGCAGACAGTGTGGGTCTAAAATAAGTGGTAGATTGGCAGGACAAGACAGTGAACGAGAATGGTGTGCAGGGAGAGACACAGAAACAGGCAGGTTTCAGTGAAAGAGAAAGACACTGAACTGCATTGCTTAGACAGCAGCAAGAGGGTCAGACCAACGCTATGGAGGCAAAGGGTGAGGAACCGCACTTCTTTTCTGCAATCTGGACGATAAGACTTTTAGCAGTTTCAGCCCATATTGTGCCCTATAAATAAAAACGTTTAAATGAGTTTCTGCACCCTAACATTGTAATGGCTGCCACTTTCCTGTGAGCTGAGAAATTAGACAGACGCCCCAGGTTTCATAGGCAGATATTGTGAAGAAGGAATACCACTCTTCACTCAATCTGTACAGAGATATTCCTTTGGGTTCAAAGCGATCCATTTGTAGAAGGAATACCACTCCTCACTCAATCTGTACAGAGATATTCCTTTGGGTTCAAAGCGATCCATTTGTAGAAGGAATACCACTCCTCACTCAATCTGTACAGAGATATTCCTTTGGGTTCAAAGCGATCCATTTGTAGAAGGAATACCACTCCTCACTCAATCTGTACAGAGATATTCCTTTGGGTTCAAAGCGATCCATTTGTAGAAGGAATACCACTCCTCACTCAATCTGTACAGAGATATTCCTTTGGGTTCAAAGCGATCCATTTGTAGAAGGAATACCACTCCTCACTCAATCTGTAAAGAGATATTCCTTTGGGTTCAAAGCGATCCATTTGTAGAAGGAATACCACTCCTCACTCAATCTGTAAAGAGATATTCCTTTGGGTTCAAAGCGATCCATTTGTAGAAGGAATACCACTCTTCACTCAATCTGTACAGAGATATTCCTTTGGGTTCAAAGCGATCCATTTGTAGAAGGAATACCACTCCTCACTCAATCTGTAAAGAGATATTCCTTTGGGTTCAAAGAGATCCATTTTTGATTTGCTTTCATGTCAGTTGGGACACTGTTCACAGTAAATGGGTTAAACTACATTGAGGTAAATTGTATTAACTGACAGACAGATTACAGTAATAGTGCATTATTGCTAATCTATGAAGGAAAGGTGTTCTTTCATAAACAGCACTTGTTATTTTTATAACATTTTCACCAGTTTAGAAATGAACCGGTTCAAAGTTCATTGCAAAGTGTCCACAGTGTGTCAAGCCAACAACCCAGTCTTTAAAACCCCTTATTGGGTTTGAATGAATAACTCCTTTCTTAGACAGGTTTCTGATTGGTATGATTGACAGTTTTTCATCTGATGAATTCCCTAGATTTCTTGGGCCATGGTGTTATGTACAGCACACCATCAATCCCAAGAGTTGACTGAACATTATCCAGGCAGTCAACCAATTCCAGAGTTCTGAAGACGAAGACCACAAACCATTTCTCAAGCTTCAGTCTCGCCATCCATCACTGTATATGAACCCCTCACTTGTATTTCATGCCCAGTCATACATTCCACCCACATTCTGTTCCTCAGCTGTCTGAATGATCCCGGACAGGCTGCTTCAGGGGTGATGCATGGCCTGCTCATGCACAATAGAGAAGGCTGCTTTCCCAACTTAGGACCTGTTTCATTAACCACGGAGTGCAGAGACTAATGGCTCTCCGCCTGCCCGCTGCACTTTGCTCTTGGATAATTCATTGCTTTTTAGGCTGGGCCTGACAACACTTGCTCCTCAAGGTTTCCGAATCCTTTTAAGGACACAGTCACACTTTCTTTTCACTTCTTGCCTGCTGGTCTGGTTTCCTCTCCCTTACTCACTTTACACTGCCTTAGTGTTTTGAGTGGAGCACCCACAGACTTCGCTTCAAGACTCAACACTGACCCCTGTTGGAAGTGGCTGGGCTACATGAGAAAAACAACACAAATAAGACACGACCCCCCTTTGCATTCGTTTTGTGAATCCCCCTTACAATACGTATCCCAACGAGTCACGTTTTAACCTCATATTGGTACCTTTGGGGTTGGTGCATTTATCCCAGCCTATTTCAATTCACTCAGTTGTTGCATGACCTCTGAACCCAGAAATACAAATATACTAGAAGCTCTTTCATGGTACACTTACAGGCAACAGGGTCCTGGCCTCACTCTGAACAAACTGTTGATTAATGAGCTTTGCGGGCATCAGAACTCACTCATGCCCACTATAGTAGTCAGGATCACACTGCTCTATGAAGAGATTCATTAAACAGGTCACTTCCCTGACACTGAACCCTACCATGTACTCGGTTTCTTTTAGATATTGTGCGATTTTTTAAATTTTAATTGCAATGTTATTAGTTAAAAACCTGAGTAGCCTCAACTCACACCTTTTTATGTATTTGTATTTATATTATTATTATTTATTTCTTAGCAGAATTACAGTACAATTAAGAGCAAGATACAAAATACAATGACTTCAGTCCTAATAAGAGCAAATACAAAACACAGTATGATTTGATATTGGGGCAGTTCAAGAGCAGATAACAGTGCTGATAGTTACATCAGGGTTAGATATGAGTGCAAGTGAAATACAAGATACTACAGATTGGGTTCAGTGCAGGATTAAATACAGTGAAATAGGGAGCAGATAAGTGCAGGTTAAAGTGCATTAAAGGCAGAGTGCTAGACTGTCCAGAAGGGGAGAGTTGAGTTTTACAGGTGTTGTTTCTTCAGTGGGTTTTTTTACCGCACATTTACTCTGTTCCACTTTCCCACGGAAATGCATCCTTTATTATTTATTATAGGCTACTTCCCACGCGAGATATGATCTGCTGTTGTACATGGTTGTAAGACAATATAAAATGGACCCCAGCCCACTTGAGTATATAGTGTAGGCACAGCTGATTATTAAACTGTCAGATGAATACCCTGTAATGGCTGCAATGCTGCTTGTTCTGAGTTGGACTGCATTAAGCACACCTCCCCTGTTACAATGGGGGCCCTCAGTGAGGCTGACTGCTGTACAAGCTGTCACTACTGAACTTGTCAGAGCCAGCAGACCTCCACAGGTTTGACAGCTCCTCACAGAGTAACGCTGTTATTTGCCATACATTGCAGTAGGCAGTGTGATTCCACCTTCTTGCTGTGCTGTGCTCCTCTCTGATTTCAGTGCCACCCCTTATTTATAGTAACCTTCAAAAAGCATGTTCTCAGCCCTACACAATTCCAAGTGTTCTGCCATTTGATTAGAAACGCTTTCTTTTTCTGCATACTATACTAGCAATTATTTTTCTTCTTTTAGATTTTTACGTTCAGTAGCAAAAAAAAAAATAGTCACGCTTCTGCCTTATTGCAAACACAGCCTCTCTGCCTCCCGGTCCCTCAGCCATAACCAATATGCCATAGTATTAAATCACACAGCTGTCAGAGCCCACACAGCCGTTATAAAACAAAAAAGAATGAAATGCAAACTGGAATTATAAAATGAAAAATGCTTTTAACAGGAAATGCAGAGTCCCACAGCAGCTGTGTTATTATTATTATTATGAATTTATTATTATGAATTTATTATTATTGGGTCCTTTGTTTTGGGGTTTGGGTAGGAATAGAAGCTCTGAGGTCCTGTTGGCAAGGCTGAGCTGGCACGTTTATTTTTGTACCCAGACTGCCCTGTGTTTTTGTTGTCATCCTTTCTCTTTGGTTTTGGCAGGATGTCTATTCATATTGGCCTGGATATTTCTGAAGTGTCTCCATTATAAAAAGGAACAGACTCAGCATTGCTTTTCCAATCAGAAATCCATTGCTAAGGCTAATGGCAGGGTGCTGGCATTGGCACATCAATTCTCAGCAGCAAACAATTTTCCTATCCACTAGCTAATGGGCTATTTGCGTAATGGGCGTGAATTTAATTATCAAACAGATTGGGGGCCGAGGGCAGAGCTTGGTTAGCAGATTATTAAGCAGAAGTTCATTCAAGAGCAGGACTTTGTGTTTAAAGATACACAGGCTGGCTTTAGGAATGGATTCCAGAGGGATGTCATTACAGAGATGAGGAGCCTGCACGCTGTCCCGTATGGACATGAGGGGGTCCCTTCATTACAGAGATGAGGAGCCTGCACGCTGTCCCGTATGGACATGAGGGGGTCCCTTCATTACAGAGATGAGGAGCCTGCACGCTGTCCCGTATGGACATGAGGGGGTCCCTTCATTACAGAGATGAGGAGCCTGCACGCTGTCCCGTATGGACATGAGGGGGTCCCTTCATTACAGAGATGAGGAGCCTGCACGCTGTCCCGTATGGACATGAGGGGGTCCCTTCATTACAGAGATGAGGAGCCTGCACGCTGTCCCGTACGGACATGAGGGGGTCCCTTCATTACAGAGATGAGGAGCCTGCACGCTGTCCCGACGGACATGAGGGGTCCCTTCATTACAGAGATGAGGAGCCTGCACGCTGTCCCGTACGGACATGAGGGGGTCCCTTCATTACAGAGATGAGGAGCCTGCACGCTGTCCCGTATGGACATGAGGGGGTCCCTTCATTACAGAGATGAGGAGCCTGCACGCTGTCCCGTATGGACATGAGGGGGTCCCTTCATTACAGAGATGAGGAGCCTGCACGCTGTCCCGTACGGACATGAGGGGGTCCCTTCATTACAGAGATGAGGAGCCTGCACGCTGTCCCGTACGGACATGAGGGGGTCCCTTCTAGAACTCAGTAGCAGCTATTCAATGGTGCTCTGGAGTGCATTTGCTTACTAGTGCTATTTTTTTGGGAAATTCAAAACTTTTGTGTTTCAAAAAGCTTGCAAAAAAAAAAACCTGTAAGAGATTCTTGTGCAGACACAGCAAGAAATGTTTGACCCAAGCAGGGGTGCCAGTAAGAAGTAATAATATTGCTAGCCACTAATCCTTTAATCTGTTCTGCTTTTACTGAGCAAGTGTACTTAATGTGCATGTATCACAAGGCACTTCTGCATGAACTCAGGGTTTGATGGAGCACAGTGGAGAGTCATGTAGAGGCTATAATAAGAGCTTGATTAGTCACAGTGGTAATAAGCTCAGGTGTGTCTTATTAAACCCATAGTAAACTCATTGAAGTCAAGGTTGTGCCAAATTGCTGATGATCAGCATGGCAGAGCAACCACTCCTGGTCAGGTGCCAGGAGCAAGGTGGAGATGAGTCAGGCTCACCTCCAGGGTTTAGACGCCTGTCAATAACTGCTGATTGGGATCAATGGGAGGAAAGAGGACGACCCTTGATCTTCAGTCCTCTCCTCAGTTGTGAGCTGCTTCAGTGAGATTCAACCTCTGGCATTTCAAATTGGGAAGAAAACAAGGGTGAAATACATCATTTGGCACTCTAAAACAAAAGAACAGAACATCACATCACTCAAGCTCTGCAGCAGTAAGGCTCTGTGCATGACTTGCACCCCTGGGCTGCTCCTGGAACAGACAGCATGCTGCTCTATTATATTAGCAACAGATAATTGATTGAAATTGTAACTCCAGGGTAGTGAACTGCGCACAGCTGTAAGGTGTTGGAAGTAGGGAGACAAGCTTCTCAAAATGACACAACTTGACAGGAACGTGAGCAGGGTTGGGAAATTACATGAGGAGTGTGACAAGAACAAAAGAGCAATTGAGACAGTTAGAGTAAAACAGAGAATTAAATTCAAATGCTTTCCTATCCAGGAAGAAACATTAAAAACGGGGTTACCATGGCAACTTTGCCAAGACGCTTCCACTGCAGCGGTAACAATTCCAAGTCGTATCGGCTCACATACAGACAACACTAACATATGTAATAAACAGCACAAGGGTTAAAGCCTGCTGACTGGAACACAGTGTAACACGATCAGAGACAAGTGGAAGGAGAGGGAGTCCATGAAAGGGAGGCGGGAAAAGACAGGCAAAGAACAGCCTGCATCCTCCAATGCTGGGAGTACTTTGTCCTTTCTGTGCATTAAACTAAACTAAACACAGCTAGGCATTTTATTTAGGTCTGCAGCAGAGAGAGAATGAGAGCCAGAGAACCACTTTCAGAGTCCTTGTCATCTCCCATATTCATCACAATGAAGCAGATGCACACTAAAAATGGTAAATATTTTAAGAAATGGAATTTCAATTTTTTTACCCATTCTGCTGCTCATCCTCCGTAACGAATCCATGCAAACATCGTTTGAAGTTTTTTTTTCTTGGCAGCTGGCAGCTGGCATCTCAACAGGGGAGTAGGAATTATTCAGCAATATCTTATTAAGATTGTTACATAAGCAGTGGGGAGCTCAGCCAAAGGGATGGCAGAGACAGGCGGTGCCGTGCAGAGGCTAGTGAAAGGTACCGCTGGCAAACTCAGCCAGGACTGACAAGAGACCCACACTCCCCTGCAGCCTCCATTCTGACACAAGAGACCCACACTCCCCTGCAGCCTCCATTCTGACACAAGAGACCCACACTCCCCTGCAGCCTCCATTCTGACACAAGAGACCCACACTCCCCTGCAGCCTCCATTCTGACACAAGAGACCCACACTCCCCTGCAGCCTCCATTCTGACACAAGAGACCCACACTCCCCTGCAGCCTCCATTCTGACACAAGAGACCCACACTCCCCTGCAGCCTCCATTCTGACACAAGAGACCCACACTCCCCTGCAGCCTCCATTCTGACACAAGAGACCCACACTCCCCTGCAGCCTCCATTCTGACACAAGAGACCCACACTCCCCTGCAGCCTCCATTCTGACACAAGAGACCCACACTCCCCTGCAGCCTCCATTCTGACACAAGAGACCCACACTCCCCTGCAGCCTCCATTCTGACACAAGAGACCCACACTCCCCTGCAGCCTCCATTCTGACACAAGAGACCCACACTCCCCTGCAGCCTCCATTCTGACACAAGAGACCCACACTCCCCTGCAGCCTCCATTCTGACACAAGAGACCCACACTCCCCTGCAGCCTCCATTCTGACACAAGAGACCCACACTCCCCTGCAGCCTCCATTCTGACACAAGAGACCCACACTCCCCTGCAGTCTCCATTCTGACACAAGAGACCCACACTCCCCTGCAGCCTCCATTCTGACACAAGAGACCCACACTCCCCTGCAGTCTCTATTCTGACACAAGAGACCCACACTCCCCTGCAGCCTTCATTCTGTCCCCCAGCCCAGGTTCAAGCCCAGGACCCGACACAAGAGTTTCCAGGTCCTTGGTTTTTAAATAGCAAGTAGCTGTGCTGTGATACTGTTGTTTTCTAGAAGCCCGTGTTGAGGAGTTTCACCAGAGCGGAGGAGTGGCTCTTCAGTTCTAGCTGCCTGCCAAAGCGTCTCAGATCTGTTTACAGATTGGCCCGTGTGTATTCATACAAGAACCAGAGCCCTCTTGTCATCTCTGCCACCTTGGCTCGGGTTTCCTTTTGTGTTCCTGGCAATACACAGCAGTGCTCTATATGACGATGGAGTGTATTGTAATAACAATACACAGCAGTGCTCTATAGGACGATGGAGCCTATTGCAATAACAACCACTCAGATGACTGCAAACATCACAGAAATATAAAGACAGTAAAATAAATAAAGAAAATGGCATTTGAAGCTATTTAACACTCTAAATTGAACCAATAAACCTTTCACCAGGCCCTTATGTATTTAATGTCATTTATTAATTCAATGTCATTGTACCTACTAAGCCCGGAAGGGAAATGATGTGGCAGCCGCGGATTGGAGGAGCGGCTGCAATCGTTTACCAAGGGGTCATGAGTGACGGTACAAATAGGGGACGGAGCTACGGGGTCTGTACCTTCGTTAATGGTTAAGGAACGACCCGGAAGGACCAGTATTGTGGGTATCGTATGGTGAGTGTTTTGTTTGTTTGTCTCCAATTGTTACTTGTTCTTGTTGTTATTAGTAGACGGCTAACACGTTCCGGAGCGGTCACCAGAGGCCAGCATGAACCCGGACATCACTGCATTGCTCTTGTTATTAGCAGATGGCTAACATGTTCCGGAGCGGTCACCAGAGGCCAGCATGAACCCGGACATCACTGCATTGCTCTTGTTGTTATTAGCAGACGGCTAACATGTTCCGGAGCGGTCACCAGAGGCCAGCATGAACCCGGACATCACTGCATTGCTCTTGTTGTTATTAGCAGACGGCTAACATGTTCCGGAGCGGTCACCAGAGGCCAGCATGAACCCGGACATCACTGCATTGCTCTTGTTGTTATTAGCAGACGGCTAACATGTTCCGGAGCGGTCACCAGAGGCCAGCATGAACCCGGACATCACTGCATTGCTCTTGTTATTAGCAGACGGCTAACATGTTCCGGAGCGGTCACCAGAGGCCAGCATGAACCCGGACATCACTGCACCTGTCTCACGATGACTTGTATTTGCACCATTAGCACTACAGCACGCACCCAGGACTGGTGACCGTGTTTGTATATTATGGATGCATTAACTGTGAGTTTATTATTTGGGACTGCAAACCCGTTTTATAGAACAGTGCAATACACATTGCTGTGTATTGCCTGGGATTATTGCTTTGGGCACCTGAATTAAATCTCTTTTCTGATTGGATTATCACTGTCTGTCTCTTCATTGCGCATCGCATCACTCCTAGACCTGTACCCTGCAAACCACTTTGTCATACATGCTCATATGCAAAGCTCAAATCTTCAACTTTCAACTACAGCATAAACACAAACCCAGCAGTGAAGACATGGAGGTTGTGCAAGATATTCCTTCTCCAAGATAACATTATTCATTTCCTGGTCATATTTATCTTCGTTTTTGATTTTCTGTCTTATCTAGAAATGTTTACATTTTTCTGTTCAAACCCACAACCTTCCCAACTGCAGCCCCGCTAGCCCGCTGCGTGTGTTTCCGGTGGTGTGTTTCTGATGGTAGCTCTGTCAGTCTGCCAAGGTCACAGTTCGCCCTGTGGCTAGAGAAGCTTGGATTCTGTGGAGCGGGTCCCCCATCATGAGCTGCTAGTAACCAGCATGAGCGGAGAAACCAGCCAGCACTGAGGCTTTCAAGGCACAGCTCTCAGACAGACAGACACTGTGTCGACTCAGACTTCTTATTTTTTGATGCAAACAAAGCATTTGGATAAAGCATTAGTCTGCATTAAACTAGCCCTGCTTTGACAATAACTTTCTTATCTTTCATAAACATCCATAATGTAGACTTGCTCACACAAAAGCATAATCCAAACACACACTAACTAAACAGATACATCCTCTTTAGTTTAATGTAATTTCAGTTTATTTACATGAGCGATTCATAAATCAAAAACACAACATTTCCTTCTGTATTTACTCTGTGTATTATCAGTTTGAAAAATCCTGATCATTTACTCGCACTTACTTTTAATTAAATAGTTTGAAAAAAAAAAAAAAAATGTATATTTGCATTATTGAATATTTAGAATGGATCATAAACTAAATTGTTACCAGACTACTTAGTTACGTATAAAATAAAATAAAAAACTCATCAATGTAAAGTAAAAGGCTTGGATAAAATGTAACATGCAATATAAAACTGATACATTCCCCATTATATTTAATATCCCCCATCCTAAATGAACACAAGTACCATTACAGTGTAAGCACGTTTCACAAGCGCCTTTGTTACCCTGATGGGAGGCATGACCTGAATCGTCTGTCTGGCTAGTTTCTGTTGTGCTTTTGAGTTTATGTGTTTGTATGTCAGAAGTAAAGAATAGTATTGGGAGTCCAAGACATTATATATAAAAAAAAAAGAACACCAGAATTGAATTCACTTTAGCTAGTGCTGGCCTTGTATTGGATTCTAAGACACGACACGAAGTAGTACTGCAGTGCTCCTCTTCATGCAGTCAGCTGGACTCAGTTCCCAGCCACTTTATTTAATTAGCCCCACAGGAGCAATGCCACTGCTCTGTAATTCGTGGAGGATGGCAAAAGGTTGATTTCTGCATGCAGAATGAGAAAGTGACCAGTCAATGCGCAGGAGGCTTTATGATTTACAAATGCTCTCTGCTATCCATGCTCCCTGATTGAATATGTTTCGGGTAATTGCTCTTTCAGATCTATAGCTGAGCTTCTTCTCCATTAACAGTCTGCCTTGGAAACTGAATTTCACTTAGCTTGCCTCCAACCTTTCAACTAGTGTTCCTTACAAACTAAAATTCCTTCCAGGACTTCGTAATCTGAATGCTGGTTGTAAGCATTTCACATCTAATTGAGTCAGTGAGGGACACACAGGTATTCGTCATCACTAACACACATCACCTTGCCTCCCCAGCCTCCCCTCTATCCACTGTGCCAGCAGCCTCACAATAACTCAATGCAATGGACCTGTAAGGATGCACAAAGGAACAGGCTGACTCGATCAAATATGCAGTACCTTACTCCTCTTAATGTTAAGGCACCTATTGCCTTATGCAGCTGTGGATGAGTGGAAGCCATTGGAAGTGACAAGCAGCTCTGTGGCATCGATGCACAGGCACTTCATCATTCCAGTCCTTGTCAGCGCTTTGCATTCGTAATTGAGAGAACATTTCCACCGAGTTCACAGGCTGCCACAAATCATCAGGGTAGGAAATCAATACTCTCCCTGTTACACCAGACTACAGAACAGAACCATGTACACATGGAGCAGAGAGAACTCTCCCATTACACCAGACTACAGAATAAAACCATGCACACATGGAGCACGGAGAACTCTCCCATTACACCAGACTACAGAATAAAACCATGCACACATGGAGCACAGAGAACTCTCCCATTACAGCAGACTACAGAATAAAACCATGCACACATGGAGCACAGAGAACTCTCCCATTACACCAGACTACAGTATAAAACCATGCACACATGGAGCACAGAGAACTCTCCCATTACACCAGACTACAGTATAAAACCATGCACACATGGAGCACAGAGAACTCTCCCATTACACCAGACTACAGAATAAAACCATGCACACATGGAGCACAGAGAACTCTCCCATTACACCAGACTACAGAATAAAACCATGCACACATGGAGCACAGAGAACTCTCCCATTACACCAGACTACAGAATAAAACCATGCACACATGGAGCACAGAGAACTCTCCCATTACACCAGACTACAGAATAAAACCATGCACACATGGAGCACAGAGAACTCTCCCATTACACCAGACTACAGAATAAAACCATGCACACATGGAGCACAGAGAACTCTCCCCTTACACCAGACTACAGAATAAAACCATGCACACATGGAGCACAGAAAACTCTCCCATTACACCAGACTACAGTATAAAACCATGCACACATGGAGCACGGAGAACTCTCCCATTACACCAGACTAGAGAATAAAACCATGCACACATGGAGGATGTGTGGTCCAGTGGTTAAAGAAAAGGGCTTGTAACCAGGAGGTCACCGGTTCAAATCCCACCTCAGCCACTGACTCATTGTGTGACCCTGAGCAAGTCACTTAACCTCCTTGTGCTCCGTCTTTCGGGTGAGACGTAATTGTAAGTGACTCTGCAGCTGATGCATAGTTCACACACCCTAGTCTCTGTAAGTCGCCTTGGATAAAGGCGTCTGCTAAATAAACGAATAATAATAATAATAATAACATGGAGCACAGAGAACTCTCCCATTACACCAGACTACAGAATAAAACCATGCACACATGGAGCACAGAGAACTCTCCCATTACACCAGACTACAGAATAAAACCATGCACACATGGAGCACAGAGAACTCTCCCATTACACCAGACTACAGAATAAATCCATGCACACATGGAGCACAGAGAACTCTCCCATTACACCAGACTACAGAATAAAACCATGCACACATGGAGCACAGAGAACTCTCCCATTACACCAGACTACAGAATAAAACCATGCACACATGGAGCACAGAGAACTCTCCCATTACACCAGACTACAGAATAAAACCATGCACACATGGAGCACAGAGAACTCTCCCATTACACCAGACTACAGAATAAAACCATGCACACATGGAGCACAGAGAACTCTCCCATTACACCAGACTACAGAATAAATCCATGAACACATGGAGCACAGAGAACTCTCCCATTACACCAGACTACAGAATAAAACCATGCACACATGGAGCACAGAGAACTCTCCCATTACACCAGACTACAGAATAAAACCATGCACACATGGAGCAGAGAGAATGCGGTGTAGCCACAGGGCGGTAGCAGCCCGCTGGCTTGCTGTGTGTCAAGCTGCCATGTCTCCTGCTGATATTCTTATTCCGAGGCCTAAGACACTGTCTATACTAAGAAAGTTTGCTTAAAATACGATTACATGGTTCCTGGGTATTGCTTGCTTGTAATTGTTTTTCCTAACCTCGGCTCCCTTGAACATTGCTGCTTACTTAAAGCAATGTTCTCAGGCAGAGTTACATTATTTTCTTGTGATCTCCTGTTATTACAAATAATCCCATCAGTTTCCACAGTCTTCCGAATGTGATGATTGAAGCAAAATGTGCTCTGGGTTCCTATAGGACATACACTGCTGAAGAGACGCTCTTCAAGCAGGCGAGCTGCTGGACAAAGTGGCTCAGTTTCTACAGGCTTGTGTTGCTGTAGGTGATTAACGTTGCTCTCCAAGCATGACAATTCTGACACCAAACAGTCCTCTCCAAAACTGATGTGACCAGATAAATCTCTGGACTTACTGGAAGTTGCCAATAGCAATTCAGAATGCTTCATTCATTCATTGTTTCATTTGTTAATCATGATTCTGCTGTCAAGGATGAGGTGAAGTAAAACATACATTTTCCTCTAGAAAAATTGATCCTGCCTGCTGGATCTCTCCTTGTAGTACCCAATCGCTGCTTTTCTGAAAATTCCTATAACATGCTTTTAATGTCTCTGCAATGGATAAGTTCCTTAAATGTGTGCTGGGTGTGCAAGAAGCATCACTACAAAAATCAAATTTACCTTAATGTGCACAAGAAGCACCACTACAAAAATCAAATGCACATTTACCTTAATGTGTGCACCTTTAAAATAAGCAAAACGTGAGACCTATGGGGAGGCCGAGATAGACAAGGTCAGATTTACTGGGATTGTTTTGTTTGTTCGTTTTGTCTTAAAATGGAAGGCCTGCCCAATCGGAACAAGTCTTCCATAAGTCTGAAAATGGTACCCCTGCACTGCTAGTGCTTGGGATCAGTTACCTGAAACAGAGCTAATGACAAGTGCAATTGTAAATTAAAATCCATTTCAATCTGCTCTCCTGTGGGAGGAAGCCCGCCAGCCAGCCGGGTAAGACAGCCTGTTGTGTTTATTTACAGATACATTATTCATTGACTTTCCGCAGAGCTCTTGTTAATCCCCTCGGTGAGGATGTCAATTAGGAGGGAATACAATAAGCCACTGGATTTACCAAACCAAAGCCCTTTGTGTTCCAGGGAACAGTCTGCGGGGCTCATCTGGGGTATTGTCAAGGCATTGAGGATTGTGTCCTACCCAAACCCACACCCACACCCACCACTTCTGTAACATTTCAATATTAATTGCAAATGGATTTGCAGTACCTTACAATTTCGGACGGTGGTTCATATATACAAAAACACACAACAATCCCCCCCACTTTTTTTCCATTGACTCTATTATCTATCATCCTCTCAACACAAAGCAGAGGCGGGATCTCAGCTGTTCACCAGTGAAGATCAGCCGTATTGTGCAAGCCAACAGGATTAATATTACTGTCTGGGTAAATGAATGACCTGATTGCTTTGTTTTACCATTCACTCTGAATTTGTCCAAGTAAAAAACATGATTATACAGAATAATCTAAAAATCATTTGAGATTTCTAGTATTAGGATTCAAATACAAATGTTTTTGCTACACAAATCTGATTTACAGTATGTTATAAATCTGAGCTCTCCAATACATACAAAAATAGCATTATGCTTTGAAACAGTTGGCAGCAGGGTAGATGGCACTGAAGGAAACTAATTCCTCTCCCAGCAGGGAAAGCACTGACAAACTGCTATAGGAGACTGTGACTGGAGGGGAATGCATTTAGTGGGGCAATTTCTTTAAAAGGGGAAGGGAACTGCACAGTCCCTGACCACATTCCGGCGCCTCAAGACTCACCTCTTCAGACAGCACCTGTAGAACTCCTCTGTTCTTCCCCTGGGACACTTATCACCCTTCCTTAAATGCACTTTACTTGCTCTTATCTGCCCCCTATTTTACTGCATTTAATCCTGTACTTCAGAGTACTGTAATCTGCCAAGTGTTTAATCTGTAGTATTTTGTATTTAATCATATCCTGATTTAACTATCACTGACACTGTTATCTGCTGTATTATTGAATCGTATTTTGTCACACTTGTACTTGCTTGAACCAAAGTCAGTGTATTATTCTTGTACTGTGATACTTGAATTGTATTTGCTTACGATTGTAAGTCGCCCTGGATAAGGGCGTCTGCTAAGAAATAAATAATAATAATAATAATAATAATAATAATAATAATAATAATAATAATAATAATAATAACTGCTTCATAGATTGCCAAGTCATCTGTAGCTCGCTAGAATGAATTACCCTGCAAATAAATATCGTCTTGCTTCTTTTACAAACACATGCAGTAGGAACTCTTTAGGCAAGGTAAGCTGATGTAACTGAAGCTGCGACATTGTTACTGCAGACAGAAATACATCGATGACTTGCAACCAAGCAGCCAACACACAACGAATCCTGCCAGCGCCTCGCTCACAGGCAAAGCTGTTAGAATGTTCAATTATATTCCCACAACGGTTCAGAAGAGCTGAAGATCAACGGGTGAGCCCACCAGCAAGTCAATCCCCTCGTACACCCAGGAGCTCAAAAGCAGACGCTGGCAAAGTACATCCCTGAAGGACACAGGCCAGCCATGCTCAAGCACACCTGGCCAGCAGGGGCCGCTGCAGCGCTGGGAGGTGAAACCACGGCACATTGGCACAGTGAGGACACAAACCTGTTCTCCTGACTGCACCACTCCCAAAGGGATGGAGGCTGTTTGCAGTCTTCTGAGATCACCCATGATGAGTCAGTCCTGGTTCAGAGACAGACACTCACTGCTGGAATCCCACTGGGTGAGGAACTTCTCTTGATGGCTGAGCCAGTCATGACCACCACCTCCCATCACACACACACACTAGGCATCACAAGCCAGTGACATGGAAACACCCTCCCAGCACAGTCACTTGAATCACAAACTTCCACCACACACCTTGATGTTGTTAGAAAAAAATGTCTATTTTAAGAAACACTACATATAAATAACACTGAACACCATTTTTTTTTTTTTAAAAGATAATACAATTCTGAAGTATGAAAATTCTTACATTGATTTCCTGTACCAGATGATTAATTCAAAATTGAGACCAATATAATATTCAGCAACTTTCACAGTTCCTAATGCCCTCCCACTTTCCTCCATACTGAAGCACACAATGTGATGAATAAGGAACTTCTTTAAAATCATCAGACTACTTTCTTGATTAATATTTCATCTCTGCATCAAGATGTGTTCATTACCCCCAGTGCTTAGTAGTGACTTGAAATGTCCGTCTTTCAGATATCCAGTACCAAGCTCTGTGTATTAAGTTTGATGGCTGTCAGTGTGTGCGACGCTGTGTTTAAAGCTGTTGGTTCTGAAAAGGCAGGGTACTTATGCGAGCAAAGAATAATAAAATAAAAACGAATCCATTGTGTTAACGCACACACGCACGCACACGCACACACACACACACACACACACACTGCCCACATCGACATGGCAGAAGCCAGGACTGGCAATCCCAGTCCAGACACACCTCTCTACACTTTACACAGTGATTAAGAAGCCTGGATTTATTCCCCTGTGTTTGCAGTGAGTTTAGAGATCACAGTGCTTGTGAAGTGGCTGCAGCGATGGGATCCAGAGCCTCAGGATATGGAGGAGAACTCCTTCAGCAGGACGTCCTGGCTCAGTGTGTTCAGGGAAACGTTCTTCCGTACGTTCAGGCTTATGGATCTTACCTGAGCATTTAAAAAAAGAGTTAGTAATCTCAACATAACAAGGGGCACATTGACTGTGAGATAAAGATGCGATAGTCTAGGAAACTTTTACAAGTTGCATTAATTTGCAACCAAGAGAAAATGACTCATCAGGTTATTTAACTTAAGGTGACATTTCTGTGTTAGTGCTGAAAGAGTTAAAAAGCTAGCAAGAACTGTAGAGCATTTGGGTCTATGAAGAATGAACCAGATTCTTTTACATATTTATTTCTAGCAGTCAGAGATTGCAAATGGAAACACAGCACTGCATTTTGGAGCAGACTTAACCCCCTTTCACTCACAAGCTCTTTGAAGAAGGCTGCCTCTTTGGGCTGCTCCGAGTATCTCTCGTACTGATCCAGCCCGTCCTGCAGCTTTAGTGTCAGCGTGTCATAGTTCGAGCGTACCACCTCCAACACCTATAGACAAGGGCAGGAAACATGCTGTGAGCTACAGGCAATAACAGAGACCTCTCCACAAGGAAGGAAACAACAACAACAACAACAACAACAACAACAACAACAACAACAGAGACCTCTCCACAAGGAAGGAAAGAACAACAACAGAGACCTCTCCACAAGGAAGGAAACAACAACAACAACAACACAAGCAATAACAGAGACCTCTCCACAAGGAAGGAAAGAACAACAACAACAACAACAGAGACCTCTCCACAAGGAAGGAATGAACAACAACACAGGCAATAACAGAGACCTCTCCACAAGGAAGGAATGAACAACAACAGAGACCTCTCCACAAGGAAGGAATGAACAACAACAGAGACCTCTCCACAAGGAAGGCATGAACAACAAAACAAGCAGTAACAGAGACCTCTCCACAAGGAAGGAATGAACAACAACAACACAGGCAATAACAGAGACCTCTCCACAAGGAAGGAATGAACAACAACACAAGCAATAACAGAGACCTCTCCACAAGGAAGGAATGAACAACAACACAGGCAATAACAGAGACCTCTCCACAAGGAAGGAATGAACAACAACACAAGCAATAACAGAGACCTCTCCACAAGGAAGGAATGAACAACAACAGAGACCTCTCCACAAGGAAGGCGTGAACAACAACACAAGCAATAACAGAGACCTCTCCACAAGGAAGGAATGAACAACAACAACACAGGCAATAACAGAGACCTCTCCACAAGGAAGGAATGAACAACAACACAGGCAATAACAGAGACCTCTCCACAAGGAAGGAATGAACAACAACAGAGACCTCTCCACAAGGAAGGCATGAACAACAACACAAGCAATAACAGAGACCTCTCCACAAGGAAGGAATGAACAACAACACAGACAATAACAGAGACCTCTCCACAAGGAAGGCATGAACAACAACCTTTAACCAGAGCCTTTGAACAAGGGTGTGTCTTACACAAGACAGACTTGCTGCTGCAACACAGCGCTTTCATTGCCCTTATAAGAATAAAGTTGGTTCCCCATTCTGGCAAGCCGAATACATGTGCATCAGAGGGGGCAGCGCTCCTCATTTCAATTCCACAGCCTCTCCAGCAGGCAGATCCTTACGGGAAGGGCAGCTGCTCGTTTCTGTTGCGACACGTCTGGCTAATGGAGCCCTCAACCTGATGAGCTTGCTCTTTAAGCATGAGAGCTGGTAGCAATCTCAGACTCACCAGACTGTGACAAGCTAACACTCCACCAGATGCAGCCTAGAAAGCTTTAATTGGGCTGCCAGTCATGCGCCTTACATACTGGCTGCCAAGGAAGCATTCCTTTACAATGTTATGCATGGGAGCACAATTCTGTTGAGGAGATAATCTGGACTGACTCAGTCTTCCAGGAGCCCAGCATGTTGTGTGCAGGCGATAGTGGTACCAGCCCACCCTTGTGTCAGTCACTCTGCACACCTCCCCTATTTACCAGAACTCAGGAGCTGAAGTCTAATACTAGGCAGTCGTGTCGAATACACTGTTTGATGTATGTAATGTTCTTCAGTTTAATAGAAATAAATGAACATTCAGAGGGAATGAAATGGTAAATAAAATAAATGGGAAGGATAAACACAATGGCTGTATCCTTTCAAAAGGGTTTCAGTTCATTAATCTTTTCTGCACATATCTGTGTAATTCATTTTTAATTACTTAAGTGCCATTTTTGTCTCCATTTCTTTATTTTTGGAAGACTGTTTAATTTGAATCTTAGCTTTTATAGACAGAGGGGGGTGGATTTGTTGGAGCCCCTGTGGATAAATATCCAGTCAATCAAGAATCTGGCTGCCAGCACAAAAACACAGGACAAGCTAACTTCAAAGTTGAATGTATTTTAAAATCTCTGTAAATGCCATCCATTATAGAATATATAACAACACATATATAAATTACAGGTAAAGCACAGCTGAAAAGAGTGTTTGGCAAGAATATGATAAGAAAACGTTCCAGCCCAGGTCTGTAGTGAGCAGATATTATTTCCATGTGGAATCCCCATGCAATGATTCCTGAAGAACTGCACCCAGTTCCTAGAGTACAGGTGTCCACACCACCAGCACAGCGACCCAGCCCCTTAGCTGGCCCTGTACAATAACACTGGGTAACCATGGAGACTGAACTGCTTGCACAGCCCCCTGGGGCGGTGCCGAGAGTACAAGACAGAAAGGAAACCAAGAAACCAAGTCAGAGCACAGATGACAATATTCCACACAATGACTATCTTTTATAGTTATGGTCGAGTGTTTGAAGTGATCAACAATAAATACACAGATCGGTACAGATTCATACCCATGCACATCATCACTCTGCAATTCGAAGCTGAAAAAGCATTGATGCAATCCCGGGCTCTAGGTCCCTAGGGGAGTCTCCACATCTCCAGAGTTCATAGCGTGGCAGCAGCAGGAGACAATCCTGCAAGTTACTCCTACTAATCTTCTTCCTGTCACAACACTCTCAGCCTGGGCCTCCCTCAGACTGGGAATGGATTTAATCAGCAGCTTGCAGTATGGTAGTGGAAACACATAGTGTTGAATAAGCAAAAGGAATCCCTAAATGGACTGACTTGCTATGAGACTGAATGAACTCTCACTGCACATCATTCAAAGGGTGTACAGGGCATTCTTCTTTAGTAAAGTGCATTAGTCTGACAGGAAGGGACAGTGTAAATGTTCGGTTTTGCACACTATATTCTGTATTGCATTCCCAGGGTTGTGTAGGCTGGTGCGAATGGGGCAGTTAATCTACAGCTGCAAGGTTTGGGAGATGGCCATGTTACTTTTCACTCCGCACTTAAAAACATGTTGGATTTGCATAAATGCAATATTCAGCTGGAGTATAGTAATACATCTGGCCTGCCACTGGGCTGAGGCAACAGTTTGTCATTCTGCTTGTTCTGCTTGACCGCAAGCCTGTCATTAGCACACAGGACAGGTCTCCTCCTGATGGAACATAAAACCAACCGCTCCTCTAGCACGCTTACCTCCATCAGTCACCAATATGCAGCTGGAACTGAATCCCTTCATAATCCATTCAATACAGAGAAAAATTAAATCTATAGAACTAAGGGTTACTAACAATTTTTGGAGCAAAAGTCTGTCTTGCTGCATTTATTGCATATCCATAAACACACATATATTATGCAGCCATAATGGAACATCATCACACAGCCATAAAGACACTACACAATTCACATTACACAGTACTTGGAAAGATGCCCAAAATATATCTTAGCCTGCCACAGAGGCGCAGTAACTGTTAAGCATGTTAATGGAAGTCACGACACAAACAGTATTCTTGAGTAATATCCAGTCTCCATCCCTGGCACTCTGCCCTTCACTAAACAACTTCATCTCCAAACACTGCAGAAAGCAGCAGGGTGGAGGGTGCAAGCAGCACCTTTCTATATAGAAGCCAACAGACCAGCCTACAATGCATGGCACTGCAGGTGGTGTTTAATACAGAGTGCCCAGGTGGTGTTTAATACAGAGTGCCCAGGTGGTGTTTAATACAGGGTTGACTGTACTGTATTATGTGATGCACCCTGGTGAAACCAGAAAACATTAATAAAGGAGAGAAGCTCCTACCCCAGCTCAGCCACTGCCACTCCTCTCCACAGCAATGAGCTCCGCATGTCCTACCCCAGCCCTGCCACTCCTCTCCATAGCAATGAGCTCCATGCGTCCTACCCCAGCCCTACCACTCCTCTCCACAGCAATGAGCTCCACGTGTCCTACCCCAGCCCTGCCACTCCTCTCCACAGCAATGAGCTCCGCATGTCCTACCCCAGCCCTGCCACTCCTCTCCACAGCAATGAGCTCTGTCCTACCCCAGCCCTGCCACTCCTCTCCACAGCAATGAGCTCCATGTCCTACCCCAGCCCTGCCACTCCTCTCCACAGCAATGAGCTCCACGTGTCCTACCCCAGCCCTGCCACTCCTCTCCACAGCAATGAGCTCCGCATGTCCTACCCCAACCCTGCCACTCCTCTCCACAGCAATGAGCTCCGCATGTCCTACCCCAGCCCTGCCACTCCTCTCCACAGCAATGAGCTCTGTCCTACCCCAGCCCTGCCACTCCTCTCCACAGCAATGAGCTCCGTGTGTCCTACCCCAGCCCTGCCACTCCTCTCCACAGCAATGAGCTCCGTGTGTCCTACCCCAGCCCTGCAACTCCTCTCCACAGCAATGAGCTCCGCGTGTCCTACCCCAGCCCTGCCACTCCTCTCCACAGCAATGAGCTCCGCGTGTCCTACCCCAGCCCTGCCACTCCTCTGCACAGCAATGAGCTCCGCGTGTCCGACCCCAGCCCTGCAACTCCTCTCCACAGCAATGAGCTGTGTGTCCTACCCCAGCCCTGCCACTCCTCTCCACAGCAATGAGCTCCGCGTGTCCTACCCCAGCCCTGCCACTCCTCTCCACAGCAATGAGCTGTGTGTCCTACCCCAGCCCTGCCACTCCTCTGCACAGCAATGAGCTCCGCATGTCCTACCCCAGCCCTGCCACTCCTCTCCACAGCAATGAGCTCCGCGTGTCCTACCCCAGCCCTGCAACTCCTCTGCACAGCAATGAGCTCTGTTCTACCCCAGCCCTGCCACTCCTCTCCACAGCAATGAGCTCCTTGTGTCCTACCCCAGCTCTGCCACTCCTCTCCACAGCAATGAGCTGTGTGTCCTACCCCAGCCCTGCCACTCCTCTCCACAGCAATGAGCTCCGTGTGTCCTACCCCAGCCCTGCCACTCCTCTCCACAGCAATGAGCTCCGCGTGTCCTACCCCAGCCCTGCCACTCCTCTCCACAGCAATGAGCTCCGCGTGTCCTACCCCAGCCCTGCAACTCCTCTCCACAGCAATGAGCTCCGCGTGTCCTACCCCAGCCCTGCCACTCCTCTGCACAGCAATGAGCTCTGTTCTACCCCAGCCCTGCCACTCCTCTCCACAGCAATGAGCTCCTTGTGTCCTACCCCAGCTCTGCCACTCCTCTCCACAGCAATGAGCTGTGTGTCCTACCCCAGCCCTGCCACTCCTCTGCACAGCAATGAGCTCCGCGTGTCCTACCCCAGCCCTGCCACTCCTCTGCACAGCAATGAGCTCCGTGTGTCCTACCCCAGCCCTGCCACTCCTCTCCACAGCAATGAGCACCGCGAGTCCTACCCCAGCCCTGCCACTCCTCTCCACAGCAATGAGCTCCATGAGTCCTACCCCAGCCCTGCCACTCCTCTCCACAGCAATGAGCTCCACGTGTCCTACCCCAGCCCTGCCACTCCTCTCCACAGCAATGAGCTCTGTGTCCTACCCCAGCCCTGCCACTCCTCTCCACAGCAATGAGCTCCGCGTGTCCTACCCCATACCATTTCCATCATTTCTCTTTTGAAAACACTTACTGACTCGCTAATGATTCAGGAAAGAGGAAAGAGGCTGAACAAAAGCAATACGCATTATATTGCCATTTGTTTTGCATTTACCTTTTCTACCAAATATTCCTCTTTTATTAATTGGTCCTCTGATGTACATTATGTCCGTCATGTTATGAACTCTTTTGCCTCTTGGTGCGAACCACAAAAGTGCACTCTCACAATAGATACCGGATCATGAAAAAGGCTTTTGATTATAAAACATCAAATGAGCCCCAAAACATGGTATCCATCAAAGGGCAAATCGCACGGAAATGAATTTCAGTGCAATCTGTACTCTGCTAGAAAGGCACTCTCTGGATACACTAATACTGACTTCAGTGATTGGCAAGTAATTAATTTATGATGGACCTACAAGACAGCACCTGACGATAACTTTGATGCAGTTGTTTCAGTTGCAAGAGCTTCAAGGGGAAAATGAGTTAATGCTCTGCACAGATACAGCCAAAGCTAAAAAAAGAGAGAAGCAAGATTGACAGCAACTATAACCCTTTGCTGAGAAGCTTCCAGCTCAGACTTTTTAAAGCTTTTTGATATTGTTGTTTTAAACTTATTATAGGGAATTGAAGAAAAATAAACGCTGTGAGCTAGAGAGAAAATAACTGTTTCCAGTGTTGCTATAAACTGGTACACTTCTGAAAAGCTGAACAGGATCAGCACATTATCAAATGTCTCCTCAAACAAGAAAATTAGATTTTGATGTTACAAATCCATCCCCAGATATATCTGCCCAGTTTACAACACAGAAGAAAGTTATTGAAAATCAGCATACAGAATGAGCCACAGATACATATTGGAGCTTCTTCCAACTCAATAAACAAACATACAGGATGACTGTGCCAGAAAAAGGAGAAAAAGGCGAACGGAGAGTTTAAGCTCATCAAACTGGCGTGGGTGTTTCCTGCACTCCGATTCCAAAGCACCAGGAACAGAGACCATTAGGATGCAGGATGCTGGCGATTACTGAAACCTTCCCTTGGGGGCCAGGATCTGAATGCAGCTCACCCAGCATGTTATCTGAATGCAGCTCACCCAGCATGTTATCTGAATGCAGCTCACCCAGCATGTTATCTGAATGCAGCTCACCCAGCATGTTATCTGAATGCAGCTCACCCAGCATGTTATCTGAATGCAGCTCACCCAGCATGTTATCTGAATGCAGCTCACCCAGCATGTTATCTGAATGCAGCTCACCCAGCATGTTATCTGAATGCAGCTCACCCAGCATGTTATCTGAATGCAGCCCAAGGGTTTGAATGAGTTACTGTCCCAGTTCAGCTCAGGCATGATCAGGACCCCTGTTGGTTCTAGGGTGCCCAGTTTACCTGCCCACAACACCCTTAACTTGCGTCTGGTTTAAAGGGTACAGAAGGAGATGTGATGCAAAGATGTGTTGAAAAGACATTTTAAAAAATCTTTCTGGGAATTCTGAGCACTTTCAACGTGTCACACAGGGAATCTTTGCCTTAACATGACAACCTGAGAGGAATTTCAGATGGCTGATTAAAAGAGGAGACATGCACCATTAAAATGGTTACTGTAAAGCCATAAATATTTCCAACCAAAAACGCATAATAATAGGACTGCATGTTTATGGCTTTACAGTAAATTAAGAGGGAACACTGTTACTGAACAATTATTTGGCACGACATTATAAATATGTTTGTCGTCACCCTGTCAGACAGGCATATTCATTGGTTGGTGTTGAAATGCTTCTTTAACTGTCTCTGTTCCCACTTGTCAACATATCAAAGTAATTACAGCTTGTAGTCAAATAGATTGTTTATCTGGGATTAAACTATAGACTGGTTTTCAGCATTACCACCAGCATCAAAGCCTCCATCAGCAGTTTTAATATAAACTTGATGTTCATTTCAAACATCTTTGCCAAGTGTTACTAAATGTATTTATTTTTGTAGTGTTAAAACCAGCTTGTAAATTAGGAACCATGCAACGTTTTTTTCCTAGAAGAACCCTGAGATAAGCCGTGTTATTCTCAATACCACAGGAGACACCTGAGATAAGCCGTGTTATTTTCAATACCACAGGAGACATGAATGACAGAAGCTCCAGATCAGATTCAATTCATTGTCTTTACTGTGAATCAATGAACAAGAGGAGGTTGCTTGTGTCAGTGTTGATTGGAGCCGAGTTCAGGGCAGCGATATGACACATAGCAGTCACTACCTGCACACAGACAGTGTTGATTGGAGCCGAGTTCAGGGCAGCTCTATGACACATTGCAGTCAGTATCTGCACAGTCAGTGTTGATTGGAGCCGAGTTCAGGGCAGCTCTATGACACATTGCATTCAGTACCTGCACAGTCAGTGTTGATTGGAGCCGGGTTCAGGGCAGCTCTGTGACACATTGCATTCAGTACCTGAGCACAGTTCCTTCTTTTGCAACCATTCAGACACTTTGCTGATCTAGCCTGCCATACATACAGACATCTATTGTTAAAGACAGAGGTGGAGAGAAGCCAACTCACTTTAACCCGTCTTGTTATCAAAATAAAGGCAAGCGATTCGAGTTTAATCACACGTAACGATGTCCCGCAATCTTCAAAGAGTTACGAGACACATCTATTCTGAGGAGCCGACAAAGGGTTAATAGAGTCTAGAGAGTGAAGAGAACCACAGAGTCACTGGAAACACCATGAACAGGTAAGAGGACAGAAAAAATCAATTCAAAATATACTTGACAGAGCTTTACAACAGAATATGAATTTGATAGAGGACAATGGTTTTATTAGGGAATGGGCAACATGCAAACAAATGTGGAAAAAAAGGGAGAACATTTTCAATTAAATAAATAAATCCAATCATTCGCTCCTCCGGAAATCCCAAAGCCACAGAAATGTCTTGTGATTTGGTACGGCACTCACACCAGCTGTCCTAGCGCTGCCGAGTGCAAGCCCACCCCGCCCCTTACCTGCTCCTCTGACAGCTGGGAGATGTGGTTCACAGCAGCGTACGATTCAATCTTGGGGTTGAAGTGGTTGATGATAGCTCTGAAATAAAAGAAATACTTCTTTAATGCTTGCTTAGATAAAAGCCCACTGGTTGCGGTTTGCAGACAACACAGGTCAACATTATTAAATGTTTACATTTAGAAATCACTGCCAGCGTTTGGATAACTCATGAAGCCAGGTCCTAAAGACACACATTACAGGTTAGTCACTGCACTGGGTTTGAACCCTGGGTCTCTTAGCCTCCCAATCGTTTGCTGTATGCACTCGGCAAAACTGTCTTCTTTAAATAATGAAACAGCATTACACTGAAACCTGTCAGAGGCTTACATGCAATGCTGCAACCATTGTGAGCACAGCACAGCACAGCACAGCAGAGCGTCAAGGAGGATTTCAGAAACATCAAACTTTAAAACGTGCAGGGCTTTGAGCGTAAAAACCTTTCATGGAGGAAGTCCAATAAACACAGACAATAATATATAGCACTGTACTGATCCTTAGCCACAAAATTAGGGACATAAACTTTTTTTTATAGGCTAAGTGTTCATTCTTAACACTATTCAAATAATTTGCTGCTACTGTGTTGCTACTCTGTATAAATCACACAAAAACAAATTAACGTTAATAACAGCACTAAATGAGGGACATTCTGAGAAACATCTATAGCTGTGGGGGTGCTGCTGCAACATGGCTTTACTAGTGGGCAGCTAGAACTGTTCAGTCAAACTGCTTTTCACTCTCCACGTAGCTGCTTTTACATTCAAACACACTGAGTATAACCATGTGCACAGACCGTCCATTAAGACTCATAAATCTGTAACCTCCTCCTCCTCTTAATCTACTAATGCACAGAGAATGAGGCAAGCTTTATGGATGCCCAGAGCCCAGCTCCTATCTGTCTTCACAGTGACCAAGCAGATTTAAACTAGCGCTGCAAAACGAATACCTTTCCTGCACACCTAACGAGTTTCAGGCTTTTCTTAAGCTTTCCAATATACGCTGCTCGTATTTCTAGTCAATTATAATATATTACACATTTTGTATAAGAAACCTTTGCCTGATATTATTACAAAGTATAATATTGAAGAGGTGCCAAGCTGTATAATGTAATTGTATGTAGTGAAGGTCGAGTCTTTATGGTGATACAAAAACTTTGAGCCAAACATTCAGTGTTAATGAGTTTCCGTAGGAACCATCACAGTGACGCTCTCAGCACTGCTCTTCTTCAGAAGGATTCAATACTTAACTCCTTCTCATTTATATTCATCAATAAAATCTCTACTTGTATAAAAACATGGTCGTAAAACAGATAAAACGCGTGGTTTGTTTGACGACCGTGTTTATAAACAAATAAAGAGATTTCTTCTCCCTGTTTGCACTCTCACACACACCTGTCTCTTGAGTTCTTATTCTAACAGGCCGAGAGCCATCAGCTGGTGCCAATAGCCATCGTTTTTAATGAAATAATGGCAGCAAGCAGCCAAGGCTTAAACCACAGAACATGACAGAAATACTCAAATGAATGTGTTTGCATGTGAAGTGCTATCTCCACACTTCATATCACAATTCAGTTAGCTGTTTTCTTAACATCCTGCAGCTGTGGGCTAAAAAAAATGGGATTTTTCTTTGGGTACCACAAACAAAATAGGCCTCATATACAAAATCTCTCTTTTAATCTTAAATAGCATGCTGGGTTTGAAAACCCTTTCTGGAACACTGAAACAAAAACATGTTTTAGCCACTATGACACTATCAATCAATCTTTATTTTATATAGCGCCTTTCATAGTGGGCCACCATCACAAAGCGCACTATGGGTTCTTAAGGAACATCTTCTGCACCAGCTCCCTTTGTGACTATCACTGGGGTATTAAAGCATGAACCCCTCATTAACAACTCGGAAAGCGGTATCCACATCAGGGAAAGAGTTCAGAATGCTAACAGCCAACCAATTTAATGACTTCTCTTATACTGAATAATGTACATGACAAGATGAAGCATGCTTGAGAGGTCAATTGGATGCATTAACCAAGGACAGAATGAGTTTGTTCTTTTTTAACATATACTAGGTACGAATTGACAGTTTTTCTGCAATATATTAACATGTCAATGGTTTGTATCAATAGTTTACAGTAGCATAGATTGAGGCATTGCCGGTATCCAAGACATTACAGTGATTGTGTTTTTAGATTTAACTGGGACTGCTTGCATTCTGTAACGTTATGAACTACATAACTGAACAAGCTCCTCATTAACATGCTCTGCATTACTACACTTTCCCAGAGTCAGTACAGTGTGCCATTACCGCTCAGAAAACCCTCCCTTGACCCGGGTGTCTTATCTAACTTCCGTCCCATATCCAATCTTCCTTTTATCTCCAAAACTCTCGAAAGGGCTGTAGCCAGCCAGCTGATGAAACATCTCACAGATAACAATCTGCTTCAATCTCTGCAGTCTGGCTTCCGGACGCATCACAGTTCTGAAACTGCTCTGCTCCGGATTGTAAATGATCTTCTGCTCAATGCTGATGCTGCTGCTCCCTCTGTGCTTGTCATCCTTGACCTAACTGCTGCTTTTGATACCATACATCATGACATTCTTCTTGCCCACCTTCAGAAGTATGTTGGGATCTCTGGAACCTGTCTCTCCTGGCTGTCCTCTTACCTATCTGGACGCATGCAGTCTGTATTCTATGATGGAAGCAGTGGTGCCACATACCCGGTGACCTGCAGTGTCCCTCAAGGGTCTGTTCTTGGGCCTCTTCTCTTCAACATCTACATGCTACCCTTTGGTCACCTCATCCGCCAACATAGCCTCATGTTTCACTCGTATGCAGATGACACCCAGCTCCACCTAAAACTTGACCCTGAATGTCCCTGTGCCATGGTCCGGCTCTCAGCTTGCTTCTAAGACATCGAGGCCTGGATATCTGCCAATTTTCTTCAGCTCAACACTAACAAATCTGAACTTCTTCTACTAGGATAGAAACTCAACTCAAGAATCTCAATATTGCTGCCTTGAACTTCAGAAACTGTCTGCTGCTGCCTTCCCCCACTGTACGAAGCCTTGGTGTACGTCTGGATAGTAACGTCTCCTTTGATGCCAAAATCTCCTCTGTAGTCAAATCCTCCTTCTACCACCTCCGAAACATCTCAAAGGTCCATCCCTACCTTTCCCTCCCAGATGCGGAGATACTCTGTCATGCATTCATCTCCTCTCGACTCGACTACTGCAACTCTCTCGATGGTGGTCTTCCGCCACGCGCCATAAACCGATTGCAGCTGGTTAAGAGTGCCGCTGCTAGGATCCTTACCAGATGTAAAAAACATGATCACATTACCCCGTCTTGCCCAGCTGCACTTCATCACACAGGTCCAGAGTATCTCTCCAACCTGCTGACCCGCTATGTCCCTGCACACAAGCTGAGGTCCTCTGACTCTGGCTTGCTCGTTATACCCAAGTAAAAGTGCACCACACTTGGAGAGCGCTCTTTTAGCTTCATGTCCCCGACTCTCTGGGACTCTCTCCCAGCTTTAATCAACTCTCAAGACCCACTTGTTCTCTCTTGCTTTCAATGCTCTTCAAGCCTGATATCTGTTATTAGCTGTTGTCTAAATTGCTATTTCAGGTTTTTCACTCCATCTTATTCGTATGATTCTGCATGACACACGCATCAACATCAGAATTCACATCCTAGCCTTGTATTTAATGTATTTGCGTTGTTTTTTACTGTTTGTATTTAATGTACTATTCCCTGTATTTCACTGAATTTAATGTATTATGCATTGTTCCTCACTATCTTGTAAAGCGCTTTGTGATGGTGGTCCACTATGAAAGGCGCTATATAAAATAAATACTGATTGACTGATTGATTGTTACTGCTCACCAGTTTAGTCTGTGCAGAAGAGCAGCCCAACACCACAGCTAAATGAGGGCTGCTGAATAGAAATGAGACTGAAGGGTTCAATTATCTTCCCAAAATCGAAAAAAAGACTAATTCCCTCATTAATGAACACATTAGAAATAACAAGAGCTTATTCATCAACATTAAAGCCCCTAATAAAAGACAAGGCAAGTTAATTGAGCGATTATCAAGTAATTGATTGGTCATTAAAAAAACTAAAGTTCTTCAACTGAAACGTCCTGCTGATACATTCCCTGCCATACTCAAGAGTGCTTGTTCTGGTCTGGGTCTCTGTTTTACATTCCCTGCCATGCTCAAGGGTGCTTGTTCTGGTCTGGTTTTCTGTGTCATTTTAAGTCCAAGCATCTTTGCTGAAAAAAATAAATAAATAAAAATCACCGTGCCTCGCGTGTTCTGAGGCCACCCTTCCACCAGTCCCTCAGTGTGAAATATTATCGTCAAACAGCTTCTCACAATTATACAGGAACCTATTCTCTCTTCCAGAAACACAATATGATGATTAATTGTAGCAATTATCTTGAACAAAGAATAGCTGAGTTTACTTTGCACAGCAATGGCACTGGCATGCTGAGCGTCCTGTCAGGTAGGAAACGTGCCACAGAAAGAAGGGCAGCTCTGGAAGGACTGGGAGGGACTGGGAGGCACAGAGTGCCCATCTCCTGCCCATTCATCTCTCGTAGACTCCTCCTGTCATGGCTGGAACACTGTAGGACAGTTCCTTTCTCTCCTCAGTTCTGGAGGGACTGGGTGGCACAGCGTGCCCATCTCCTGCCCATTCATCTCTATCAGACTCCTCCTGTCATGGCTGGAACACAGTCTCTTTGTTTTTCATGTATTGCAGACTGAGCCGTATGTACCACATGTCCGAATTTGGAGCATCATTTTATAAACAGAGAGGCATTCATAGTCTTATTATGATTCAGTAGGTTTGTCGCTGATAAGATTTTGTGTGCCCCCTGATTTCAAGAGTTTAGTTGTAGATTTTCACAACAAATTCCTTTCCGTGTTACACAGCAACGGTGCCATCAGTCAATAAACAGGCCTCTACAATTCAGGTATTAGCTAAAGGAGACCAGGAGAAATTTGAAAAGGTGCAAGGTTTTAGAAAAACTCAAAAGAAACTAAATTCAATGACAAGCCCTTTCACTAGAAGTCTTTTTCCGTGTCAAGACAAGTCGAAACGTGTGTCACTGAATTTCATTTATTTCAGTATTTCTAAATGCAGCACTATTGAGTGTTTAACAGTTAAAGATAAAACAGCAAGAGAACGCAAATGTGTTTAGTAAGAATGAGCCTCAGAGAAGTCGGTGGAACTCAAATTAAATGAATGCACGTCTGACCCACATGGTACTCACAGGTAACTGTACTCTCTGAGAAAAGCGCTAAAATGGGTCTGAATGAGTGCCATGTTTCAGCAGTGAATACTGAATCGTGAAATTATCATTTTACTTTTACCTACTATGTTCCTGCCCCATTTTTAGCACTGTAATGTTATTCGTCACGAGATCAGGCCTTTTATTCTGCTCACCCTGCCCCCAACATCTGTTATTGATCACCTATTCCTTACCAAACACCTGTTATTGATCACCTATTCCTTACCAAACACCTGTTATTGATCACCTATTCCTTACCCAACACCTGTTATTGATCATCTATTCATTACACAACACCTATTATTGAACACGTTATTGATCACCTATTCCTTACCCAACACCTGTTATTGATCACCTATTCCTTACCAACACCTGTTATTGCTCATCTAATCCTTACCCAACACCTATTATTGAACACCTGTTATTGATCACCTAGTCCTTACCCAACACCTGTTATTGATCACCTAGTCCTTACCCAACACCTGTTATTGATCACCTAGTCCTTACCTGATGTTGACGAGGGCGAGAGTCACTTTGCTAGCAGCTTCTTTCCACTGCCCAGCATTCGTGGAAAGCCTCAGCACTGAAACAGGAGATGAAATACATGCCGTCAGCGTTTCAGGTCTCCCATTAATTCAGAGAGGTTGTGATTGTATGCACTTTTATATCTGGGTTAGAGAGGAACAAACTTGGGAATCTTCCTCTCATTACATTGCCATTACATCCCATTGTGCAGGATTCAAATGAATATTTTATTTGATGCATAATGCTGCGCTCAGGCAATTTAATTCACAGCCATGGCAATAACCTACATTGCATAGCTGCTGCTGCTGCTGCTGCTGCTGCTGCTCAGAGAAGCGTTAGGAGGATAGATTTTTAATGAAACAGAAGATACAAATCGAAGACATGTATTTATGTTTTATTTATAAACAAACTGCTTACGGTGTTACTCTTAAACATCAAAGGAGGGGCCTGTTTGTTCCTGCATGTGTTCATCAGCTATGTTCATCATCACACGGTGGCTCTCTCTGCTTGCACTCCGTACTGGATAGATATGCAGCCAAAAAGAAGCATGCCATTCCACACAAAGAGATGCAAGGGTCTATGCCTGAGAAAGGGCAAAGGATGCCTAGCGGGTTCCTTCCGTCCCCATGGACAGATCTGACTACACAGCGTGAACTCTAAGTGTTGTACAGAAGCTGGAGTCCTGTAGGGCAGGATAAAGCAAACCTACACAGAAACACTGAACTGTATTCTTCTTGCTTTGCTGAAATCACAATTTTCAAGATTACACATAATATACTACATTAAACTTGCAGCACGGATGATAGCTCAATAAAATACCCGCAGAGCACCATGTAGGTCTGGTACTCCTACAATCACTTTGTAACAAGCTCACCCCCCTAAACATAGAAATGCAATTCCTTTTTTTCATCAAAACTTACATTAGGCGCCTGAAGCCAAGCTGATTTTATATCACCTTAAAAAAGGTTCACAGTTATTCAAACTAGAAGTATAACTGGTACCAAAAATATCCACTATCAATTTAAATTCCACAACGAAAATGATTAAGTGATTTTGCAAATCTAAACGCATTTGAAAATGTGCTGTGCAGTTTAACTTCAGTAAAATCAAAGAGATTCAGAAAATCAAAGAGATAAGTGGATGGAGGCCAAAGGAGACAGCCTGCAATTTTACAGCGTTTCTTAAAGAACCTCTATTTCATCCAGGTTTAACTGTGTTACCAGGTGTGTTTCTACTACAGGAGCTAAATAACTCAGGTGCCAACCCTGGGGAGACCACTCCTGGATCTTACTGCCGTAGTCAGTTATCAATACATAACTGTATACCCATTACCATACAGCAAAGAAGGGCTGAGGGGACTCCATCATTACCAGACAATAAAGATGGGTTGCTTGAGACTTGAAGTCTTCAATTTGACAAAGTTCACGCTAATCAATATTTGAATTGCAGCATAGAGACCAGGCTGCAGTTGTTAATGGAGTGGAGACAGACTGAGGACAGAGAGGAGTAGACATTGTTTTACACAGAGAGTGTTCAGTGGAATGGGTTACCAACCATCAGGATCCTTCGAGAACAAACTAGATCAGGGGTAGCAACCATCACGATCCTTCGAGAACAGACTAGATCAGGGGTAGCAACCATCAGGACCATTCAAGATGCAACTAGATCAGGGGTGTCCATTCACAGCAAGATCAATAACTACTAACTAACACAGGAGGCTGTGTGGTCCGGTGGTTAAAGAAAAGGGCTTGTAACCAGGAAGTCCCCAGTTCAAATCCCGGCTCACTCACTGTGTGATGCTGAGCAAGTCACTTAACCTCCTTGTGCTCCGTCTTTTGGGTGAGACGTTGCTGTAAGTGACTCTGGACCCTGACTAAATGGTAAGGTCTGTGCAAAATCACTAGGAACCGAAACAGAGGAGCACTGATAGTTTGAATGGTTTCTAACTTTTCTGAGCATGATTCTTTCTTTAATCTGTCCATCCCCATCTCTGTGAGTAGGTAAAGTCCCACTTACCCATACAGTAGAGGTTATCAAAGACCTGGTGCATCCTGACGATCTCGTAATACAGCTCATCGTAACTGCTGGGAGTCGGCAGGAAGGTGTCGCCGTATGTTATAAACATGTTGAATAAATTGATCACCTGCAGCATAAAAAGAGAAAGGAATATCCATGGATACAAGTGCACACAATACTAGAGCCATGTAAAGATGTCTCTCATACATCCCCATTGTCACAGATACTAGAGCCATGTAAAGATGTCTCTCATACATCCCCATTGTCACAGATACTAGAGCCATGTAAAGATGTCTCTCATACATCCCCATTGTCACAGATACTAGAGCCATGTAAAGATGTCTCTCATACATCCCCATTGTCACAGATACTAGAGCCATGTAAAGATGTCTCTCATACATCCCCATTGTCAGATACTAGAGCCATGTAAAGATGTCTTTCATACATCCCCATTGTCACAGATACTAGAGCCATGTAAAGATGTCTCTCATACATCACCATTGTCAGATACTAGAGCCATGTAAAGATGTCTCTCATACATCCCCATTGTCACAGATACTAGAGCCATGTAAAGATGTCTCTCATACATCACCATTGTCAGATACTAGAGCCATGTAAAGATGTCTCTCATACATCCCCATTGTCACAGATACTAGAGCCATGTAAAGATGTCTCTCATACATCACCATTGTCACAGATACTAGAGCCATGTAAAGATGTCTTTCATACATCCCCATTGTCACAGATACTAGAGCCATGTAAAGATGTCTCTCATACATCCCCATTGTCACAGATACTAGAGCCATGTAAAGATGTCTCTCATACATCCCCATTGTCACAGATACTAGAGCCATGTAAAGATGTCTCTCATACATCCCCATTGTCAGATACTAGAGCCATGTAAAGATGTCTCTCATACATCCCCATTGTCACAGATACTAGAGCCATGTAAAGATGTCTTTCATACATCCCCATTGTCAGATACTAGAGTCATGTAAAGATGTCTCCCATACATTTTCAAATGCACTAAAATAAATTATATTTACATTAGCAAATGTGGGCAGACTGCCATCATCTGGTTTTCTACTTTTCAATCTGACACTTTTCTGCATTCCTCTGAGTTTAACCTTACATCTCAGAAAGCACACTTTCAATATTCAGTCAGTATTTTTTACTGCATACTCCTGTTACTGGTTAATGAAGTAGGATGTTATAAATTGCATATTTAACTGCATACTTACAGCTTAGGAACCAAGTAAGAATGTGCAAGAAAAACTTACCAGCAGTGCCAGGTGAAAGACGTTGTACTTGGTCAGCAGAACGGTCTCATTTGACATGAGAAATTTCACCAGGTTAATGAGCGCTTCAATAGAAAAGAAACAACGACCTCAGGACTCGGTATCAAAACCACCTAGTTCTAGTTCTGGTACGTCTAAAAGCTACGATAATGTCGTCCCCCGATTTGGAGCTCCTTTATAGAGAAAAAGGCCCAAGCAGGACTCTATCTCATGATTGAACCTGGCAGGAAGTTATTACATAAAGACGCAATAAAAGACATGTTTCACAAAGCCATTAAAAAAAAAGAACATCCTGCTAGCCAGTTGACAGGAGACACAATTCCCTCTATGTGGTCTATGTGACAGGATCTGTGGGGTGTGATTCAGAGCCTGGGTTTTTAGTTTTAAAAGTCGATATCCCTAGATGATCCTCCTCGCATTAGCTCTGCTGAGAAGGCACTAGCTCAGCGTAACGAAGGGACCAGGGACCCCGAGGGGGATTCAGGTGGTGCTGTTCCTGTCAGTCTCGTAACGAAGGGACCAGGGACCCCGAGGGGGATTCAGGTGGTGCTGTTACTGTCAGTCTCGTAACGAAGGGACCAGGGACCCCGAGGGGGATTCAGGTGGTGCTGTTCCTGTCAGTCTCGTAACGAAGGGACCAGGGACCCCCGGAGGGGATTCAGGTGGTGCTGTTCCTGTCAGTCTCAGTAACGAAGGGACCAGGGACCCCGAGGGGATTCAGGTGGTGCTGTTCCTGTCAGTCTCAGAACGAAGGGACCAGGGACCCCGAGGGGATTCAGGTGGTGCTGTTCCTGTCAGTCTCGTAACGAAGGGACCAGGGACCCCGAGGGGATTCAGGTGGTGCTGTTCCTGTCAGTCTCGTAACGAAGGGACCAGGGACCCCGAGGGGGATTCAGGTGGTGCTGTTCCTGTCAGTCTCGTAACGAAGGGACCAGGGACCCCGAGGGGGATTCAGGTGGTGCTGTTCCTGTCAGTCTCGTAACGAAGGGACCAGGGACCCCGAGGGGGATTCAGGTGGTGCTGTTCCTGTCAGTCTCGTAACGAAGGGACCAGGGACCCCGAGGGGGATTCAGGTGGTGCTGTTCCTGTCAGTCTCGTAACGAAGGGACCAGGGACCCCGAGGGGGATTCAGGTGGTGCTGTTCCTGTCTGTCTCAGTAACGAAGGGACCAGGGACCCCGAGGGGATTCAGGTGGTGCTGTTCCTGTCAGTCTCGTAACGAAGGGACCAGGGACCCCGAGGGGATTCAGGTGGTGCTGTTCCTGTCAGTCTCGTAACGAAGGGACCAGGGACCCCGAGGGGGATTCAGGTGGTGCTGTTCCTGTCAGTCTCGTAACGAAGGGACCAGGGACCCCGAGGGGGATTCAGGTGGTGCTGTTCCTGTCAGTCTCGTAACGAAGGCACCAGGGACCCCGAGGGGGATTCAGGTGGTGCTGTTCCTGTCAGTCTCGTAACGAAGGGACCAGGGACCCCGAGGGGGATTCAGGTGGTGCTGTTCCTGTCAGTTGGAGCAGTTTGCAGGTTTCAGCTCTCATTAGGCGACACCAGGTGTCCATTTGCAGACAATAGCACAGATTCTACATACAGACTGCCAGCACAGAGACATGACTGGACACAGTCAGTCCTGGGGGTTGTCTACACACATATATCTAAATATACTATCTATCTCTACTACATGGCATGTGAAATTCAGGACAGACTCTGTACATGAATGCTTGGAATAGGTACAGTTGACACAACACCCTGAAAAGCCCTGCTGCAGTTAATCACTTTTTAATTACTTCCAAAGTCGAGTCGCTGGAAAGGCACATTCTCTGCGACCCATCATTCGAATCATCAGCACAGATTCAATTCACAGGTTTTAATTACAGCCTGGGTGGCCACCAGTCACAAGCTATTCTCTGGTTAAGAACCCCCTCATTGAAACAGCAGCGCATCAGGAGTTTAAAGTCACTTCCATGGGTTTGATCTGCTCTGGTAAGCAAGTCAGGGGCTTTCACAGCCAAGCCTTTTTACAATTACAATTTCCAATTCACCCGTTCAGCTTAGTGTAACCAGGTCCTAATAGAAACCCTTTCGAGCTGAATGCCTTCATTAAAACCCAGGAGGATTAACATCACCCCACGAAAGTAGATTTCCCTGCTGTGGAGCATCATATGGACTTGCTAACTTTCAGAGCAGCTGTTAAAAGCACTGGAGCTGCAGCCTCATACCTCCATGCTGTGCATTTCCAATGTATTCTGGAATTGCTTCAGAAACAAAAATGCTTCAGTACAATGTGTTAGCTTGTGCTCTACATACTGTACTCTATACACAGCCTTACCTGACCAGAGCTCCCTCCAAGTGTAGTGTAGTCTTACTCGGCACTTCTTCTGATAGCAGATCAGCTTGTGAACTACCTGCACACAGCGGCTGTGATAGGGGACAGACAGACAGACTCGTGTCAGAATGAGGCTTCCTCGCTAAAACTCTTCATGCAATAAACACATGTATTCTTAACTATTAAAACAAAACAAAATGCATACTTTCTTTTTTAAAGTATAAAACTGTTGAAAAAGCCTATATTCTATAAGCCTTTATTCTATCATTAAAAAATACAATAATAATAAAAAAGGTGACGAGCTGCCACAAGTCCTTGCTTTATTCACAGGTCACAAAGAGGTTAAATGTATGTTCTACCAGGATGCAGTTCAATCTGCGTGGGAGTGTGTGTGTTACGCTTGTTAACTGGTTCAGTGCCCTCTTACATGTAGAGGTCCATGGGAAACTCCTTCATCATGTGAGTTACTATAAATTCCACCATCAGATCTGCAAGAAACACAGAGTCAAAGAGTCAGGAACTCACACAGGTCAGGAAGCATCTCTGTCTGCCTTTTGTACTCTAGTCCTACATTTATTCTATATTACTTCCCAGCTTTCGGGTTAGGGGGGGGTTAGGGTTAGGGTACAAGGTCACATCACCTATGATGTGACTTGTTCATTTGTTCATTTGTTAATCTTGGTGTTGCATTAATACAAGTTAAAAATATTTTGCTGAACAAATCCTGAGTGCGGATTCCCTTTGTTGCAGTTTAAAAAACAAACAGGGACGCCTGTCCAACATTACAGGGTTCTCCCAATACAACATGCTGGGGAGCAGAGGGCTCCCCGTGGTGTTTTCCAGCAGCCCCCACACATCCCCAAGCCAGTCTGATAACCAAGGACAAGTTCTAATAGCGGTCAGGTCAGCCTGATGCAGATGATCTAGTGTCCACTAAGAGTGAAACATGGGCTCACCTAACACTGCACACACCAGGGGTCTGGAGGGGATGTTCTTGTCTGCTCCCTTCTTCCTGTGTCTCATGGGCTGCAAACAAAACAGAAGCAAAGGTGTAATTAATCTGGCACAGAGGATACCCTAATGGCCAGTAGAAGTGGACTATAGGAGGCTATAGCAAATGTGGCATGAACTGTGGCAGATCTACATTTAAAATGTAATCTACCCATTCTCCAGCTCCACTAGCTACCCCCGTGACGATGTCCCGAGTCCTTCAGGGAATGCACATTTTTGACTCAGTATCACAATGTAGGGGAAGTAGCAGACAATCTGTGCTACAGAAAGTTCAGTAGGAGCCCCACATTGACAGCAGGGGGACACATCGGCATGACAACGATGGAGTACACAGCAGGCACAAGGCATATTAGCCTAAGGGAAAATAGATGACCTTTGTAGTGTTGTCATGTGGTATTTCCCAGGGAAACAAACAAGCTAACAGGGTCTAGTCATTACTCCCAGCAGAGACGCTCACCATTCTGTGCAGGTTAACTCTGAAATTCATGTTGTCGCGTGCAGAAAGGCGTTGGCGTATTGATCCTGCAACAGAGTCAAACAGTAAGAGAGGATCAAGAGCTCCAGACAGCAGAGCTGCTCAGAAACAGACACCAATCCAGCACAGGCCTTCATTGGTTGAAACACAAAGTATGTCGAATTAGACAGCCTAGAAATACAAATTGGTCCCACAGGGCTTTAACGAGGTAATGCTCATACAATGTACTGCTTTTGTACTTGTTTTACATGACAAGGTGCTACTGTTGAGGTTGAGATTACCTACCTCTGCTATGCAAGTCAGAATGATGAGGCACAGTTTGGCACTATTCAGTCTGTGTTCGTCTGAAAGGAAGGACAGCCTGCTTCATTACTGTTGAATATTATTGTAAAATGCCGTGGCTTTCGCCTCCCCGCGTTGATTCCAGAGCAGCTCTTACCTTTGGTGTCCTGCATGACGATGGAGGAGTACTTGAGGAAGGTGATGAGCAGATTACTGGTCTGGAGGTTGGGGTCAAGGGGCAGCTCTGTGGAACTCATCACTGAAACAGAAGGGAATGCCTGGGTGACTGGCTCCTTTAATCAGAGGGGTTTACAAAGCACTGCAGCCAATGAAACCTCTCAAAAACAGTGCACCAAGCACCTTTCAATTCAGCATTGTATTACATTGCGGAGAGCACAGGCCCTTCAAAAAACAATACTAGCAATGATAACATTAAAAATATAAATTCAAGTTAAAATGAATTAGTGCTTAACAGCTCCCCCGGGGGTATTTGAACATGAGGGTTTCATATTCTTGTTAAAGGTCTGTGTACAAGCTGGTGAGAGGAGAGCTCTTATTTACCATCCACTGAGGGTGGGGCGGTTCCCAGCGGTGCTGTGGGTGTGGTTGGGACCGGGGCTGAAGGGGTCGTCACCAAGTCAATCTCTGGATGACTCTGCAAAGAAAGTAAAGAACATCTAAACCACAAAATCATCATGCTCACGTTTAATGAATGAATTACAAATCTTCCCTGCTACCTATAAACAGGGAAGCAGCCAGGCGTAACAGAAATATATTCAGAAGTATCGCTGCACAATATACTGTAAATGAAATGAAATGTGTAACGATGCACAGCACATCATCATTCTATTACTGCTAACAGCAACAATAACAGCACAATCCCACACTTTACACTTTCATCAAATACCAAGCACAGCGCAGCATTTTACAGGTCAAACGGTAGCGCTTTTAACAAACCCTACCTGCGCAAGGACAGTGATAAAGTTTCTGTTTAAATGGACTGCTTCAGTATAAGGCCAAAAGAATCGCTTCATTGGTCCTGTGGAAAAGGAAAATACATTGGCTTCTAACGTTCAGGACAGACCAGCCAAGATGCAACATCTTACTTTCAGGTAGGTCTTGTCCCCATTTAGAAAGCAAATGTAACTAATTGTGGTACTGTATTAGAATTCAGAGGCAAAACTAGAAGGAACCAAGGTCTGGATTCATTCAAAATGATGGCAGTGCCATAACCATTACCAGCCACAGCAACGGCATCACTGCTATCTTAACATTCATTCAGACCCAAGTCAAGGTTTCTAGAGCTTTAACACACAGCGAGTGGTTCCAGGTTGGAGGATGGATTTGAACTCATTAAACAAGTTGTCACACTGGGGTTTACAATCCTAGAAAGTGGACTTCTGTTCTGCTGATCTCAGACAGTGCCCACGCAAAGCTTAGCTGTGAAGCCCTAGCTGGGTTGCTTAGCTTCGGAAATGCAATTACAGTAGATCTTCTGGAACATGATGCACATGGTCAATTTCACTTCAATGGGGTAAGCTTATGAAATCAAATACAATGCTATTGCAGCTGATTTCACAGATTACATTAAAATGTAATCTATATGGTTTTAGCTTCTTAATTGTAAATCTAGTGTACTCACAAGCCTCAATGTCCTTGATTTGTGTAAATGAAGATGCCCAATTATGGACCGCATTACAATGAAACACTAGGGTAGAAAAACAATCTGGTCTGTTTTACTTACTGTACAGAGATCTTCTCCTCTGCATCTGCAATGAACATACTGCCCACCTGTGGATGAAGAGAGGTACTGCACTTTGATACAAACTGTATTAAGAATACAATGCTTGTTAAACATGAATCATTTTAACAGAGCACTGTTCATCCAAACAGTATAACAGGGGAGGCTTGGCTGTCTTACTTGTTCCAAATATTATTTGCCACTTGCTTTGAATCTTAAAAATTAAATAAATAAAAACGTTATGTTTAAATTTAAAAAAAAGTTATGTTTAAATTATAAGTAGCAAACTTTTGAAATGTAGTTTTGTCACTGCTCGTCAGTATATCAAGTCTCTAAACTCCTCTCGTCCCATCCTTCCTGAGTCCCACCTCTGCTCTATGTTAATAGCGCAGACCAAGACATCACGCATGTACCTGAAAAAATATCTCTACATACACAGCTCAATTGAGGACCAAGAAGATAAATACATAGAGAACAATCTGAATGATATTGAATGCAGGCTGAGGGTACACAGTTACACAAGCTAAAAGGTAGACAGCATACAGAGGCTGCCAATGTGGAACTGGGAAGGTAAAAAGTACGAGGAGGACTCCAGATAACCCTTACCATGGTGGTGAGAGCGGAGAAAAAGCCTCCTTGGTTTTCCTCCTCTTTGTCTTTGTACTGCCTGTAAGGAGTAGAGTGACCACAGTTACCCCATGAGTACACAGCTCTCTGCCACACTAACAATGGGTTTACTGTGTGCACAGGGCAGACATTACCAAGACAATGTCAAAACACACTGTGTGCACAGGGCAGACATTATCAAGACAATGTCAAAACACACTGTGTGCACAGGGCAGACATTACCAAGACAATGTCAAAACACACTGTGTGCACAGGGCAGATATGACCAAGACAATGTCAAAACACACTGTGTGCACAGGGCAGATATTACCAAGACAATGTCAAAACACACTGTGTGCACAGGGCAGACATGACCAAGACAATGTCAAAACACACTGTGTGCACAGGGCAGACATGACCAAGACAATGTCAAAACACACTGTGTGCACAGGGCAGACATGACCAAGACAATGTCAAAACACACTGTGTGCACAGGGCAGATATTACCAAGACAATGTCAAAACACACTGTGTGCACAGGGCAGATATGACCAAGACAATGTCAAAACACACTGTGTGCACAGGGCAGATATGACCAAGACAATGTCAAAACACACTGTGTGCACAGGGCAGATATGACCAAGACAATGTCAAAACACACTGTGTGCACAGGGCAGATATGACCAAGACAATGTCAAAACACACTGTGTGCACAGGGCAGATATGACCAAGACAATGTCAAAACACACTGTGTGCACAGGGCAGATATTACCAAGACAATGTCAAAACACACTGTGTGCACAGGGCAGATATGACCAAGACAATGTCAAAACACACTGTGTGCACAGGGCAGATATTACCAAGACAATGTCAAAACACACTGTGTGCACAGGGCAGATATTACCAAGACAATGTCTCCATGCAGTGCTGCGATGACACCTACCTGTTGTACTCAGACAGAGCTTGTGAGATCACCAGTCCCTTTCCCTGCAAAGACAAAGAAAGTTCTGATTATCTATTCGCTTCACTCTGTAGATGTGTGTGTTCTCCATTGTACACCAGCAACTGACTTGCACTGACTAGCATTAAACAACATTGTGTAATACAGCTTAGAGAACACAGCGCAATTCACTTACATTTAATGTGGTCTCATCATCAACTATAGACAACTTCACTATGTACGGGTTTACAGACTGCAAAAAAAAAAGAAAGAAAGAAACACATAGGTTAGTTAGGCTTTCTAACGCAGTGATATTATCAACATGAACCCACAGCTTCTGCAATACTCAATACCAGTTAAAGATAGCACTTTTTAATATTTAGTGTTTCTATACACACAGTTAGTTAGTCAGTGTGCACTTCCAAACAGAGCGGATCTAAATCACCACTTCCTGGAACTCTTCACATACTTTGACCAACAGAAACCGATGAAAAAGACACATGGACTGCTGGACATTCGATTTTCATATTTTATTTATATCAGTATTAATCATCTCATGTAACTCTAACACCACCTGCTTTTCTGAGCCACCACTCATAGAAAGTCATGATTCATCTGATCAAAACTGCGGCCAAGCTAAACATCGCGGCCAGGATCACCTGAATAAACCCCATGTGTGTTTTGAAAGTGCTGTATTACGTGCATGCTGTTGTGATTTTAAAAAATGGTACACCCACCTTGTGGGATAAGATGTGCTTCAGTTCATATAGTTTTATGTAGCTGTTTCCCCACCACTAAAGACAGATGGGTTAAAGAGAAAAGCTTGCCTCGTATTTCCTGTAGTTAACCAGAAGAGCCAGGAGGACGACTGTGTCATAGCCATGCTGCCTCCTACTGGAAGAACTGGAGAGGATCTGCAAAGCAAGGCTGTGCAGTGAATCAGGGGAACCTGCGTCCTGTACCAGCAGCACTGCATTCTACCAACCTGACCTTCCACAATGATCCTTGTGGTATAAAAACCCTAACAGTTACCAGGGAACACTCACCAAAGGAATGTTTCAGTCTTTGAGACTTGCAAACACAAGCTCTAAACAACAGACTTGCACGCTCCCTTCCCTCTACCCATCAACCGGTTATTAATGTAAAACTGAGAAACACAGTGAAGTAGAGAAACATTCATTAGTGTAAGGCAGCAAGTGACTGTTCTCTAGCATTGGAAAACAGTTCCCTTACACTGCAACAGTCTCCAAAACTACACTCTGTCAAAGAATAGATGAAAGGAATGCTCTGCACAATGGCATATAGAAAGGCTGCTGGCATAAGCACAAGAGATGGAATCACGGCTGTATGAAAATATGGAAACCACTAGAAAACTTTTTTCAAAAAGACTTTAGTAATTATGTGCTTTTAACTAGTCAATCTGTAAAAGCCCTATTATTATTATTATTTATTTCTTAGCAGACGCCCTTATCCAGGGCAACTTACAATTGTTACAAGATATCACATTATTTTTACATACAATTACCCATTTATACAGTTGGGTTTTTAGGGAGCAATCTAGGTAGAGTACCTTGCTCAAGGGTACAGCAGCAGTGTCCCCCACCTGGGATTGAACCCACGACCCTCCGGTCAAGAGTCCAGAGCCCTAACCACTACTCCACACTGCTGCCCAAACATGTAAACATTACTATTCCAGCGTGTTCTAATCTGTTCTAGTGTTTATTAGCACCCCATTGCTGTGCTCTTTTCTACACCCAACAGAATGTGTAACATTTCAGGGCTGCTCCTTCACAAAGCAAAATCAATCCAACAAGTGGTGTGCAAGCTTTCATAGAAACAAACATCCATCCATACAAGCCAACATGTAGCATGTCAGCTGTAGCCGCTCTCTTCCAAATCACCTGCAGAATGGCCTCGAAGATGCTGTTGATCATGACGTACTCCAGGATTGTGTTCTGGCTGATGTTATCCGTCACCTGAAATGCAAGGCATCGTAAAGACATGTCCCAGCGTGGCAGGGTGCTTCACACCGCTGCAGCAGGGCTGCCTAGTAAGGGGAACCATCTCCAACGGCTTGGAAATGCATGAAAGTATGAACAGGCTTTACTTTCCTAACATTACAGTACTGTGGGTTGAATAACGAGACTGGGCTTAGCCCACATGAATACAATCAGCACTGACAGGCAGAGGTGCAGGTAGACCAAATGTCTGAACGCAGCAGGGTAAGGTGGCACGGGTTCTACCGGTCAAATGAATGAATGAACGACCGAATGAAACTATACCGTCACTAAACAGAGAAGCAGCTTCAGACAGAGGCTTTTCAGGCTTTCTGATCCATCACCACACAGCAGCGTATCCAAACTCTCCATCAGGTCCTGAAATCAGAGAACGCCGCAGTCACCAACATACAAGGGAACAGTATTTTACACATTAACCTGAAGAAGAAAAGAATCTATCTGTAGAAAATACTCCCGCAGACCAAGTTTCTATAAAGGGGACTCAACTAGAAAAACTAGAAGACCCCAATTAACACAGTACTGAGTGTGGTCTTACCAGTGCATGTTTTACACAGCCTCATCATAATCATGACTGCACAGCTTCTTTCCTTTAGGTCTAGTTTGATAAAAAGCAGCTTTCTCCTCCACTTCCTCCCCACCCATCAGATCCACTCCTCCATGCCCTTCTCCCAGTCCCAGCCTCACCTTCATGCGCAGCTCTGCCTTGTCAAAGCCCATCAGCATGTTAATGATGTCAAAGCCTGACGTCGACTTATTCTTCTGGTGAACCCCTCGAAACAGGGCACATAAAGTCTGGGAAAGAGCGTGAAGGATTGAATAAACAGAAAGTCAGTAACACTAACAGCATTGTAACTGCTTGGATAAAGAGAACTGCTGTGTGAGTTTCCATATGCTAACTCCTCATTTAGAAAGAACTAGTCATGTGCATGTGTGCATTTTTCAAAATAACATTTTCTTGTGTGCTAAATTGCAGAGATCCTTTTATAAATGAGTGCCCTTATTCGTAAAAAAAATTAATCAGATTTTAAAATGATCTACAGAAAAAAAAGTCAGTGCCACGGATCTTCATTGATAGATGTGAAATAACTTTTTAAAACAAATGGTCTGTAAAGCTTCATTAATCTGATGAGCAGACATGAAAGAAATCGCATGCGTTAGTCTCCCTGGGGTTCAAGGACTCGTGGACACCCCGGTGTAATTGCCAATTGTACAGTGTACCTTTTCATTAGCATAACTTACATTTATAAATTAGATTCCCCCCATTATGTCTGACAAAATTCTCATAACTTATGATGCAACACAATGTTATAACAGACTATACATGTTTTTTTATTTTTTATTTATATCAACTTTAAAATGTCGTTCATTATGAGGCAAACGTCCTGTTTCAAAGAGGATGCATTAATTAGACCTCCAGTCCTGTTGTATTAAATCCGAGGCAGAGACAATTAGTAAGACAGGACAGTCCCACTAATGCATCATACAAGATTAGAGTTTTACAATTATTCCCAGAAGAGGTTTTTAATGTCATCTAGCAATTTCTCCAACCAGGTCAAATAAATAATGAAGGAACTGGCTGGTTCAGTCCTGCAAAAGATCTAGCATTGCCTCCCCCAAGCCAGATCCCAAGCTGGATCCCCTGCTGGAGCCCAAGCTGGAGCCCACGCTGGATCCCCGCTGGAGCCCACGCTGGAGCCCACGCTGGAGCCCACGCACCCTGCAGGAATAGCAAGGCACGCTGCTCTGGCTTTGTTATCAGCCACTCTACTGGCCCTTACCTGCAAGGCATTTACAACTTTGATCTGGTGCTCTTCTCCCAGAGCCTGAATGCAGTGCTGGAACAGGCTGTTGATGTTGTCTTTGACTTTCATCAGTTCATCTCCATCCAGAGATTCCAGCTTTCCCTCCAGGTACTCCAGATTCACCTGAAGAAAAGCAAGACTTCATTACCAAATGACAAGAGCACAACAGGCACAATAACTAATGTTAAAAAAAACACACAATTACAAGTCAGGCTTAGGAAAGCTTCTTTTGATTTTTGGTCTGAGCAAACGCTGCAGTGTAAGCAGACGATCATACTGCTATTGTGCGATTCCTCACAGAACATGAAGAGCCCTGATTTCACAGCAGGAGATATCATATATGAGCAGTCTCAGGAAATGTGAGCAATAATAGGCTTACTGACACCAGTGTGCTTTATACAACAACAAGCATTCAGACACACTAATAAATGCAGACCCATATTCTGTTGCACATTTCACCCACTCAGATGCCTTTCTTACTAAATATATTGGTATACATGAAAAGGATGGACTGCTAATGGAATGATTATAATGAGCAATCCATCTCATAAGTGCGGTTGTACCCCAAGTGGTATTCATTTACAATTTGTGCAGCTTCAAATGCCAAGAATGGAGTGATTTAACCCACGCTTTATAAAGAATGCGTTCTCTCACCTTCATCAGGAACAGCTCTTCCCAAAAGCGCGGGTTGTTTTTTGCAGGGTCTTCCCTCTGAAATGAGAAACAGAATGGATTTTGTTTCCTTGTCTTGTTTAAAACTTGATCATGTAGTAAGCATTTTCAGGTTCTGAGTGGGGTTGGAAGAATAATCACATATTTTTAGTTTCTTGATTATTTATCATACTGAAGATGCATCATTAAAAATGGAATCATCTATGACAATCATGTTTCTGACAGTCACCTAAAGGTAAAAAATGAGAAGCACAACTGCTGCACAGAAGAAAGTGTGTGTGAGAGAGAACGTTAACAGGAGTGATAACCCTGGGCGTGGCCAGTTCAATAGGCAACTACCCCTTCCTAATAAAGTATATTACTCTAGTGTGGCAAGATAAGCAAAACGAGCAACGTGTGAGAATGCTGCCCCAGGGAGCCCTACTGCCCTTACCACCAAGATCTCCTCATACATCAGGACCACGTGAGAAGGCTGCCCTTCCCACAAAGATCTCCTCATACATGAGGACCAGGTGAGAATGCTGCCCTTACCACAAAGATCTCCTCATACATCAGGACCACCTTCTCCTTCAAAGGCTTCTTAGAGGCAGACGACTTCCGCAGCAAGCCTGCCTTCTTCTCCACCTGGGCCATGGTTTGGGGTCTGGGCACAGAAGTAACAAGTCAATAAGACATTGGGAGAACTCATTTGGGACACAGAAGTTTAAAGTTCAAGACAGTTAAATCTTAGAGACAGACAATTCAAGTTAAGCAGTACATTGACACCAACACATCCCTGATGTGCACCATTTATTTTGAGTACAAAAGGGGGATTTACAATGTTACTGATCAAGCAAACCAGGCTATTCTACTTTGGCACATTATAAAAATTGTATAAATACAGGTTCTCTACAGCAGAGGAACTGTGAAGGAATGTCAGTTCAACCATCTGCATAAGAAAAGCACACAAGAGCTTAAATACCAGCAATCACATTGGCTGTGGGCTGCATGCCTTTACAACTCACATGAGCACTGTATGATAACCTTACAGAAAGCCACTGTAGCTGCAATGCTTATAAAGCAACTCTGATTAGAAAATACTTTTTATATAATGCTTCGTCTATGCTTTGAAGTATAGCTTTGCCACACACCAATGTCTACCACACCGCCAGGCAATCACAATGGTCTGTTGTAATCTGTTTTATAAGGTTCTTTAAAACCTGAATGTATATTTGTTGTATCAATATGCATCATGGCAATGAGACTCCTATTGCACAGGACTTTCATCCACTCCAGGTTTTAATAGAAGCTTGGTTAGCCACAGTAGGTAAAGGTAACAAGCTCAGGTGTCTTATTAAACTCATAGTAAACCAGGAATGGATCAAATGCAATTTGTAGTCTTATTTCCATTCCTGTGCCCACAGTATAATGACACTTTGTAAAAACGTCTGTGTAGCATCCCTTAAACTTCCACGATAGGAGTTCAGCTATCTGAATTGGATTAAAATGGTTTGCATTCACGCTCAACTGACCTGCTTATTTCACCTCAGTTTAATGAGAGAATTGCTTTACACAAGCGGCCCCTTTATAAAGCTCACCCACTTAATGTACTTTTCCATTCAGTACAAAACAAAAGTGTTTTTCTTGTCCCATTAACTGGAAATTGGTTAACTAATTGGTATCACAAGTTTTAAAATTCTGTTTCAAAACTCTCAATACCACTGCAGTTGACATTTCCAGGAAACGTTTCCCGAAGTCTCAAAGCGACGGGCTTGCACGGAAACTGTTTGACCTGTTTGTTTTTCACGCTCAATGTTAGTGTGTGTAATCTGGGGCATCGTCAATCTCCCTCTAACAAAGTGGTATGGTCTTATAAGGTTTTTTTTTTGTTTTTTTTAATACAGTATTAACCAAAAGAAACCCGATTAAACGCTGCCTTGTCTTGCTAAACTAAAGTTTAGTGGGGGGTTTTTTTGTTTGTTTTTTTGCAAAATAATAATTTCATAATATAACAATATTTTGTTTATAATTTTTTTCGTGTCAGTAGCAAAATAGAGTAGGCGTTAAGAATTAGTAAACAAACATCACATCTTGTGTGTGGCAGGATACACGCGGCCTGTACAAGTCTGTGTAATCCCCGAGGTTTCCTACTAAGTATGCGGGCCTCACAACCTTTGCTTCATAGAACTCGCAGGCTCCAATCTCGTTGCCGTTTTGTTATTTCATTTTTTTTATAGTGTTAACACATACATTTCATTTAAGTATATGGATAATGTAATTAAAATAAATAACCTGACAGTGCTTTTAATATAATTGGCTCTTTTTAGCAACATATTTTAAAGAATACCGGTACCCGTCCGCTTTGGATTTACAAAAAGTGAAATCGTTTCAACTTTATTCACTAACGAAAAACCAGCATGGAAACAGAATTGGATTGTGCTGACCCTAAAAAGAAAACGACTTTAAATAATATGATACTGGCATTACCAATTAGACCAAGATGTGTTTGTGACAGATTGAATATGGAAAGCAGTGTGTATACTCGTTTTACTACAGACCTAGGATATTATTTGCATGGATTATGTGTAATTTCTTTCCTCTTACCTATTTTCGTGTATTTTTTTAAAATGTCATCTCCATTCGCTTAAAAACACAGCACGTCTCGTTACTGTTGTCGCAAGACCAACCCACCCGTCTCCATTACCTTCATCTGTCACACAAAAGCCTACATGGTCCTAGCGCCTGCCTGTCCATTTTAACGGGTGCAGTGTTACCATTTTTAGTGCAGAAATTGAAAAACAAGAAGAAAGAACACATAACCTATATTTAAATCAGAAAAAAACGAAGGCTTGGCCAATTTAAAAGCCCATTTAGCTTTCACGGAAGAAGAAAAAAACGTAAATTAAATCAATGTTACTATTAACACGTTTCTTAGTTGTGATCGAGATACACGAATGGCTTAACATGTATCGATTGCATTCTTAAAGGAGAGTACAGTATGAAAGTCGCGGGGAAATACCTCGAATCTGAAACCTTACTTACTACGATAATACTGCAGCACAACATTGCTGTTCCGGGGAATCGAACACTGTCGCTTTAAATCCTCTGTGGAATGTTCGGAGTGCAGGATCAGCTGATTAATAGCGCCTACTGTAGCGAGCCCCACGCAGCATCATATTTTAAGGACGGAAGCAAGTAAAGGAAAAGGAAAATAAAAACACGCAACCGCCCTAAGCTGGAAAAAACAGAAAAAAACACCTCCGAATGTAATTGATGCCGGAAATGAAGAAACGCGTGATGTGAGGAGGGGGCTGACACAGAGACAGAGAAGTTAATAGATTGTGCGAGTAAAGAAACGTGTTTTTGCAGCAGTGAGTCGGAGAGCAGGCAGACTCGAGGGTTGTGATTTAACACGGATGCTGGTTGTGTGATACATTTAGACACATCATTTACTTTCCTTTTCGTCTGGGGTGTTTACACAACATTCGCTTCTTCTCACAGGCTCCCCAGCCAGACAGTAAGTAACGATGAAAGGGTTCGCGTTGGAGCAGATGACAGATTTCACTGATTTTACCAGAGGCGGCGATTTGACCGAGTTTTTAAAGCAAACTAATAATGTGTTTAATATGAATAACTGTCGTTCGCATCCTGTCCGGGTCAGTCCAGATGCACAGCACATCCACGCCTTTCTTCAAAAACCAAAGCGGGGTCTGGTGACTTTTGATAGGATCCAGAGAGTCGCTGTCGCTCAGAGCCCCAGCTATTTGGACACGGGCTCCGCCATATCGGTTCCGATAGTGGAGCTGTTGTATTTAGACAGCGGCAGCAAAGACAGCTCGGCGCTGGTCGCGGTGATTCTTGAAAACGGTAAAGTGGAGTTTTGGAAATACGTGGAGAGAAAAGCTGGCTGGGATTTGTTGCAGACTTCAGACCTGTGCAACAGCACCAGCGCTAAAGTGGTGTCGGTATGCTCCAGTGGCAAGTTCATAATCTGGTGTGAAGAGAGACCCGCTTCAGAAAGCGCTTCAGTTTTCTCCGCAGCGCGTAACAACTTCAGATACTGCATCTGCAAAAGAACTTACGAGCTCCAGGACCGGGCTGTGCGCTTAGGGGGTGTTAAAATAGCCTTACACAACAGCCCGTCTTACAGGGTCCTTGCAGCGCAGGAGGATGTTTACCTGCTGCCAGACAATCAGGAGGCAGCCCTGGGCAACGGCTCCAAATTCTTCCTCACATGGTCCCCTAAACAGGACAGGATGACTATCAGTACTGTGTGCAAAGGAGCACTGCTGAGCAAAACCCTGCACTCCACCAGCAAGGATTCGGATTACAAGACACTGATTTCAGAGTGCATTGGAATGCTGGCCACAATCAGCCCCCCAGAAATCTGTTCTGTTGCCCCTACCAGCTGCGGTGGGCTGCTCTTGGTTCTCAGCTCAGGCTGCGTTAGTTTATTGCAAAGTGATGGAGTCCTGAGGCAGATCTATACTCTGGCATTAAGCTGCCCACTGGACTGTAGCAATCAGATCAGCATGCAGATCTACGGCAGTACCCTGGCTTGCATTGTGTACAGGACGCTGTACCTGGTTGACACCAGCACTGGCAGGCTGCTGGAGAACATTGCACTGAAGACCGATGGCATGCTCTTTCTAAACTCCAGGGAGAAGAATGACATCCACTTCCTTTCCAATACAGGAATGTACGTGGTGAAGGAGTCGGGGGTGGACCCCACCAGCAAGCAGCTGGGCCGCTCCGACACTGCCAGGCCGGGTGCTGTCTTGGTGGAGGCAGTCTTCGAAGAAGCCTGCAAGTACTACCAGCACCGGAGCCTGAGCAGCACACAGCTGACCGTGGAGAAACTGAAAAGCGGGGGCATGTTCCAGGCGCCCATCGCCCTGTCTTCCATTCTCGGGGTCTACATGAAAACCAAGAAAGCCAGCGAGCTGCCGCAGGGGGGTGGCGGTTACTCCAAGCTGCTGGCATCGTTGGGCGCGGAGCTAGAGAGCTTGATGGCCTTGGAGCAGCTCAAGGCATCGGTGGTCAGCGCCTCCGACAGAAAGCTGAGCGTTTCGTGTGAAACTCTGGTGGGGCAAGAGGTGAACCGCCTGCTCTTCTCGGACCTGGACAGAGACAATCTGCTGTACCTGAACGTCATTTTTAAAACCTTCCCCCGGGAGTCTTGGCAAGCCCTGCAGGCTAGTTTGCGATTCGGGTCCAATGGAGAGGGCTTCCTAACGGCTAAGGCAGCCCCGAGGTCTGGAAGACAGTCCTGAGCCCGTGCAGGCAGCCCCGACCCTCTCCAGCGGCCAGCAGCAGGCCTCCTCTAACGGGCAGCGCCTGTCTTTGAGCTGATCTGCCGCTCCTTTTCACCTTCCAACCCAAGTGGCTGCCCAGATTTGTTGAGCTGGCGCAGCAGCAAGCAGGCCTCTTCCTGGAACTATGGGGCAAGGAGAGCCCGGAGAGCGTGCCCTTGTACAAGCGGGCCCTGTGTGTGCTGCCGAGGGAGGGGCAGGCGCAGGAGTTGCAGGTGGAGCTCTTGCTCTGCAGCCAGAGACCCAACGCTGTCATGCAGGCCATGCGCATCCTGCTGGAGCTGCGGCGCTGGGAGAGAGTGGCCGAAGTGGCCCAGCGCTTCTCTCAACAGAGCCCCCTGCTCAACAAGGAGATCTTCACCACCCTTCTCTGTGAGGTCTCGCAGCACCGGGATCTGGACCCATACCTGGACCTACTTTGGACCTTGTGTCCCGAGGACATGACTGTCACCAGCATCCTAAATATTGTGCTGAAAAGCCTGCCTCTATGCGGAAGGGAGCCCGGACCATTCAGAACCGACAGGAGCCAGATGAGCATCGGGATACTGAAGCCGCTGTTGAACAAAGTGCTGCAAAGAGAAACCAAGCCAAGCCAAAGGTATGCGGACATCCTCCAGTCCCCTTCCTTTCCCCCTCCCACACCCCCGAGGCAGCCCAGGTCAGTCACAGAGCCCGCCATGGCCACTGCCTCCGCGCCCCTGTCGAGCATCTCATCCAGTGTGAACAACACCAGCGTGGATGAAGGCTGCTCCAGTCCCCGTCATGAGAATAAATAGCAGCTCTCACCTCCGGGAGTTAAGGGAGAAGATACCTTACAAGCGAAATCACCAAAGATATTTAAAACCTCGCTGGAATATGTGTTCCAGAGCAAGGATCAAATGTAGAAGACAAGTTAGGATACATACTCTCTTAACCAAAGTTTTTTATTTAGAAAAAAAAAAAAAAAGAGGTTTGACTGTGTTCCACATGTTTTCAAGAGATCATTCTTTGTTGTCAAATCATAAGGCCAATGGACTGGCTTTTGTTTTCAGCTCTAAATATGCAGCCAAAGCAGTTTTACAATCAAGGGTCTGGTTTTTCAAAGCAGTGCAGATGTATTATAGATCTGCCTGGATATTACCCTGCAGCCTGCTGTTGAAATGTTATTCATGTGCTGTTTACTAAACAGATGCATTGCGCACTGTAGAATGAGTGCCATGACAAAGTTAAAATGCCACTAAAGCACCACGAGCAAAGGGCAGAGAACAAGAAACTATTCATGTAGAGCACTGGAGATACCATTCCTGATGTTGATGGCTGAACAAAATACAATGCAGCCATTCGATTTCAGTTCTTATCTCAAGTTTGAGCTTCCTTTTAAAGGTAATGAGGAACTCTCAGTAAAGTTACTGCTTGTGTTTAATACCTATTAGCCTGTATATAGGATGTAGCCAATATGAATGTCTGCATTGTGCGCACACACTCACTCACTGAGGTGTGCATGTGCAGCACACTCCTGAGAACAATCCACATCTTTAAAGACAATGACACACTCTATCATATTCCACTGTGGTGAATTCAATCAGTTTACTTTTCATTGACGATTGGTGACCTTATATGTATTACACACATGTATATGTATGCACTGTGTTTAGCTTCAAAAAGAAGCATCTATGTTTTATTTATTAGGTACCGTACATATCTCGATTTTAATATAAAGTAGAAAGAACCTAAAATAGTTTAACCCATATTTTTTTAATTTCTTTGTCGGAAAGTGTATAATGTAGATTGAGTCCATGTGCAGTGTCTGTGTGTGCACGGCCATGCCTCTCTGCAGAATGAAGCGGTGTCTGTGTGTGCGCGGCCACGCCTCTCTGCAGAATGAAGCGGTGTCTGTGTGTGCGCGGCCACGCCTCTCTGCAGAATGAAGCAGTGTCTGTGTGCACATTGAAGCAGTGTCTGTGTGTGCACGGCCACGCCTCTCTGTAGAATGAAGCAGTGTCTGTGTGTGCACGGCCACACCTCTCTGTAGAATGAAGCAGTGTCTGTGTGTGCACGGCCACGCCTCTCTGTAGAATGAAGCAGTGTCTGTGTGTGCACGGCCATGCCTCTCTGTAGAATGAAGCAGTGTCTGTGTGTGCACGGCCATGCCTCTCTGTAGAATGAAGCAGTGTCTGTGTGTGCACGGCCACGCCTCTCTGTAGAATGAAGCAGTGTCTGTGTGCACATTGAAGCAGTGTCTGTGTGTGCACGGCCACGCCTCTCTGTAGAATGAAGCAGTGACATATGACTTGGGGAGATTATATTTAATAGCAATATTTTTTTTATTTTTTAGAAAACTAGTAGAATTATGACAATTAACCAAAAATAATCATTTTGAGTGCTGAAATGTGAAAACTGTTAAAAATGAAGCACATTGCTGAAGCAGACGCTAAGTTGTGTGTCTGTGGTGAGTGAGAGCGTTTGTGTGAAATCCTTTACTGTCTCACACACGCATCTCCCATTTCTGGTCACCTCGTTACAAAAAGGATATTGCTGCTCTAGAAAGAGTGCAAAGAGCGACCAGAATTATCCTGGGTTTAAAAGGCATGTCATATGCAGACAGGCTAAAAGAACTGAATCTATTCAGTCTTGAACAAAGAAGACTACGCAGTGATCTGATTCAAGCATTCAAAATTATAAAAGGTATTGACAATGTCGATCCAGAGGACTTTTTCGACCTGAAAAAAGAAACAAGGACCAGGGGTCACAAATGGAGATTAAAGAGGCATTCGGAACAGAAAATAGGAGGCACTTTTTTTACACAGAGAATTGTGAGGGTCTGGAACCAACTCCCCAGTAATGTTGTTGAAGCTGACACCCTGGGATCCTTCAAGAAGCTGCTTGATGAGATTCTGGGATCAATAAGCTACTAACAACCAAACAAGCAAGATGGGCTGAATGACCTCCTCTCGTTTGTAAACTTTCTTATGTTCTTATGTTCTGTGTATCTGTTGATCTCTGTGCCTTGCTGTTTCTCCTCTCTCTGGATTGTGCTGGAATGTTGTTTGAATTCACTCTGCAGTATTGCTGTTCGTTTGCACCTTCCTGTGATCAGAGAGAGAGGGAGTGAGGGTCACTTTGCAAGGATGAAGCAAAGTTTCAGGCTACATTAGCATTAGCTGTTTGTAGCAAGCAAGCTATTCTCAGGGGTTGTGAGAAGTTCATCCCGCTTTTCCATTCTCTTGAGACAATCCTGAGTACTGTGAGGTCATGCGAGGGGTGTCCTGGAAACACAGCAGATAGTACACTCCTTCATTTTCTTTTGAGGACCTTCCTGTTTGCTTCATTATACCGGAGTGATGTTCTGGAAACAGCCTTTTAATTTTCTGATTAGTATTTATGGTAAAGAAAATCATTTGTATTTAATAGTATTTAACAGAAAGCAAGAGGAAGCAACTCAGAGTTACTAATGAATTGGGTCCCCCTAATTACAAGAACGCTTCATGCTTGTTTTACACCTCGTGAACCCCCAGTGTTAAACACCACAAACAACATTAACCTGCATTGAAGATAGGTTTTCTGGGTTACCCTCATTTTAATGTTTCGATGCCAAGTGGAACATGCAGTACGTAAAGAGGGTCCCCTTTTATTTTTAGCCTGTGTTCTCGGCCTTAAGCAAAAATATTGGCCCACTGACATCTGCTAATGAGAAGCGGTGTGCGAGAGCTGCTTCTGCTAATGAGAGGCGGAGTGCGAGAGCTGCTTCTGCTAATGAGAAGCGGCGTGCGAGAGCTGCTTCTGCTAATGAGATGCGGCGTGCGAGAGCTGCTTCTGCTAATGAGAAGCGGAGTGCGACAGCTGCTTCTGCTAATGAGAAGCGGTGTGCAAGAGCTGCTTCTGCTAATGAGAAGCGGTGTGCGACAGCTGCTTCTGCTAATGAGATGCGGCGCGCGAGAGCTGCTTCTGCTAATGAGAAGCGGCGCGCGAGCTGCTTCTGCTAATGAGATGCGGCGCGCGAGCTGCTTCTGCTAATGAGAAGCGGCGGCGAGAGCTGCTTCTGCTAATGAGATGCGGCGGCGAGCTGCTTCTGCTAATGAGAGGCGGCGGCGAGCTGCTTCTGCTAATGAGATGCGGCGCGCGAGCTGCTTCTGCTAATGAGAAGCGGCGGCGAGCTGCTTCTGCTAATGAGAAGCGGCGGCGAGCTGCTTCTGCTAATGAGATGCGGCGCGCAGAGCTGCTTCTGCTAATGAGAGGCGGCGCGCAGAGCTGCTTCTGCTAATGAGAGGCGGCGGCGAGAGCTGCTTCTGCTAATGAGAAGCGGCGCGCAGAGCTGCTTCTGCTAATGAGAAGCGGCGCGCGAGCTGCTTCTGCTAATGAGATGCGGCGCGCGAGCTGCTTCTGCTAATGAGAAGCGGCGCGCGAGAGCTGCTTCTGCTAATGAGATGCGGCGTGCGAGAGCTGCTTCTGCTAATGAGAAGCGGCGTGCGAGAGCTGCTTCTGCTAATGAGAAGCGGCATGCGAGAGCTGCTTCTGCTAATGAGAAGCGGCGTGCGAGAGCTGCTTCTGCTAATGAGATGCGGCGTGCGAGAGCTGCTTCTGCTAATGAGATGCGGCGTGCGAGAGCTGCTTCTGCTAATGAGAAGCGGCGTGCGAGAGCTGCTTCTGCTAATGAGAAGCGGCGTGCGAGAGCTGCTTCTGCTAATGAGATGCGGCGTGCGAGAGCTGCTTCTGCTAATTACTGGATTTCTGTGCTCTACTGGTACAACTTCATAGGGAACAGAAACCGTATTACTGCTTTGCTCTAAGCTGTCTGCACATTTAACACTAAAACTATTCAATAGTACTCTGAACCTTGCTTGGGTTCATATACTGTACATGCATGTGTCCTAACAGTACAGGTACGTCACCCTTTCCGATGCTAAGAGCCCATTTTAAGGATGCTTATTTCAGTTTTAGCTTCTCCAATGTTGTTTTCACAGCAGTGGAGGGATTGTGGGTGCTGTTGCACTGTGTGATGGGGTTTCCATACTGTATATTAACAATAAGAATAATAAAAAAAGAGTGCTGTGTTTTCAGTGATTTTATTTGAATTGTTCCCACTCCTGATCAAGAGGTTGGTACCTTCACAGCACCAGTTATTCCCTAAGCAGTCCATCAGAGATGGGCCACTTCTGTTTGCACAGTGGATGAACACTGGACGTATCCTCATGCAGCTAGCATCGTAATGGTGCGCTTCCATTCCCGATACAGATCACACACGTGCAGTTTACAATGAAACACACAAGAAATCAGGTGCTAGATTCACAGAATTCCATTCTTAGCAAAAACACGTCAGAAAACAGCTCCTGGCTGGGTGGAACGTGGGTTCTGTCTGCACTGCACAGTGTCCCATACAGGTATGAAAACAGCTCCTGGCTGGGTGGAACGTGGGTTCTGTCTGCACTGCACAGTGTCCCATACGGGTATGAAAACAGCTCCTGGCTGGGTGGAACGTGGGTTCTGTCTGCACTGCACAGTGTCCCATACGGGTATGAAAACAGCGGCTGGCTGGGTGGAACGTGGGTTCTGTCTGCACTGCACAGTGTCCCAGAAGGGTATGACACTTCGATTGGCCACTGGAGTATGTATATATAAAAAAAAAACTCTTCAAAAGCTCTTTTCAAAATGGCCACTCTAGTGCTCTGTGGTTTGAGATGACTGTCCTCTAAATGACTGCAGGAAAAAAAAAAAAACCCATAGACAAGTGCTCTGGCTTTTGTGTTCCGTACCACATCAATGTGGGCAGTATTACTGACACTATCAGAGCACTAGAACTTGTTTAATTGAACCAGCAAGCCATCAACCATCCATCATTCCGGTAAATTAGTTAATCGTTTAATTGTACCTTTTTAACTTATTAAATCTGAGGTGGAATGTCCCTTTGGGAAAAACCCCAGTGCTGTGTGAAGCAGTTACCTTGTAACACCCCGTGCTGTGTGAAGCAGTTACCTTGTAACACACACCCCAGTGCTGTGTGAAGCAGTTACCTTGTAACACACACCCCAGTGCTGTGTGAAGCAGTTACCTTGTAACACACCCACCCCAGTGCTGTGTGAAGCAGTTACCTTGTAACACACACACCAGTTACCTTGTAACACACACCCCCCAGTGCTGTGTGAAGCAGTTACCTTGTAACACACACCCCAGTGCTGTGTGAAACAGTTACTTTGTAACACACACCGCAGTGCTGTGTGTAGTAGTTACTTTTCTATTCTATTTCCTTATTGACTCATGTTTAGACACCTAGAATAAATTATTCTGCACAGCCCAATAAAACAAATATGAACCTGTGCTGAACATATACTACCTGCAAGCACTACCTACATTGTGCTCCATCCTGTGAACGAGATGTTAAATCAAAGTCCTATTGTAAGTGACTCTGCATATAATGCACAGTTCACGATCTACCGCTGTAAAGCGCTATGTGATGGTGGTCCACTATGAAAGGCGCTATATAAAAATAAAGATATTATCTTCATCACAAGAAAACGTTCTTGCTGCTATTTCTGAAAAAACATCGTGTAATGAAAGCGATTCATTGCCTGCTTGCACTGTGCCTGGGAATAGGGTTGGAGCACTGATGCCCTCTTGTGGAAAGAGAGAGTAGCACATGGACTGATAAACAAGCTCACAGGTGTACAAGTGCAACCCACATTGTTTTCGGTTGGTGCTAGTTTTGTTTTTTAGATGAGACCCAGATTATAACGAATTGTGGAATACCGAGGCAAAAGAGTCTATTTTTGAAAATCATTTAAAATGACTAGATTTAAGAAAAGACAGGTTTGAGCCTGTGATTTCAGAGGCTAGATTGCAGCCTTCAAATTAAAGTATTGCAAGCACACACACACCCACCCAGTATAAAAGACGACAGGGTATCTCTGCTTCAATAAAGGATCTGGGTCTATGAGGTGGGAAACGGAGCCCCTGGTTTTATGTTGACAAGGCCTTTACATTTTTAACATTGATAAGCAACACCTAAAACTACATTTTACTGGTAAACAGCCATCGGCAGCATGACATGCATACTGTATATACCTGTATGTGAGCCCTGCAGGTATCAATACATTACCAACAGGAGAAGAGATGAAGACACCCAGGTGTTAATCCCTTCTGATGTCGTGAGCCACTCTGCCAGCTCAGTCACAAGACAAAGCAATGACACACAAGTAAACAGTACAGCAATAATGCAAATAAAAGCTCACCATTTTATTAAAGTGAAAATTCATCTTTATTAGTACCATACATGAATTATTAAAATGGCACAAACTATGCAAAAAATATTACACTGCCCCACAGACTAGGGGCTCTACAGGAAGATTGGAGGGTACAAATCACCATTCGGTTTGCATTTTAAAAATCGTACCTCAAAACCTGGGAGAAGAAAGCAAGCTGTTTAAAAATCCGACCAATTAGCCTAGCTCTGGTTTCTGGACTGGGACTCTATATGTGGGAGCTGGACACAGACAAGAAGCAAGTCTACAATACAGAATAGTGACAAACTCTTTCAGGGGTGGGAGGTGCACATCATTCAGGTGAGGTTCTGAAGTGACTATTAATGCCTAGGAAGTGGGTAGACGCACACACACACACACATTGCAATCAAGGTACTGCTTGATTGCAACGTCAAAAAACATTTATAAAAGACAGATAAATGTGTTGTGTGCTCAACTGTGCCACAATCCCACCCACAAATCGGGAGAGGTCTGCCCATTGTGCTGTGCATGAACAGCAAGGTGAACCAAAGGACAAGATGCAAGACTGGCAGTGGCAAGAGGGTCTATTAAACGTGTTGAGAAAACTTCAACACTTCTATTAACATTGTATTGGGGGCACTAATACCAATGGCAAATTTGGGATGTGTGAAAGTGGGATAATATCAAGATGAATGTAAAAAATGTACATTAAAAAACAAAAAACACACACATTGAGAGGGGTGGGGTTCCAAATGGTGAGTGTACCCAGAAATCGATCGGTCTCAAATCATGTCCAAAAAGGGTTTGTTTTTTTATTATTATTATTTTACATTAGACAGGGCCGGCTTCTGGGTGCTCTAAATAAGGAATACATTTAATTACAGGTATACAGAACTTTGCTACTACCTTAAATATACAAGCACAAACAAACAGAGAGAAATGTGTGTATATATATATATATATATATATATATATATATATATAAGAACAAAAACAAAAAGTACTTCACACAAGGTTACTTTTTTCTTTAAAAACAAAGAAAACAAAAACAAAATAATATTATTTTAGGAAGGGATTTAAAGGGTCTTGCTAGTAGCCTCGATCCTTGGTCTGTAGCTTTCAGCATCAGTAAAAACATGACTAGGGAAATACAGCCCACTAGAAACGGAACTCATTCATTATCTAACCTGTTAATATTCAGAGGTACCGGGTTTCAGTGGCATTAAGTGGTTTTTTTATTATTAAATTAATTTCTATTCAAAATGAAGTGTCTGATAAGAAACATTCTCTTGTACACGTTGTCTTTATTAAGGTATTTCATCCTCTTTCCAACCATGACATTGGTCAGAGCACCCAGCTGCAGTGCTAGTGGGCAGAGCAGTGCAAAACAGTGGCTTTAAATGTCTCCGGATTGAACTGCTGGACTCCAGTGTGGAAGATACATGCAGCTGCAAAACCCCCAGACCAAACTGCCTCCCAGCACAGTGCCAGCCTCTACCAGCAGCTGTGAACCCCCAGACCAAACTGCCTCCCAGCACAGCGCCAGCCTCTACCAGCAGCTGTGAACCCCCAAACCAAACTGCCTCCCAGCACAGCACCAGCCTCTACCAGCAGCTGTGAACCCCCAAACCAAACTGCCTCCCAGCACAGCACCAGCCTCTACCAGCAGCTGTGAACCCCCAAACCAAACTGCCTCCCAGCACAGCCCCAGCCTCTACCAGCAGCTGCTAGAGAGAATTACTAGCGGTCTTTGCGAGAGATCAATGTTGTTCTTTTCCCTGTGTGTTTTACCTGTTGGAATACAGAGGGGGGGTTCATTTGTATTCCAATAGTCCACACCAATCCCTTCCCTCACACAGCATGTCCTTCAGAGGTGCGGACGGCAGGTTAATGCTTCCTACAATAGAGGCTGGGCTGGGCAGGCAGGCCACAGGCTTGTAAAACACACACCCACACACAATATATATTAATGCTTTCAGACCTCTTGCTTCCAAACCCCACAAAGCTTAGTCTAATCACACATTTCTTGTTCGATTTTTGGAACATTACATTTTTTGTTGTTCTGTAAAAACTCCTGACAATTATCAAAATTTGATTAACAAAAAAAAAACAGACATTACTGAGTTTAAACATAGCTGGAAATAACGCAGACAGTCCCTTCAAAATTACATACATTATATATATATATATATATATATATATATATATATATATATATATATAATTTGTTGGAAACTACTTGTATAAATCAGGGGATGTGAGTAAATCTGGAGTTGTGTTCACAAGTAAAACAACATATCTGGCTGTGCACAACCAAATCCCAAGTACCTCAATGCTTTACTGTTTGTTTGTATTTAAGTTTTAACGCAGTGGTTCTCAACTCCGGTCCTCGAGCTCCAGGACAGTACGGGTTTTTGTTCCAACCAGGTCCTAAAAAAAAAATAATTTAAAATTTTAAAAATTTATATCGTAGCCTTAAGTGCACAGAAAAAAATTCCAGACTGAAGTCTTGGAGACAGTCGTGGATTGCTGTCTAATGCACACCAGATAGCAAAGTGTACTTTAAAACTGATATTTAGGTTCTGGTTGGAACAAAGCTGACCCTGATCCGATTCCATTGCACTGCTTGCTTACAAACTCCTGCTGCGATTGAGTAGCACTTCAGCCAGCAGCATCGCTGTTGCACCACACTGTGTGCAACACAGCAGTGCCCAGTATGAATTCACAGGCTGGACCTTACAGCTTCCATGTGATCTTATCCAAATCTGTGTGATCCATTAAAGCAGAGTGCGGAGTGCCAGCGAGTACAGAGCTGAAGGACCGGAGTGGAATGGCGCGGTTTAGAATGTGTTTTACAGGTAGGAGTCCCTACACGGTTGGGATCTCGTCCCGTCCCCCCTCCCCTCTTTTACTGGGACGCCTGTGATGTGGGGTTGTCGTTCTTGCTCTCCTGGCTGGAGGGGGCTTTGTTGTTCCAGGGGCTGTTGGCTCCCAGCGCTGGGGAGTTGTTGAAACTGTCCTCGTCGTCGATGCCATTTGCGGCGTCAAACTGCGTGTTCTCCAACCGTGTGATCAGACGCTCGTCTTCGTCCCCGAACTCCCCTCCCATCAGAGTGGGCTCTCCCACCACCATCACATCCTGCAGGGGGGACAGGAAGGGGCGCACACATTATCCCCGCAACAGGGGGAGAAGCGAGGATGCCCCGCAACAAGGGGAAAGGGAAGGGGGTGGCTAGGACCGCTGGCCTCGGTGCACTACATTTATTTAGCTCAGGGGATTGAAAATGTAAAGACCAGGGTTGCCACGTTCATAGTAAGCTGAAATGTATAATGGGTTAATGCTGGCCCCCTTAGTAAGAGTGCTTGATGGTCTGTATTATGGGTGTGCAAAAAGGAATATCATGTTTAACATGTCTTACCTTTCTTTACAAAATCCCTTTTACCCAAACTGAACATTCATTGTACATATGTAAATAAACAAACCCTAACCCTCAAACATCCCTAAAAGAATGCCTGCAAAACTACCTGCAATCCTAATTACAATAGAAATGCAACAAAACACAAAACATTCAAACCCACACCTCCACCCAAAATTCACAAGTGCTTGACTATGAGCACAAAGCTGACATAATCCAAGCCCATTTCTCCACCCATTAGGTAATGCAAGGTCAGAAAACCGTCTCCCCCTCCCCTCAGTAATGACAGTGAGATGCCCTGCACCCTCCCCTCAGTAATGACAGTGAGATGCCCTGCACTCTCCCCTCAGTAATGACAGTGAGATGCCCTGCTCCCTCTCCCCCTCCCCTCAGTAATGACAGTGAGATGCCCTGCATCCTCCCCTCAGTAATGACAGTGAGATGCCCTGCACCCTCCCCTCAGTAATGACAGTGAGATGCCCTGCTCCCTCTCCCCCTCCCCTCAGTAATGACAGTGAGATGCCCTGCATCCTCCCCTCAGTAATGACAGTGAGATGCCCTGCACCCTCCCCTCAGTAATGACAGTGAGATGCCCTGCTCCCTCTCCCCCTCCCCTCAGTAATGACAGTGAGATGCCCTGCATCCTCCCCTCAGTAATGACAGTGAGATGCCCTGCACCCTCCCCTCAGTAATGACAGTGAGATGCCCTGCTCCTCTCCCTCCCTCAGTAATGACAGTGAGATGCCCTGCATCCTCCCTCAGTAATGACAGTGAGATGCCCTGCACCCTCCCTCAGTAATGACAGTGAGATGCCCTGCTCCCTCTCCCTCCCCTTAGTAATGACAGTGAGATGCCCTGCACCCTCCCTCAGTAATGACAGTGAGATGCCCTGCACCCTCCCTCAGTAATGACAGTGAGATGCCCTGCACCCTCCCTCAGTAAAGTAATGACACTCCGATGCTTACAGGTACCTGACTGGAGAGCCCGAAGCTGCTGGCGGGCTCTTCTTCTTGCTGTTGCTGTTATTGTTGGTCCCTCCTCCGGAGCTCAGGGTGCTGCCTCCTGACATCTTCCGTTTCCTGCGCTTGCTGGGCTGCTGCCTCGCCGGCTCCGCTGTGGAGTGAACGCATCAGTTAGGAGTTAGAGATATAGATTTATATACACATTTACATAGGAAACAGAGATCCCAGTATTGAGACATGCAAGAGTAGCAACCTGCCCAGCTCAGCAATGCGAGGGACATTTTTTGGCACAAGGGCTGTAATCCAAAACAACCAACTTGCTCACCATATACCGAACAAATGTAACTCTGCCAAAACGCAGGAACTAAAATGAACAATTAAAAAAAATATCTTGCCTTGTTCATCGTTTCTCCTGGTGACCCTCAACTCGTATGTACAAAACGTGAATACGTTTTTATTTACCGCCCTCAAGTTTATAGTGGCTTATTTTTCTGGCGTGACAGCTTTTCACTCGTAAAGATGTTGTAACCAAAACACAGAGAAGCTGTGCTCTTGTATTCCACATGATAAACATTCATTCACCACACAGGGCTAATGCTAACGATGTGCTTTAACAGCTCGCATTAGTGGAGCTTCACAGCAGCAGGTAGAAAACGTGTCCTCCCAGGAGTAAACAGTAGTGGTGCAACAACTGAGCTTCGATTCCATATTGGTGAATCGACGCATCAAATTAGATTCCAGTATAAACTCTGCTGTTGCCAGTTTGTATTAAAACCTGGAGTGTGTGAGAGTGCGCTTCTTTTATTGCTAGTACGGTAGATTAGCGCGTTGCTAGGATACACACTTTAGGCGTCTACATTTGCATTGGAAAAGCCAAATCAAAAGTAGGTCTATTGTATTCACATTTTCTTTATTTAACCCTTAGCGGTCCATTTATTCAGCGCGTCTCAGGCGCGTCAGGTCCAATTTATTTTCACACGCGCAGTTTATTTTCGACGCACTGTTTAAAAGTATTTTCTTTCACAGTAAAACAGGTTTGAAAGGCACTGCATATCAACAGGACACTCAATACTGCATCTCCAGCCCCGCCCCACCCCTTGTTCGCTGTATTTTCCACATACCTCTTCATAGTCGTGCATACCGATAAATCATCTCCTGATCACTCGTTTTATCACCAAACTCCTCAATAATGTGATCCAAGTCATTATTTTATTACTATAACATCTCAAAAAAGCTCTGCAAATGTCTGATATTCTCTGAGCGCTGGATGCGGAAGCAGCTATCTTGTTTGTTTATGGCCGTGTTATCTATGTGGTGCAGGGGCTATCTGTATTCTTCAGATACGCCCCTTTTTTTTTTTCGGCTTCTCTGGGCTCCTATCGATCTCACTCAGCTATTGAATGGTTTTCTCGACTTTTTCCGGTGAAAAAACGACTTAGAGACCTGTTTTTTACGTCTTTTTGATGATGACGGACAGGGTCCGACATTGGACCGGAAAGGGAAAATTGCAATGTCGGACCAGGTCCAATATAGGACCGCAAAGGGTTAAAAATTAAAGCAATACTGTTTTTTTGTTTTTTGTTTTTTTAATCTGTTAAATCTACAGATTACCACCTTTCGTTTCAGAGCATGTTGTGTTTGGATTATATTGCAATATTATATAAAAAGAAGCAGAATTTAGTACGATAGTTAAATTTGTCAGGAGGATTTGTGAGATTAATTCAAATGTTTTGCTTTTGGACATAAATGGTTAACAGTAATGAACAACCATAGTTCAGATAGAAATGACAGTACATCAGCTACCCTGTCACAACTCCACTACCCAATCCCACCATCCTACTGGTTAGAATACATAAAACCTGACACACACACACACACACACACACACACACACTGACACACACACACACACACTGCACACACACACCCATAGACAACACTGCATACCAATTTGCTGCTTGAGCAGGAGGGAGCAGTCTAACACTATTTTTTTCAACGTATACTTTTCCAGAGCTAAACTTGAGCTTTTTCAAATCAGCCAACAATGCCACGGGAATGATATTAAGAAAATGAAATCAGAAAATGAAGCACTACTCATTGCCAGGCTATTCTTGTGTGCACCAGCACCAATTCAGCTGAGCAGAAGAAAATTCAATTCAGCACAAATTTAACTTTGGTAAAGGGGCAGCATTAGTTCAACTGCCAGTGAAATAAGGAATAAAAGAAATGAATAAAAAAGCTGAAATTCTGTGAAAGGTCAAGCAGATTATCTTTGCACAAGTGATTGCTTTTCCAAAGAGATCTGAACTTAATTCTGTAGGTCACATCACATGTCACCACTGTCCACAACTCCAAAACAGCCTGCAAGACACCATGCTGTGAGAAGCCAATCCTCATTCAGAGGATCATTTTGTTTTTTGTTCTTTTTGGGAAATCAGACAATTGACCAGTGTCTTTTCAGCATATTGTGTGGTATTTCACAACCCCGCTGCATAGCAGTTTGAACCATTCAGTGTTTTTTTCTGGAGCATACAGAGATGCCATGGTGGCCGCCGTGCAGCCACCTCAGAGCTACAGCGTTGGAGGACCACGCAGCTCTGGGCAACTTACAGGCAGGTCAAGCAGATTATCTTTGCACAAGTGATTGCTTTTCCAAAGAGATCTGAACTTAATCCTGTAGGTCACACCACATGTCACCACTGTCCACAACTCCAAAACAACCTTCAAGACACCATATTCTTTTCAGTTGTTAACTTAAGTCCTTTGTATATATATATATTTTTTTTATATTCGGAAGTGTTCTAATTTGAATAGAGGTCGTGCCTTTTTGTTTAACTATTATGCACAACAGTGTTTTTAATTATTGTATCTTCTGTTTCAAAAAAACAAAAAAACAAATGTTCTTTATTTTGAGAAATAAAACGTCAAATACAAAATGAGGGTGCCGATTGCACCACAAGTAAACAGTTCTGTCTCAATACAAGTCCTCACCTGGGGGCGCTACCATTCTCTGCCACTTTTGAAACAGGCATGTCTTGAGGCAGTCACGGGGACTTAAGCTGTAGGTCTTGTGTCTGGACATCAGCTCCTGCATGGGCTCTAAAATTACACACAGCTGGGAAGGAGGAAAGAGAAAGAGAGAAAGGAAAGTCATTCTAGATGTGCAATACACACACTGAACAAATGGCTTAAAATCTCAACGCAGCAGGAGTCAGCTATGCACTAAAGTTAAACTGCATTCTAAAATCACCAGAGGCACGAAAAGATGTGGGAAATGTGTCAAGCCAAACCAGACTGAAGTGCCTCCATTTACTTCCTCTACAGACATGTAGGTGAATGGCAAAAAAATAAAACACACGTAAAGTAAGAATCAGGGAAGCAATGCTTAATACAGAATAGGAGATAAACCCAAAATTAAATAGTCTAGCCTGTGCATCTACAGCTCAGGTTTGGGCGATAACCAGCATCATGAAACTCACTCGGAGATAGTTCAGCGTGGAGTTTGAGAGGCCACATCTCGTGATGTTCTTAGACAGCTGGTCCAACATCTGGGGATCCTGGGCCTGTGGAAAACAAAACCAGTTACTAACAACATTGCTGCTACAGAACCGAGTTCAGTACTGACTTCGCTTCAGAAGCAGGCGCTCTGGGTCTACGGTCCCCAGGTACTTTCTTTACCATGTAGAACTCAACACAGATGTCCTAACTTGAGGTTTACCAGATCTCAGTTCTCTTTAAACAATATTTTGCTACGTAATTCCACATCCACGTACATAAAAAAACAGCATGCTTACACAGCAAAGCAGAGTCACAGGGCTGAAAGCCCTCCCAGACGGAACAGAACTGATTTCTCCAGCGCTACTCACATGCATGGCAAGGATGCTGCGAGGAATAAGCTCGCGGTGCTGCCTTATGCTGAAATGCCACGTCTTTATCCTCATCATGTCATCAAACATGAACTCCAAGTACAGCCTGCCCTCCACACACACCTGGGGAGCACAGAGAGCACGCATGAGACAGCAGTAGAAGAAACGGGCAAAGGGAACACAGCAAGACCTGGTTTATTAAAATAAACAGGTACCTGTGTAAACATGGGCTTTCCATTCTGTGTGACCATAGTGCACTGGTCACAGTCCAGAGACACAAAGTTATTGTGAAATGATTCCTTAGGATGCTTTAAGACGTAGTACAGCTCTGTGGCGCCCCCTTCGAAGATACTGCGGAAATAGCGAGGAATCAACGTCCGGCCAATTGCTGTGAATGGAAAGAGCAGCAGTGAGTAACGGTGTGTGAAGCTTTACCCCGGGTTTGCCTCGCTGTTAGAACACCAAGTCATTTCCATCAGGTGGCTATGCAGCAGTGTGGAGTAGTGGTTAGGGCTCTGGATTCTTGACCGGAGGGTCGTGGGTTCAATCCCAGGTGGGGGACACGGCTGCTGTACCCTTGAGTAAGGTACTTTACCTAGATTGCTCCAGTAAAAACACAACTGTATAAATGGGTAATTGTATGTAAAAAAAATAGTGAAATAATGTATGAAGTGAAATAATGTGATATCTTGTAACAATTGTAAGTCGTTCTGGATAAGGGCGTCCGCTAAGAAATAAATATTATTATTATTATTATTATTATTATTGTTATTATGGGAGAGGCTATGAGAGTTTATCTTAGTGAAAGGAATTCTTCTGTCCATACCACAGCCGGTAGTATTAATAGCTGGATATGGAGAGTGGCAGTTTCTCACTCTAAAATAAAGGGCTAAATAATAAGCTTACTGTATCGCTTGGGCCCATCTTCCAGGCAGAAAGTGATCGTCAGCATGGCATCATCCTCAAAGAACTCTGTAGTGAAGGCATCCCACCAGAGATTGTCACAGTCCTGCAGAGCATGTGAGAGAGAGGAGGGCAGGAATGCCACTGAGACACAGCCTTGTATGGAATCCACACTACAATCTCTGCACTAACAGGTTCCACTCCCCAGGGTTGGGAGAGGGTGTACCGAACCAACACGGTACTAATCCTGCGCTTGTCCAAATACACATATCCACTTTTACATCTTTTTAATATGATACACTGAAACTTTCCATAGTTACTTAGTGCTGCCTGAAAGAGGCAGGAGTAGATGTGGTCAGTCAGTTAATCACAGTGCTTGCTACTGTAACAGCAAAAGGACACTGAATCATGCAGTGACAGTGAATAGGCAAGTTACCTCTGTCCAGTTCTGTAGACGCTTATTGAGCTCGAATATCCTGTAATCTGTCTGGTTCCCATACGGCGTGTGCCTCCTGCAAGAGAAACACAAGAATAAAGCTCAGATGCAATGCAAGCAACCATTTCTTTCATTCGGCAATTTGAAAACGAGGGCGACTGCCGTGCAATTTAATAAAGGCAGCAAATGTGTCATTACTTCCTAACGAGCATCCCTGTCAAAGCACAAGTGGGATCAGTAGCAGCAATAATGAAACAGCAGTGTTGCTGCGTATGAAGCAACACAAAAGAAAGTAAAGCACAGTAAAGAGCTCCTTGAATATGAAGTCACAAGGAGATAGATTTGATGCTTTTCATATCTACTATCAATACTGTGCACACAAGACTGGGGAGACAGCACACTGACATTGGCACACAAAGACAGGACAGAGAGAAGTCTTACCCTATTCCGGGCTCTAGATATGTAGGGGGGTACATAGGTGTTGGACTGCAAAGAGAAAGACAGTACATCAGCTACCCTGTCACAACTCCACTACCCAATCCCACCATCCTACTGGTTAGAATACATAAAACCTGAACACACACACACACACACACACCTGCATACCAATTTGCTGCTTGAGCAGGAGGGAGCAGTCTAACACTATTTTTTTCAACGTATGCTTTTCCAGAGCTAAACTTGAGCTTTTTCAAATCAGCCAACAATGCCACGGGAATGATATTAAGAAAATGAAATCAGAAAATGAAGCACTACTCATTGCCAGGCTATTCTTGTGTGCACCAGCACCAATTCAGCTGAGCAGAAGAAAATTCAATTCAGCACAAATTTAACTTTGGTAAAGGGGCAGCATTAGTTCAACTGCCAGTGAAATAAGGAATAAAAGAAATGAATAAAAAAGCTGAAATTCTGTGAAAGGTCAAGCAGATTATCTTTGCACAGGTGATTGCTTTTCCAAAGAGATCTGAACTTAATTCTGTAGGTCACATCACATGTCACCACTGTCCACAACTCCAAAACAGCCTGCAAGACACCATGCTTTGAGAAGCCAATCCTCATTCAGAGGATCATTTTGTTTTTTTGTTCTTTTTTTGGGGAGGGGGAAATCAGACAATTGACCAGTGTCTTTTTCAGCGTATTGTGTGGTATTTCACAACCCCCGCTGCATAACAGTTTGAACCATCCAGTGTTTTTTTTTTTTCTGGAGCATACAGAGATGCCATGGTGGCCGCCGTGCAGCCACCTCAGAGCTACAGCGTTGGAGGACCACGCAGCGCTGGGCAACTTACAGGCAGGTCCGCAGGCGCCCGGTCAGTCCACAGGAGTCGCTGGTGTGCGGTGAGCAGAGGACACCATGGCCGACGTAAGCCAACCCCCACCGGCGCGCCGCGCGCCCTGGGAGCTACCGTCCACGGCAGTGGAATAGCCTGGCCTCGAACCGGCGACCTCCAGGCTATAAGGTGCATCCTGCAACTTTACTGGATGTGCCACTCGGGAGCCTTGAGTTCTGTTTTAATTACAGTCCCACCATTGATACTAGCTGTACCAGTATTGCAAAATTCAAGTCTGAATTGGAAATGTGAAAAAAACGTATAATTTAACACTGCATGAATACATACTGCAAGCTCACCAGACCTACTTTACTGATATTTGTAATACAGCAGAAATCCTGTATGAGAATGGGACCCAGCCCTAGATAGAGGGAGGCTGTCTCAAGATGAATGGAACTGAAGTGTCTTGATATGGAGCTGGTCACAAGGAGCAAGCTTACTGTGTGAGAGTGTGTGTGTGTGTATATACATATATATTACATAGACTTGCTACTATTCGATTTTTATTTATTGCCAAATCGACATTTAATATTGACGTTTATTTTTCAAAGAATTTACCAGGTTTTTTCGATCTTTATATTTCAATTCAAGCAGAGCATGGGTGAAAATCGACCTTTATGCTTAAAAAAAACTTATGCCATTGAGAAACGTCTCATTTAGAGAATGCAACAAAACCACGGTTACCAACATTCGAATTGAAATAACGCTTTGGTCACAGCGAAGCTATACCTTGTAAAGATAAAGTTCCTACACAAATTAAAACATTGTCTCAAATAAACCGTTAAACGCAGCATATAAAGTGTATTACAGACTTTTATAGCACACATTTACAAGTAAAAATAATATGCTCAGAACAAAACATTAGACAGTTGATCAGAACTAACTTGCACTTATTATTCTGAGCTCCGCCCCTCTCCTGCTTCAGCACAGCTGGACTCAGAGTCACTGGAGGCAAGGCAGAGTGGCCCGCTTCGTCCTGCCGCGGAGACTTCAGCCGTCGATCAGGGTATTGTGCTCAATACTCATTAAGTGTTTTCCTCTTGTGCCCCATTTTCAAATCAAACTAGTAACTGTCACTGTATATACCTATAATAGCAAAAGCTTACCTACACCTTAACCCGCTAATTTCAAAGTAGGCGCTTTGAATGACAGGCGCTGTAGGTGGCAAATGAAAGTGCACAGTCGGTCTTGATGATTGACAGTCATTTAAACGAATGAGAGTATTCTATTGCTGCTTCAGCCAACGAGATCTGTCAGAACAGGATGAAATGACTGATGGTGAAACTACAGTAGCCTATTAAGGAACCACTGAGTTGACTGACAGCGACCCCCAGCCATTCAGAGCGGAACGGAGACGGGACAGACAGTAGAAAAACTACACAAGTATAAAAGTATTTTAGACAAGTATAAAAACTACACAGACTAGACATGATTTCTTAAATTATTATTTGTTAAAAAATAAATAAAAATAATAATAATAATAATAATAATAATAATAGCGAGTGGTTTTACCGACGTTTATCCTATATAAATATTTTTTGGGAATTCGACGTTTAATGAGCTTTACCGTATAAAAATCAAAGTAGCAAGACTGTGAAATATATATATATATATTTCACATGTAGGTCAGCCTTTTAGTTGGTCATGGAAAGCAAGGCTCACCCCACGTCTCGGTCTAGCACGGTGCCCGGGTGGAAGGGTTAGGGTTAGGGTTTTAGAGCAATGCAGACTCACCCCACATCTCGGTCTAGCACAGTGCCCGGGTGGAAGGGTTAAGGTTAGGGTTAGGGTTAGGGTTAGGGTTTGGGTTTTAGAGCAATGAAGACTCACCCCACATCTCGGTCTAGCATAGTGCCCAGGTGGAAGGGTTAAGGTTAGGGTTAGGGTTTTAGAGCAATGAAGACTCACCCCACATCTCGGTCTAGCATAGTGCCCAGGTGGAAGGGTTAAGGTTAGGGTTAGGGTTTTAGAGCAATGCAGACTCACCCCACATCTCGGTCTAGCACAGTGCCCGGGTGGAAGGGTTAAGGTTAGGGTTAGGGTTTTAGAGCAATGCAGACTCACCCCACATCTCGGTCTAGCATAGTGCCCGGGTGGAAGGGGGGGAAGGCGCTGCCGTTTGGGGGCTCCTTTGGAGAGTACAGCTTGAATGACTTGGAGGAACAGCCTGCAGAAACACAGAGGAGGAAAAACAGCACGGTTATTAACAATATTCCAAACGCATTCCCTCAGAGGCCCCGTTCAAACCTCTTCAAACACATCAGCAGCACAGGCTGCTGCCCCACATGTACTTCAACTGTATTATTTATTTACTGTGTGTTCTAAAATCAATGCACTTCTTTCTACTCACTATTGCAACTGGCTATTGATGGCCTTTATAAAGAAAGCGCTCTGGGGGTCTCAATCTAGTTTCCAGCTCTGGGGTTCCGAATGGTTTTTTTGGCGGACCTCCTGTGAGCTCAGGTTCAGATCACAGCTTTGTGAGGCCACCCTCAGGACTGGAATTGGACAGGTCTAGACAGTCCTCTTTGTGGTCTGCTGCACACACACACCGATGTCAATGGGCATCACCAATGAGGTATAAGTTCATAAGGAAACTAACACTCTGCTTAGAAAAGGTACATATTCTCTCCAGAATGTAAAACCAGAAGGTGAATGCCTTGACAGTAATGCTGTTCAAGGGGAACGAAGACCAACTCCCTCAATAATTAATAACATGGTTACCTAAAAGGGAAAGAAACGCTGTAGCTTATATCCATTAAGGGCTCCAGGACTGGGATGAGGGTCAGCACACCAGCCCATAAACCAGCCATTTATAACCCCAATTATCGTAAATGCCGGTATATACATCCTGCCATGTCCTTTAGCAAGCTTTGATGGATTAGAATCACCTGGGATTGCTAGACTGAAGAGGACTCCAGCTCAATTCCAGCAAGGGATCCTCAGTAGAAAGAGAAACTAACGCACTTTTCCCGATTCACTGATGGCAGCCATCAAACTTCACAAGGAGCTTTCCTGTCAATGTGCTATCTAGCAAGAATATGAATGAGCTCCCTCCATATCAATTCCGAAATCGGAGCCGTGAACGATTTCTCTTGATGGAAAAGACCAACTCTTGACCCAAACCCTTGCTGAAATGCAAAAGGTAAAAAGTTGTAATGAATCAAAGCCAAGAAAGGGTCACCATCTTCTGAAACAGATTATTGAAATGGTTTAGTAATTCGAGGCAAACCAATATTCTATATCAGAGAGTAAGAGACGTTTTAATGCATAGCCCAGTACTTAGACATCAAAATCCAATGTGGCACGTTTTCATTTTCTGAGAGCATCTTTTCCACAGAATAGAAAGTGTACTTGCAGTTAAGGCTCTTCACTGCTTGAGGGTACTCTAGGTCCGAGGTCTGGATAACCTCAATTGATTTGTCTGTAGGTCTAGACACTGACAATACTAAATCACCCACTCCTACTGGTGAATCACAGCTCACAATTATAGACTGATGACAGCAACTGTGTGCATGTCCTCCTGTCCAGCATATTTGTAGACCTGCTGATCCAAAGCGGTCTTTCAGACAACAGATATTTTACCATACACTGTGATAGGGCACCCAATACTCCTCAGAAGATGCAGGAAGAAGATACTGACTTTACACGCAGGTGCAGTGAGCAGCTATCCAGTCAACGTCAGCTAAATGATGTTCTTCTACCACAAAACATGGATATCAGGCCAGACCTCAAATGGACACAGTTTTCTGCAAAGGTGCCCAATAATGCCTGCTAGGTGGTGGCTTGTGATGTGGACTAACTGGTTCTGAACAAGGTCTTCAGCATTAACCACTGTGCCACCTAGCCGATCGCTTTGCGAAGCTTTAACTAGTACAGAACCACCGTATGGAGTTTCTGAAGTGGTTACGGGGAGAGGTATGATCTGGGGCACAGACTGACCGCTTGACAGCACTGGCATCTAAAGGCATGTAGGGCAAGACGGGCACCAGGGTATCCTATATCTCCTTCCGTCACGATTTTATCATTTCATTTTTAGAAATGTTTTAAAACACTTGGTGAACTCTGTAGGTTGGCCCTGCCAAAAAACATACATGATGTATTAAACAGCCACACAGACAGGATAATTATATGGTACACGTATGCAAGGGGATATTACTATTATTATTAGTTTATTTAACAGACGGCTTTATCCAAGGCGACTTACAGAGACTAGGGTGTGTGAACTATGCATCAGCTGCAGAGTCACTTACAATTACATCTCACCCAAAAGACGGAGCACAAGGAGGTGAAGTGACTTGCTCAGGGTCACACAGTGAGTCAGTGGCTGAGGTGGGATTTGAACCGGGGACCTCCTGGTTACAAGCCCTTTTCTTTAACCACTGGACTACACAGCCTCCTATACAGCAAACACATCAGTAATACAACACTCGCTAAAAACATCTTCCATGTCTATATATTTGTATTTTTTCACAGTATTATACAAGAGAGCTTTTTACCAACAAGCCTGTAAGAGGAGGACACTTCTCAGCTGGTGCCACTGCACTGGCCACATCCCGTTTCCATTAAGGGCACTGTGAGCCTGTTTATCACCATTCTCGTTTTACTGTTTATCGAACAATAAAATAAATGCAATGTGCCGCGTTTTAACAATCATACGCTTTGTAATTTCAATCAACACCGTAAAATCACCACTGCCTCCTGAAATTAAAATATATCTTTATTTTAAGTATCTCTCATCCACGGTAAACAATCTTTAATTGTTTGTGATAGTCCCTTTGAACTCTTATTTCAGGCCACAAACATTATTTTGACAAAAATGCCTTTTTGGTTGCTGAAATACAGCTTTAGTAGTTCAAATATGCTACACGTTTTATTAATAATTATTATTAAGTGTACATTAAACCCACGAAATTAGTGGTTTTATATGTCTGTATTTAAATGCCTAGTGGTGTATAATTACCTAAAAAAAACTACAATTGTTTCAAATCAATGGTCGACAAATGCATTTTAATAACCCTTATTCTTCTCCCCCCACGAACTAGCGTCTGGAGTTGGTCTTAGCCATGTATTACAAGCATTGCGTATTCTATATATAGAATGTATTAAATAATAAAATAAATTGTCAAAAATCCGTTTACAAAAAAAGTGAAAGTATATCTTTATTTTAATTTGCAAATCACATTTAAAAGCGCTCGTTTTCTGAAACTCGAGAGCGAGAAACCAAACGAAACATAACAAAAACACACATGTATGTTACAAGCAATTTTTAGGCCTTAGGTAGACATTCGTTGTGTTATATTATTTCGATACATAAAAATAAACAAACAAATAAATAAATAAATAAAAATAGTAATTCATAACGGAAACATGCATTCTTTAAAAATAAATAAATAAATAAATAAATAAATAAAAACCAAACCAAACACTCCATACACAAAACGGAGCACAAAAATATATCTCTATTTAGCACCGTACCTGCACAGAAGTCCTGGTCTGAAATTGATGTTTGTAGAAATCCACAGTAAAATCTCGTTCTCTTGTTTTTTTGCTCGCTGTATTTATGTATTATTTCTTAATGTATTTTTATTTGTAAAATGGACCTATTTAATGAATAAAGGTACGCGAAACTGAAAGCGTTTGGTCGTGTCTGGCGCTGTGGCAAATGGAGCAGGCCTAGTATGTTAGCAAAAGCCTGGTGTAGACGGAGGTAAGGAGCCCGAACAGCCCTTTGTTCCTGGATAGACATGAACAATAGCCCTAGGCCCTCCTCTTTCTCTCCCCTACTCACTCACTCTCTCTCTCTCTCTCTCCTCTCAGCCGCACAAACCCATTCGAAGTCCCTTCTCTCAGACGCAAACAGCCCTTCCTCCCCCCTTTGATTCATCGCGTGTGTAATACACACACATACTTCACTAGAAATGCAGTGCCCCCCACTGTTATAAACACTGCAAACATGCTCACTGCTAATAAAAAACACATACAGTCTCAACACCCTCTTTTCCAACAAAGAAAACACTACATAGATATTTACAAAACTTGAATCCACACTTTACTTGATTTGTATGTATTTTTAAAGCATGTTTTGTTAAATTGAATAGGGTTTTTCATTCAACGTTTTAAAAGAGATTATTATTTTATTCAGCGTTTATTATTTTGTTCTCTCACAGGGGAACTGACAGACAGCAAGATCAATGCAAAAGTGAGTCTTGCGGACCTCAGAGTCTGCAAATTCATCACAAACAAGTCTGTGTATCTAATAAGACAATGGGAACTCTGTCCTGGGGCTCTGAGAGCCAGCTTACAAGGGTGCAGGTCCTATAATAAATACTGCACACAGTGCAGTGGGTGTGTCACTCAGTTGAGGGAGTCCTCAGAATTAAGCTACAGCTTTTTGTTTGGGAGAGGAGAGGGTGTGTCTCAGGATCTTCACATTGATTAGAGTCACATTATAACTGTAGCTTCTTTTTACTGAGCAATGCCTATTCCTGGCTGGTGTTACACAATACACAGCTCAACACAGACCCCACATGCGCAATATTATTACACACTGTACTGATTCCACACTACCTGACAAAAGAAAAGCAGCCACCGATTCTTACAAAACAAAGCCACGCTCTCTTCCACAAGCAGCAACACCAGCCTGCTTTTAGCACTGAATTGAATTCTGCATTAGGGATTACTAGCACATATTTCTGCTTATGTAAAATGTGCAATAACGTTTCCTTATTTTGTTTCACAATCACTCAACAGTAGTGTATACTGTGTTTAAATCTGGATACCGGAGCAGGTGTGGAGTATAGGGCAGCAGTGTGGAGTAGTGGTCAGGGCTCCGGACTCTTGACCGGAGGGTCGTGGGTTCAATCCCTGGTGGGGGACACTACTGCTGTACCCCTTTGAGCAAGGTACTTTACCTAGATTGTTCCAGTAAAAACCGAACTGTATAAATGAGTAATTGTATGTCAAATTAATGTGATATCTTTTAACAATTGTAAGTAGCCCTGGACAAGGGCGTCTGCTAAGAAATAAATAATAATAAGGCAACAGAGACTACAGCACATCCTGTCAAGCCCACAGATGTGTTATTATTAGGACAAGGCAATACTAACGTTTGCCCTTTTGAACACACACATGCAGGAAAGCACACGGTTGAAATCAGAAGCGCTTGTGTGTAAGTTTTGTAACAGTGTGTCTGTAAATACAGCACATACACAAACTGTGAACACCACAAGTCAAGCAGGATGTGAAAAACTGTCTACTCACGTGCTGGTTTGTTTGTTTTTTTATCTCCAAAACACAGTGAAACCTGAACTCAACAGTCATGCCACGGACTGGATGTTTGGTTATTCAAAGTTCCTCTGCAACTCACTCAGTCCTGGGTAAGCTGGCTATACTCCACTTTCCAAGTCTCTCATTTACATTCATGCACAATTAAGGATGGGCAGAGAGGGCTATAGACTGCAATGTAGTCAGACCAATACTGTCCCTTTTATAATACAGAAAGTATAATAGCATTGTGTTTTTTATATGTTATGTAGAAAAATCCTCATACCTGCAAGATCAAGCTGGTCGCTCATGGCTCATATGCTGCGTCAGTATTCTAACTCCAGAGCGTTGCCTTGCTTGTGTTGTGTCAAGAACCTTGTGACCTCCAGTGACTATGGGAGTTATCTCCTTCTAACTGCTCTGTAGAGAGGGTGGGGGGAGAAATGATACAGATAGAAGTGTCAAGTACCACCCCACCCCCTTCCCCGTTCCAAGCCTCCCTCACCCAACAGGAAACCACGAGCAGGATCTGCGAGTGTCCTGATAACACAGCCACGCAGCGACACGAGAGACTGACAGCACAGCCGCGCAGCGACACGAGAGACTGACAGTACAGCCGCGCAGCGACACGAGAGACTGACAGCACTGCCATGCAGCGACACGAGAGACTGACAACACAGCCACGCAGCGACACGAGAGACTGACAGCACTGCCATGCAGCGACACGAGAGACTGACAGCACAGCGACACGAGAGACTGACAGCACAGCCGCGCAGCGACACGAGACTGACAGCACAGCCGCCCAGCGACACGAGAGACTGACAACACAGCCACGCAGCGACACGAGACTGACAGCACAGCGACACGAGAGACTGACAGCACAGCCGCGCAGCGACACGAGACTGACAGCACAGCGACACGAGAGACTGACAACACAGCCACGCAGCGACACGAGACTGACAGCACAGCGACACGAGAGACTGACAGCACAGCCGCGCAGCGACACAAGAGACTGACAGCACAGCCGCGCAGCGACACGAGACTGACAGCACAGCGACACGAGAGACTGACAGCACAGCCACGCCAGCACAGCACACGAGAGACTGACAGCACAGCCGCAGCAACACGAGAGACTGACAGCACAGCCGCAACAGCGACACGAGACTGACAGCACAGCCAGCAGCGACACGAGACTGACAGCACAGCGACACGAGAGACTGACAGCACAGCCGCAGCAGCACACAAGAGACTGACAACACAGCCACGCAGCAACACGAGACTGACAGCACGCACACGAGAGACTGACAGCACAGCCGCCAGCAGCACACGAGAGACTGACAGCACAGCGACACGAGAGACTGACAGCACAGCCGTGCAGCGACACGAGCAACACTTTATCCATCTCTCCACCAGTTCACTGTGCTAAAATGCATGTGTTCATACGAGCACAGACTGAGGCACAGATGGCTCTGGAGAGCTGTGAACAAATATTAAGCCACAGTTTAAGGATTTTGGCACCATCTAGTGGGAAGAAAGGGTACATGGAGTCAACCTTCAGAAAGTCTGTCTCCACATTGAAAACAATGAATTAGTGAAAGGCCCTTATGCAACAAAATATAGCACATGTTCAACTGACTGCGCATGTGTACAGTCAGGTTTGCTCTGCTCTGCGTCTCATGAGAAATATAAATCAGATCACTTTGTTATGTAGTCTATTTCAAGCCTCAGCAACACAAGTTTGAATTTCAGTTTGTGGAGGGGTTCCACTTCTGTTCACTGGAGTACCCAGGATGCAGGCTTGTGCAGATCATTTTGCTTCTCAGTTTAGTTCCTTTCAAGCAGCATAATGCCTTTTGAGACCCTGTTGCCATTTGAAATCACATGACTTTGAGAATGCAATGCTAATATTTGAAATGTCAATCACATGACTTTGAGAATGCAATGCTAATATTTGTGATGGCATTAAACACTTTTTCTAAGAAGGGGCTCCCATGTCATTTCTGCCACTCGATGGTTTCATGATGTGGACCGTCTCCCCAAATAATAGCTAAGCCCGCCCCACTCAATCCACCTGGAACCAGGCCAGGGTTTACTGGAAATTGTAGCAGACCCATTTAGTATTTAAAACGCTTTTAAGAACATAAGAAAGTTTTCAAACGAGAGGAGGCCATTCAGCCCATCTTGCTCGTTTGGTTGTTAGTAGCTTATTGATCCCAGAATCTCATCAAGCAGCTTCTTGAATGATCCCAGGGTGTCAGCTTCAACAACATTACTGGGGAGTTGGTTCCAGACCCTCACAATTCACTGTGTAAAAACGTGCCTCCTATTTTCTGTTCTGAATGCCCCTTTATGTAATCTCCATTTGTGACCTCTGGTAATTACAGCAAAGATCAGATAGTCATAGACAGCGAATTGCCCCACCCCTTTCCTGTCAGTAACCAACCAGCTGCTTCCCCTAATGATTGATGTGTTTTGTAGCCAACAAGATTCTTTGAGCCCCAAGACAATGTTATTATTATTATTTGTTCATTTAGCAGACGCCTTTATCCAAGGCGACTTACAGAGACTAGGGTGTGTGAACTATGCATCAGCTGCAGAGTCACTTACAATTACGTCTCACCCGAAAGACGGAGCACAAGGAGGTTAAGTGACTTGCTCAGGGTCACACAATGAGTCAGTGGCTGAGGTGGGATTTGAACCGGGGACCTCTTGGTTACAAGCCCTTTTCTTTAACCACTGGACCACACTGCCTCCCCAATGTTGGGGTTAATGTTATAGGAAGGGAAGCACGAGACAGTTTCCTAGAAGCCAAGGGAAGCACACTGACACATGTACTGCCATCAAATGAGAATACAAGCTCTGGCATGTGCTTCCTTCACAACAGCACAGCCGACACTGCCCATGCAGAGTGATAAAGTGCATGACAGGTAAGACTTATCAAATGACTTTGTCAGCTACTTGAATTATTTGAAGAGGTCAGAGGTTAGCAGTACATTAGCCCAAAGCACTACCTAGACTCAAAAACAGATTTGTATTTTATTTTAAAAAGGAAGATATACGTCTGTTTAGACTTCAGTCAAGCTGTACAGTCATCTACTAGCCCTATAATTATCTACAGGAAGTTGTTTGGTTCCTGCTCTGAATAACACGCAGGTCTTTGTCCGGAACAGGGGAAGCCAGAATCGGTGCCTCTGTTCCTGCGAGCCCCTCTACAGCTATTGCAACTGCGCACAATTAAACAGCCTGCCTCTTGTTTGGTTTCCATTTTAGTGCTTGAAGTAATTTTCTTCTAATCAAGGGAAACATGTGACTTTCCGCTTGAAAAAGCACAGCTCCTTCAGAAATGAGAGAGAGAGAGAGAGAGACAGAGAGAGAGAGAGAGAGAGAGAGAGAGAGAGAGAGAGAGAGATTGTTTACCGTTTTCAAAAATTGTTACTGCATCCAACAGCTTTATAGTGCGGTTTACTAAAATGTTCAAGCATGCCATTTCCGCACACAGAACATGACATTTCCGCACACAGAACATGACAGTGGGGTTTGTTGTAGTATTACTGCAGTACATGTTTGTTCAGGGAACTTCATTAACACAGAGTCAACACTATCTATTGCTGCCTTTCTCCAGTGTCTCGTTTACTATAAACGAATAATCAAACGAAACAGACGCATCTGGAAAATTCCATGACCACACTCACAAAAAATGTACTCTTGTGAAAATAAATCGGGTTGATTTCAAACAAATGTTAAGCACCAAACGTTGGCCTGTTTACCAGCTGAGCTGCCAGAAACGCTTTCAACAGACAAAAATCAAATGGAGGGAACATTTTTTATACTTGAGCCATGCGTGCATCATTTTTAAAAGCAGTGCAAACCTGCAGCTTTCGTACTGCACTGTGCATGTGTTCATTATACACATAGCACTGCCCTATTGCCACAGCTAGCTATCCAGCACACACACAGAGACTGGATGTAATACCAGCCAGCTATCCAGCACACACACAGAGACTGGATGTAAAACCAGCCAGCTATCCAGCACACACAGAGACTGCATGTAATACCAGCCAGCTATCCAGCACACACAGAGACCGGATGTAATACCAGCCAGCTATCCAGCACACACACACACACAGAGACTGGATGTAATACCAGCCAGCTATCCAGCACACACAGAGACTGCATGTAATACCAGCCAGCTATCCAGCACACACAGAGAGACTGGATGTAATACCAGCCAGCTATCCAGCACACACAGAGACTGCATGTAATACCAGCCAGCTATCCAGCACACACAGAGAGACTGGATGTAATACCAGCCAGCTATCCAGCACACACAGAGACTGGATGTAATACCAGCCAGCTATCCAGCACACACAGAGACTGCATGTAATACCAGCCAGCTATCCAGCACACACAGAGACTGGATGTAATACCAGCCAGCTATCCAGCACACACAGAGACTGCATGTAATACCAGCCAGCTATCCAGCACACACAGAGAGACTGGGTGTAACAGCAGGCATTGCTTCTATTGAGTTTTTAACCTCATCTGATCTCAGACGGGACAGGGCAGAGTCCGGAACAGCACTGCATCACACAGCACTGCCCGTTACACACAGCCCGTCTGAATTCACTGGCCCTCAGATCCCCAGTACTGGGCTCTCAGTGTCACGTTTTATATCCAACGATTACAAACCCTGCATTCAAGAAATAGGAGAGTGAAGGGTTAAGAGGGTGAGTATGAGTTTGGCAAAGCAGATTGCTGCTCTCAATTAAAACAACAGAAACCCAACTGACACTTTCAAGCCTGCTGTGTCTTGTCCAAGGCGGGCTCCTGCCCAAATCCTTGCATTAGAAAAACATTTTAAAAAAAAAACAAAGTACTTTATATGTTGGTGATAAAGCAACATTTTCAGAACAAACACCAGCCAGACTGCTTGTTTTGTGCAAGGCTTGCAGTACACACAAGCAATGGGATTCTATGTGGCACAGTAGATGCATGTTATATTTTTTTTTAAAAAGCATTCGAAAACCTAAGCAGGGCTATTGTGGCAGCTCACCACTGCAGCCCCCTGCTGGTCACCACCTCACATAACACAACAGCCATGTCCAGCGAGCTCAAACTGTTCACCTTTATTTTAAACCCCATACAGTATTGTTAGCCCCATATCACTCTTTGCCAAAACAAAAAGAAGCAATGCTGTGAAACAACTCTCTGAAAGGAACCAAATAATAACAACAACAACAAGCCCCCCGCCAGCCCCGTTAACAAATGGGCAGTTCTGCTAACTCAGCCACCGTGTAGTTCTTTCTGTGGCATCAAACCCCGACCACAAAGCTACATAGTAGAACAAATGCATTGCATTTTAAAACGACACGCAGTTGAGTTTGTGAAAAACAAGCGCATAAACAACCCGCTCCAGCAAGCTGCTGTGCACCCGGGGAGCCAGGCTGTTGGACCCGTGTTCTTATCGGAATGCCAGACCTCAGCTCCCCTTTATTATCGCAGCTGCAGCGCCTCTGGTTTGAAGAACCGAACCTTTAGTTTCTTCCTCTGTATGTTATCATCTCGGGCCTCATTTTAAATGGTGTTTCTTACTCAGCCGAGAAGAAACTTGGAACAACAACAAAACAGCCAACTTTCCCGTGAGCAGCGCTGGCTGTCAGAGCAGCGGAGGGGCCACACGCTGAGGAGGCGACAGGCGGGACACAGGCTTCAAAACAATCACTGCCCTTGCAAATACAACGACACACTGCCTTACGTGTTTGATCTTCCGTTTCTCTTCTTTACCATTTAAATACAACAAACACGAATACTTTAGAAAGGTAAACTAAAGCCGCGTTCTTCTCCTGCGCAGTCTGCCACAAACCGCAGGCCTGGATGCCCTGCAGCACTCAATGCTGTAGCTAATTAACTTCACAGTGATTAAGAGAAAAGCACCTCTTACCGGGGCACGCGCAGCCTAGCGACATCTTCTCACATGCTTGGCCCTGCTCGGAACGGAATGGTTGCACCAGCTTCGCACGGTGCTAGCATGGGTTTGTTCTGAGCAGGGAAGAAATGAAATGAAGGAATATGGGCGTTCTGAGAAGCAGGAAAAGGAATTATATTCCTGTACAGCTAGCTGCGCCGTGAGTCATTAACATGCAAATTGCACCGCTGGTGGGAGGAGAGACTGAGAGACTGAGAGACAGACAGAGAGAGGAGGCTGTCAGAGAGACCTGAGACACATTTCAGAGAAAAACAACCATGTGATGAAGGTTTTTTTTTTTTTTTTTTTAAAGATGTACTCGCTATTTTTTGTCTGGCTCTCAATAATAAATACACACAGAGCTGCGGCTGCGAGTGCAGCTGACCACACATGCCACATGTCACTCCTCTGAGAGCGAGACACGTTCTTGCATGAAGGTTACGACTTTTTTCTCTTTCTATTTTAATCTCTCTCTCTCTCTCTCTCTCTCTCTCTCTCTCTCTCTCTCTACAGTCGGGGCACCGTTAACGCGGTGCTGGAGGGCAAAGGTGACTGTCACCCCAAACTGATGGCACGTTTTTGCATGCTAAACGTGGTGCAAGATCCCAGCAACACCGCCATCCTCCCACACTTTAATCCCAGTTACCGACTGGGCTGGAGCGCTGGGTTAACCCTGGGGTGCCACGTGTTTCTAAACAATCCTCGTTTAAACCCAGGAGCAGCGAAGCATCGTTTCTAAAGAGCAGGATTTAGAAACACTTTATTTCTTTGCATCAGTGATATTCGCACTGTGTTGTATACGCTGTTGAGGCGCTGTGAGCAGTGAGCTGTTTCCAGAGGCAGTGAGGTGTTCAGTATTAAACCCTCAGCCCTGATATCTGTGCTGGTGCTCGACCAGCCTCCCCGTGTGCACATAGAAAGCGCGACACGGGTTTCCAATCCAGCGGAATGCACAGGATGCAGAGTCTGAAACCTTCTTCAGCAGACAGGCGCACCCTGCGGGCACTGTCGCCATGGCAACACTGGAGCAGTGCTCGTGCAGGGCACAAGGAGAGGCATTATTCTGAGTGAAAACATGCAGTGAACTCGAAGGGACCTGCGTATTTCAGGTATGTCCTAGGCAAGCTTACAAAACACAAGCTTGCAACGCTGAATATGGGAAGCACCGTTTCCAGTCCCTTTAAAGATGCATTGCCCACATTACATTAACCCTGTAATGCCCAAGCGTTTCTGACAAAAGCTTATTTATTTATATAACTGGATTCCTTTTCTTGTACAAAACAATACCTGCTAATGCCATTCTGGGAGCCCTGGGCAAGCTAATGCTATTCTGGGAGCCCTGGGCATGCTAATGCCATTCTGGGAGCCCTGGGCAAGCTAATGCCATTCTGGGAGCCCTGGGCACGCTAATGCCATTCTGGGAGCCCTGGGCACGCTAATGCCATTCTGGGAGCCCTGGGCACGCTAATGCCATTCTGGGAGCCCTGGGCACGCTAATGCCATTCTGGGAGCCCTGGGCACGCTAATGCCATTCTGGGAGCCCTGGGCACGCTAATGCCATTCTGGGAGCCCTGGGCACGCTAATGCCATTCTGGGAGCCCTGGGCACGCTAATGCCATTCTGGGAGCCCTGGGCACGCTAATGCCATTCTGGGAGCCCTGGGCAAGCTAATGCCATTCTGGGAGCCCTGGGCACGCTAATGCCATTCTGGGAGCCCTGGGCACGCTAATGCCATTCTGGGAGCCCTGGGCACGCTAATGCCATTCTGGGAGCCCTGGGCACGCTAATGCCATTCTGGGAGCCCTGGGCATGCTAATGCCATTCTGGGAGCCCTGGGCACGCTAATGCTTCCGCTCTGCTCACTCCACTGAAACCGCCCTCCTGTCTGTCACCAACTCACTTAAGTCTGCCCGAGCTGCCTCTCTCTCCTCTGTCCTAATTCTCCTCGACCTCTCTGCTGCCTTTGACACTGTTGATCACTCTATTCTACTATCATCTCTTGCTGACCTGGGGATCTCTGGCACTGCTCTGGCCTGGTTCTCCTCCTACCTCTCCAACCGCACTTACCAGGTAACCTGGCGTGGAGCAACCTCCACACCTCACCCTCTCTTAACAGGAGTCCCCAAGGGTCAGTCTTGGGTCCTCTCCTGTTCTCTCTCTACACCCGCTCCTGGGCCCCTCATCGCATCCTATGGTTTCTCATACCATTTCTATGCTGATGATGCTCAGATTTTCCTCTCCTTCCCTCCTCTGACTCCACCATCTCCTCCCATATCTCTACCTGTCTGTCTGCTATTTCCTCCTGGATGCACTCGCATCACCTCAAACTTAACCTCTCTAAATCTGACCTCCTTTTCTTTCCCTCCTCCTCCACCTCCTCTGATCTCTATCTCTGTTCCTCTGGAATCTACCACACTCTCTCCTCTTCCTCCGCTTAAGAACCTCGGAGTCACCCTGGACCCCTGCCTCTCTTATTCCCAGCACATCTCCACTCTGGCACGCACTTGCCGATTCTTCCTGAGCAACATCCGAAGAATCCGACCCTTCCTCACCAACTACGCCACCCAGCTCCTGGTCCAGGCCTTGGTACTCTCCCGCCCTAGACTACTGCAACTCCCTCCTGGCTGGCCTCCCTGCGGCCGCCACCCGTCCGCCTCCAGCTCATCCAGAACTCTGCTGCCCGCCTGGTGTTCTCTCTGCCTCGCTTCTCCCACGCAACTCCACTACTCCGCTCACTCCACTGGCTACCGATCACCGCCCGCATCCAGTTCAAGACTCTTGTACTAGCCTACAGATGCCTTGACCAGACTGCACCCAGCTACCTCCAGACCCTCATCTCTCCCTACACCCCCACTCGACCTCTCCACTCCGCCTGCACTAGAAGACTGGCTCTACCTCCTCCACGCCCCCTGCCTCCAGAGCCCTCCTTCTCCACCCTCGCTCCGCAGTGGTGGAATGACCTACCTACAGATGTCAGGACCGCCCAGTCCCTGACCACATTCCGCCTCCTTAAGACTCACCTCTTCAGACAGCACCTGTAGAACTCCTCTGTTTCCCCTGGGACACTTTCACCCTTCCTTAAATTTGCTTTACTTACTCTTACCTGCCCCCTATTTTACTGCATTTAATCCTGTACTTCAGAGTACTGTAATCTGCCATGTGTTTAAACTGTAGTATTTGGTATTTAATCATATCTTGATGTAACTATCACTGTCACTTATCTGCTGTATTGAATTGTATTTTGTCACACTTGTACTTGCTTGAACTTGTCATTGTATTTATCTTGCTCTTATTGTATTACCTGTACTGTAACACTTGAAATGTATTTGCTTACAATTGTAAGTCGCCCTGGATAAGGGCGTCTGCTAAGAAATAAATAATAATAATAATAATAATGCCATTCTGGGAGCCCTGGGCATGCTAATGCCATTCTGGGAGCCCTGGGCACCCTAATGCCATTCTGGGAGCCCTGGGCATGCTAATGCCATTCTAGGAGCCCTGGGCACGCTAATGCCATTCTGGGAGCCCTGGGCATGCTAATGCCATTCTGGGAGCCCTGGGCATGCTAATGCCATTCTGGGAGCCCTGGGCAAGCTAATGCCATTCTGGGAGCCCTGGGCACACTAATGCCATTCTGGGAGCCCTGGGCAAGCTAATGCCATTCTGGGAGCCCTGGGCATGCTAATGCCAGTACTGGTAGCAACGAGAGGTTCCGTATTACATATTGAAGCTCTGTGCTGTGCTGGCTCGGAAGCCATCACATCTGCCCACCTGAATTATCTTGTAGGTTTTACCTTATAGCTCAGAAATCAAAAACCTTTTTTTCCACACTGCTGATACGGGACACACTTACACAGCAGGATTCAAAAACATAAATAAAACATGTTGTGAGAAACGTCATGTTTTAATAATTCATGAGTTTGGAGAGCAAGAATCCTGTCCACACCAGAGCACCCATTTCCAAAGATGCTGCGCCCCATTTAGCAGGGTTGCTGGGGGAGGGTGAACTGACGTAACAGACCATTTGAACATGCAGAATAATTCCTAAAGGTAGAAGCACTGCCCCTGAACGCCATGGCAGTTCAATGGGCAAATAAGGCAAATCCCTTTAGCTGAAAGACGCTTAGCACAGGGCTCGGGGACAACCACTGATGTATGATTTATTATAGTGTTATATTGCTAATATATTTACTATTAGAAACACACATTATTCTTGATCGTTTGATCTCCTTAACTGACCTCTGGCTTTAGTTTCCTGCATCCAAGATGTTGGCTGCCAGTTTATTAGCAGCTCAGAACTTGCAACCCTACAACGCCAACCTCCAGAGGATGCGATAGCAACAAGCTGTCACCACACGTGACGTCAGCTTCCGTCAGCTTGTTTTGCTCAGCGATAAAGGTGGAGTCAGAAGCATCAGGTTTTCGTCACGCCCCTTTTGCGAGAGAGAGAGAGAGAGAGAGAGAGAGAGAGAGAGAGAGAGAGAGAGAGAGAGAGCCCCTGGGTGCCCAATATGTAGCGCAGCTTGGGAGGAGAGGAAATGTATTACTTGTGTGTATATATATATATATATAGTATGTATTTATGATGCATTGTATATATACATGTATGTGTATATACCCCCATGTTTGTTTCGCGGCAAAAAAAGATCCCACAGTAAAGATGGCGGCTGACCTTTATTTTGCATTGATATATGTTGAAGTCCAGTCAAGTAAGAAGAACAGGATGCTGCCCACAAATATGGTGGCACAATACTAGCGCAGATTTGTTTAAAGAAATTCAAGGCATGGGAATTAATATATATATAGAAAAGAATTGGCAGACTATAAAACTTGACATATTTAATTTACTGTAGTTTGAATGAATAAGGGCAGACATGCGTCCTCACTTCACACAGAAAGTAGCCGCCTCTGTAGACACGTCAGCCTGCAGAACTAGGACAATGATGTCATAGATGGGCGGAACTAAGACAGGGCCGAGTGCCTGGAGCCCAGAAAGGATATTCTTGTTTAGATTGCATATCGCCGTAAAATACATTTTGCAGGTATTTTGCAATGACTACTAGAGAACAGCCAAGTTTGAAGAAAGTCTGGAGCAACACTGCTGTGACTTGATAGTCAATGCAAAATACCTGCAAAATTAATTCATATACGTTCTTCAATAATCGGTTTAAAAACATGTATCAAAAATGGGTTGTTATACAGACTCGTTAAATCGCATCTTCGTCCCAGCGGGGTTGTAGTGCATCATTTATTTATTTATTGGTCATTTTGTAAAGCGTACAGCTGGCACCGCCAAACCGTGCCTTTCCTGGGTTAATACTGTGTACAGGTTATACAGGTTCTTGTGGCACCACGTGTTCCGATCTCACCTCTGCCGTTTGTGTAATTAAACATTTTCAAACAAAAATGGTAAGTGAAATATGCAGACATAGACAAGCAGTGGTAACACAAATGGACTTTTTCTTTCAGTATCTTTCTTATTGCTCCCCACAGCCATGATGCTCCTCAATGCACTGAATCACGGGCAAGCACGATTGCTGGTCCTAGTTCTTGCTACCCTTGCAGCGAGTTCGTGCGACTCTATTTGCAACATCCCACAAAATCAAATGCTGAAAAGTGGAATGCTGAAGAAATTCGATTTAGAATCCTATTTAGAGATCGTTCTAGGCTTCTAAACAGGAAGCTGTTTCAATGTGTGCTGTGCTGCAGTGCAGCAAGATTACGACAATCGCTTTGCTGTCGCGTTTAAATCTGCGACTTAATGAATGCGCATCTTTTATACTGTGCCGGGTAGCAGAAGAGCTTCGAGTTTAATTTGCTCACCATTGGTTGAATGCTCACAGGGAGCCTGTGCAGAGGTATTAAGAAGATATACTTGTACTGAAGATCTGGCACAGGGTGAATGGATGAAGGAAAGTGTCAGAAAGAGATTGCTTCACAAGGCGCGGGATCGAGGACCACAGTGTCACACCTCACCTGCATCTTCTGGCTGTCCCGGCGTAGAATCCCACTGGAATGGGTTATATATGTGTTATAATAATACAGTCCGATGCAGCTTCAATTGCTCTGTTTAATTAATAAGAGCTTCAGAGCATCGTGGGGATGTGGCTGTGTTACAATATGCGCTGCACTGAAGGGTTCATTACCGGTACTGTACTTCTGAAAAACGCGGTGATACTGGTGGAAGTGAATACAGTTAGTATACCAGCCAGCACAGTGTTTGACACGCACAGACAGCAGACCAGATCTCATGGTCGGTTTCACAGACCCAATCACTGATCTTGGGTTACCCAAAGTTAAAATGGGTATTAGATTAGTGGTAATCGGGGTCTGTGAAACTATTAGTAGCCCTCGGAGTTTTTAATAGCACACAGAAAAGCCTGTGTAACCCTACCTTTAATTTATTTGCAGTACAAATACATTGAGAACATTTAACATAAAAAAACACACTATATTTTACTCGTCATTTTAACGTGCAACGTTTGTATATTGTATTATTGCGAAAAAACACTTTCTTATTTTTGACTGACACTAAATAAAAAAGATGGCGCCCGCCTCCCCTTGCCCACATGGCGTGGGCTGGAGTAACCCCTGACCTGTGTGAGTATCTCGCCGGCAGCACCACGTGTTCGCGGCTCCGCGCTGTCTGATCAATCAGAGAGCAGGCAGTAAGATGGCGGCGCGGTGGGGAGCAGCAGAGGAGATGTTGAGCACCGGCACTATGGAATTTTTCACTACATACAGTCTGGACGAGGTAACGGGATGCTAGATCTGTATAAACCAGTAGCCGGCGACTTGCAGGCACGTTACAAGACAGCGCTCCGGGGTTTGTATCTGGGGGATAGCTAGCTGGCGAGTGACACGTGGATGCACTGCTGGCTAGCCTAGGCAGAGTAAAATGGAAGAAAGGAAAATATCGGCGTGCCGCTTTTTGTGCTGGAATCTGTAGTCTGTTGCAAGGTTTTGCAAGGTGTATGCACGTGGTAATAAGACACGCTTCAGTCGAGTTCACCAGACTGTCAGGAAACGTCTTTGGAATGTTTACCAGCATACTTCAGTGAAAGAAAGGGAAAGTTGTTGTGTGTTTTTTTTAATGACATTATTAATTTTTTTATTTTTTTTTGCTTTTGCTCCAGTTTATCAAATGTCAAAAAAGACGTCACACTGTTTTAGATGTCTTGTGTTTGTATCGCAGGGCGCGTTTATGCTAGATATTCCGTGTCCATGTTAAGGCCTTGTCATTACTGTACTGTACTGTACTGTGATTTTAAATCACAAGAACTAACGATTTCAATCATGTGCATACATGGTACTCCCTGAAGCCGTTTGAATGCCCCGTGTATGTGTTTGTGTTTTAAAGTGCTTTAAAGATTCGTGCTTCACGTCATTTCTCTGTGGCCCTAACCATAAGTGCTTGAGTTTTTTTTATATTTGAGTCAGTACCACGTGGTTTGTTGCGGCATAGGAAAGGAAATGTAGAGAGGGTCGGAGTGGCTGTTTGAATCTCTTTTTAAATACACGTGGATGGATGTCTTTATTTTCTGTTTACAGTAGTGTAGCGGGGATCCCAATACGCAGCCCTTGTCAGACCCCATGCGCTAGCCATGTGTTTAAATGATGTGCAATGGCAGATTGCTCAGTTATATCTGTACAGACATATACCCGACAGTTAGGACTAACTCAATATTTCGATCGTATTCCCACACGTCTTGCAAACTCAGGGACTTGCTTTGCAGTGTAAGCACGTGGGGACGCTGACGTGTTCCGGAAGAGACAGGCAGGCCCGTTTGATGAAACAATGGACCCAAGATTGCAGTTTGCATCACAAAATAAACATACACTCCATCAACGGGGACTTGTACACTAAACTCTTAATGCAAATGTCATAGTTTTCAACTTTATATATATATATATATATATATATATATATATATATATATATATATATATATATATATATATATATATATATATATATTCCCCACTGCAGCTATTTCGAGCCCGGGTTTGTTGAAGTACAAACACGTGGGTCGGTCCTGCCAGCGTGGATTTAGGGATAGCAGGCGGACATGCCTGTACAGTGATGACTAGTTTTTCTAATTACTGTATAATGATTTTATTTAGTCACACTGCACATCGATCGCGGTGTTTTAGAATGTGGTGTCTTGATTTTAAATCTAACCCATCTTGCCGCACTGTTTTTCTTAGGCAGGGGAGGATAATAGCTGGCATACCTGCACACTGCACAATTAGTTTTGTTTTTCCGTGTTTTACAGCAGGAAGGAATGGCTCTGGTTTTACAAGTGGTTTGTTTAATTGCTGTAGAATCGCTGAGTTCATCCAGGGAGTGTCCACGTTTCTCTCCATTCCTGGCATGGGAACGGCAGAATACATTAACATGTGTTCATGTTTATTAATCTTTATTGTGCTTTCTATTTATTTCTGTAAGGCTTGACGGTTTGATATGTATGTTAACAGCTGGCTTTAAAATGTATTTTTTTTATTTTTAGAAACACTTTGTGGCTTTTTATTTTATATATATATATATATATATATATATAGATAGATAGATAGATGGTGTGTTTTTTGGAGGGGGGGTTGTATTAATGTTGTAAGCTGAATGTTTTTGTGTGGTGCTGGAAGGTTCAGTGTTTTATGGGATGATGAAGTATGTTTAGTTTGTCAGCATGGTTTCCATGTGGTTGGTCAGTGGTGAGTTGAAGCATGGGTTTAGTGATCCACCACAAGGTGGCCGGCACGTTACAGGGTCATAGCAGCGACCATAGTTATTGATAGTTTTTTGCTTTATTTTTCATAATGTTTTCAAAAGCAACTGTCGATTCATTGAAATGAACCATGCCCTGGTTTTACTGAGTTTAATAAAGACTCCTCTGAGCTTGTTACCTCTACACTGGAACTAATCAAGCCTGACTTTAAAACCTGGAATGGGTGAAAGGGCTCTGCAATAGGAGTAGTCATTTGCAGCCTTTAACTTTTTGAACAGGAAGTTAAAAAAAAAAAAAAATTCCCACGTGGGTATAAAAAGCAGGATACACTGGATGACAAGTGATTTAGTGATTTAAATGTACAAATGAAATGTAACTATTTACAAGCGTCCCTGACAGCAGCACGCGCGCACACACTCACACACAGAACATATCGCTGCCTATTGGAAGGCCTTATATTCAACCACAGCAGACAGTCCTGTTCATGCCCCAACATGTTTTGCTCTGGTCATGTTGGGGAGGGATCTCATTCTCATGAGCTTGTTTTGCTCTGGTCATGTTGGGGAGGGATCTCATTCTCATGAGCTTGTTTTGCTCTGGTCATGTTGGGGAGGGATCTCATTCTCATGAGCTTGTTTTGCTCTGGTCATGTTGGGGAGGGATCTCATTCTCATGAGCTTGTTTTGCTCTGGTCATGTTGGGGAGGGATCTCATTCTCATGAGCTTGTTTTGCTCTGGTCATGTTGGGGAGGGATCTCATTCTCATGAGCTTGTTTTGCTCTGGTCATGTTGGGGAGGGATCTCATTCTCATGAGCTTGTTTTGCTCTGGTCATGTTTGGGAGGGATCTCATTCTCATGAGCTTGTTTTGCTCTGGTCATGTTGGCAGGCGCTCATTCTCATGAGCTTGTTTTGCTCTGGTCATGTTGGGGAGGGATCTCATTCTCATGAGCTTGTTTTGCTCTGGTCATGTTTGGGAGGGATCTCATTCTCATGAGCTTGTTTTGCTCTGGTCATGTTTGGGAGGGATCTCATTCTCATGAGCTTGTTTTGCTCTGGTCATGTTGGGGAGGGATCTCATTCTCATGAGCTTGTTTTGCTCTGGTCATGTTTGGGAGGGATCTCATTCTCATGAGCTTGTTTTGCTCTGGTCATGTTGGCAGGCGCTCATTCTCATGAGCTTGTTTTGCTCTGGTCATGTTTGGGAGGGATTTCATTCTCATGAGCTTGTTTTGCTCTGGTCATGTTTGGGAGGATCTCATTCTCATGAGCTTGTTTTGCTCTGGTCATGTTTGGGAGGGATTTCATTCTCATGAGCTTGTTTTGCTCTGGTCATGTTGGGGAGGGATCTCATTCTCATGAGCTTGTTTTGCTCTGGTCATGTTTGGGAGGGATTTCATTCTCATGAGCTTGTTTTGCTCTGGTCATGTTGGGGAGGGATCTCATTCTCATGAGCTTGTTTTGCTCTGGTCATGTTTGGGAGGGATCTCATTCTCATGAGCTTGTTTTGCTCTGGTCATGTTGGGGAGGGATCTCATTCTCATGAGCTTGTTTTGCTCTGGTCATGTTGGGGAGGGATCTCATTCTCATGAGCTTGTTTTGCTCTGGTCATGTTGGGAAGGGATCTCATTCTCATGAGCTTGTTTTGCTCTGGTCATGTTTGGGAGGGATCTCATTCTCATGAGCTTGTTTTGCTCTGGTCATGTTGGGGAGGGATCTCATTCTCATGAGCTTGTTTTGCTCTGGTCATGTTGGGGAGGGATCACATTCTCATGAGCTTGTTTTGCTCTGGTCATGTTTGGGAGGGATCTCATTCTCATGAGCTTGTTTTGCTCTGGTCATGTTGGGAGGATCTCATTCTCATGAGCTTGTTTTGCTCTGGTCATGTTGGGGAGGGATCTCATTCTCATGAGCTTGTTTTGCTCTGGTCATGTTGGGGAGGGATCTCATTCTCATGAGCTTGTTTTGCTCTGGTCATGTTGGGGAGGGATCTCATTCTCATGAGCTTGTTTTGCTCTGGTCATGTTTGGGAGGGATCTCATTCTCATGAGCTTGTTTTGCTCTGGTCATGTTGGGGAGGGATCTCATTCTCATGAGCTTGTTTTGCTCTGGTCATGTTGGGGAGGGATCTCATTCTCATGAGCTTGTTTTGCTCTGGTCATGTTTGGGAGGGATCTCATTCTCATGAGCTTGTTTTGCTCTGGTCATGTTGGCAGGCGCTCATTCTCATGAGCTTGTTTTGCTCTGGTCATGTTGGGGAGGGATCTCATTCTCATGAGCTTGTTTTGCTCTGGTCATGTTTGGGAGGGATCTCATTCTCATGAGCTTGTTTTGCTCTGGTCATGTTGGCAGGCGCTCATTCTCATGAGCTTGTTTTGCTCTGGTCATGTTGGGGAGGGATCTCATTCTCATGAGCTTGTTTTGCTCTGGTCATGTTGGGGAGGGATCTCATTCTCATGAGCTTGTTTTGCTCTGGTCATGTTTGGGAGGGATCTCATTCTCATGAGCTTGTTTTGCTCTGGTCATGTTGGCAGGCGCTCATTCTCATGAGCTTGTTTTGCTCTGGTCATGTTTGGGAGGGATCTCATTCTCATGAGCTTGTTTTGCTCTGGTCATGTTTGGGAGGGATCTCATTCTCATGAGCTTGTTTTGCTCTGGTCATGTTGGCAGGCGCTCATTCTCATGAGCTTGTTTTGCTCTGGTCATGTTTGGGAGGGATTTCATTCTCATGAGCTTGTTTTGCTCTGGTCATGTTGGGGAGGGATCTCATTCTCATGAGCTTGTTTTGCTCTGGTCATGTTTGGGAGGGATTTCATTCTCATGAGCTTGTTTTGCTCTGGTCATGTTGGGGAGGGATCTCATTCTCATGAGCTTGTTTTGCTCTGGTCATGTTTGGGAGGGATCTCATTCTCATGAGCTTGTTTTGCTCTGGTCATGTTGGGAGGGATCTCATTCTCATGAGCTTGTTTTGCTCTGGTCATGTTGGGAAGGGATCTCATTCTCATGAGCTTGTTTTGCTCTGGTCATGTTTGGGAGGGATCTCATTCTCATGAGCTTGTTTTGCTCTGGTCATGTTGGGGAGGGATCACATTCTCATGAGCTTGTTTTGCTCTGGTCATGTTGGGAGGATCTCATTCTCATGAGCTTGTTTTGCTCTGGTCATGTTGGGGAGGGATCTCATTCTCATGAGCTTGTTTTGCTCTGGTCATGTTGGGAAGGGATCTCATTCTCATGAGCTTGTTTTGCTCTGGTCATGTTGGGGAGGATCTCATTCTCATGAGCTTGTTTTGCTCTGGTCATGTTGGGGAGGGATCTCATTCTCATGAGCTTGTTTTGCTCTGGTCATGTTGGGGAGGGATCTCATTCTCATGAGCTTGTTTTGCTCTGGTCATGTTGGGGAGGGATCTCATTCTCATGAGCTTGTTTTGCTCTGGTCATGTTGGGGAGGGATCTCATTCTCATGAACTTGTTTTGCTCTGGTCATGTTGGGTTCCCCTCATTCTCATGGGCTTGTTTTGTTCAAGTTGATTCCCCTCAGTTTCACGTTAGCTAATGTAAACCTCACGTCCTGTAACTGGTCGCCTCATCTCCAGTGTTAACCAGTGCAAGGCTTTGAAGATTCAGCATAGTGTTGAGATTGTTTCAGTGTGGTTCTGTATTCTCTCCTGCTGCAGTATGGTTCTGTAGTCTGCGGGTTCTGTAGATTCAGCATAGTGTTGAGATTGTTTCAGTGTGGTTCTGTAGTCTGCGGGTTCTGTAGATTCAGCATAGTGTTGAGATTGTTTCAGTGTGGTTCTGTAGTCTCTCCTGCTGCAGTACAGGCAATGCAGTTACGTTGTTTCTGCTGATGTAGTTTGTCGCTATAGCGATCCCATTTTAAAGTGTTCAGAAATATACAACATACTTTAACCCTTTCAGTCCTGAATTCTATCATTTCAAAAAGGAACTCCTTTATTCAGTACACTTTATATAAAAATATACATATTATATACATTTCTATATAACCTCAGACTGGGGCTTAGGAGTCCCGTGAGGTTCCAGCATAATCTCTGAAGGCGTGTGTGAACAGACTGCGCTAAGAGAGTTAGAGGAACAAGACAATAGCTGTGTGTGTCATTATATATATATAATAAAAAATACACACTCACAGAAGCGTTTCTTGTTACTGAGCCAGCCTGTCCCTTTTCTCTTGTGCAGAGCGAGGTGCTGGGAGGCTCTTTGTCCAGCAGTGGCCTCCACAATCTTGGCCTGAATAACCTGGACGAGGGAGAGATCCTGGAATCATTTCACGGCTGCCTTGACCCATCCATTATCTCCATCCTGGAAGACTCCTCCACCATCAGTGAGGTGAGCATCTAACCCCACCGATAAATCTACCCCTACCCCTAACCCATTGTCTCCATCCTGGAAGACTCCTCCACCATCAGTGAGGTGAGCCTCTAACCCCACCGATAAATCTACCCCTACCCCTAACCCATTGTCTCCATCCTGGAAGACTCCTCCACCATCAGTGAGGTGAGCGCCTAACCCCACCGATAAATCTACCCCTACCCCTAACCCATTATCTCCATCCTGGAAGACTCCTCCACCATCAGTGAGGTGAGCCTCTAACCCCACCCATAAACCTACCCCTACCCCATTATCTCCATCCTGGAAGACTCCTCCACCATCAGTGAGGTGAGCCTCTAACCCCACCCATAAACCTACCCCTACCCCTACCCCTAACCCATTATCTCCATCCTGGAAGACTCCTCCACCATCAGTGAGGTGAGCGCCTAACCCATTATCTCCATCCTGGAAGACTCCTCCACCATCAGTGAGGTGAGCCTCTAACCCCACCCATAAATCTACCCCTACCCCTAACCCATTATCTCCATCCTGGAAGACTCCTCCACCATCAGTGAGGTGAGCCTCTAACCCCACCCATAAACCTACCCCTACCCCTACCCCTAACCCATTATCTCCATCCTGGAAGACTCCTCCACCATCAGTGAGGTGAGCCTCTAACCCCACCCATAAATCTACCCCTACCCCATTATCTCCATCCTGGAAGACTCCTCCACCATCAGTGAGGTGAGCGCCTAACCCATTATCTCAATCCTGGAAAACTCCTCCACCATCAGTGACGTGAGCGCCTAACCCCACTGATAAATCTACCCCTACCCCTAACCCATTATCTCCATCCTGGAAGACTCCTCCACCATCAGTGAGGTGAGCGCCTAACCCCACCGATAAATCTACCCCTACCCCTAACCCATTATCTCCATCCTGGAAGACTCCACCATCAGTGAGGTGAGCCTCTAACCCCACCCATAAACCTACCCCTACCCCTACCCCTAACCCATTATCTCCATCCTGGAAGACTCCACCATCAGTGAGGTGTACTCTATATATATATATATATATATATATATATATATATATATATATATATATATATATATATATATATATATATATATATATATATATATATATATATATATATATATATATATATATATATATATATATATATATATATATATATATATATATATATATATATATATATATATATATATATATATATATATATTTTTAATAATAAATAAATAGTAATTAATAATTGCAAATGCACATTTGTTACCTTGATGTAGCTGCTTGTTAAGAGCTGGCTGTGTTGCTGTAGCCGATCCACCAAGCGGTTCATTTAATTGCAATACATTATTTTTAAATGATGAATGGAGATTGCTTTTCAGAGCAGCACAGTGCAGTGAGTTCGTGATTACGCTGTGACTTGCGTAAACCAGGTTGAACTCTTGAAGGAGCTGCTGGAGTCTCCTGTGGTTTCTTAGAAAGGTGGCGCGTCAACATCGCAGGTGCCTCGCTTTAGGATAACATGTGATTTTGTTCTGTTTCGTGTTTTGTAGAAATAAACAGCAGTTCATCCCGAGGCGTCCCAATAAAGCAGCGTAGACTGTATATATGAATATTGAATGGGAATTGTTCATTTTGGGTTTTTTCCCAGACTAAAAAGCCTGGATGAGGAAGGCGAAGCTACACTGCTGACTGCTCTCACTGAGATTCTAGACAATGTGGACGATGAGAATTTATCACCGTTCGATACTCTCCCCGATTCGAGCTCTTCACTTCCAATAAACAAAGGGACAGCTCCCTGTAAGGGCACTTCTGAGTTGATGCAGGTGCCCGGTGCATTTCAGAAGCTCTGTCTTAATGAACAGCACTGGGGTAGGAATGCTGAAGAGACCTGCATTGTCAGTTCCTGTTTGTTCACTTTCCCAGCTGCAGATCTGTGGGGACCCCTAGCACTCCCAGCCCATCTATCAGAAGGTGCTAATGTTTCCACCACTGCACTGCTTGATGAGGCTGGAGAACACAGTAGATATGCAGTGAAGGGTCCAGATTGAAGGCTGTTCTAAATCTCCTTTCTCTTCCGTCTTTCAGCTGAGCCTGGCCAGGTCTCTAGAGCATGAGACTCTCAACCTTGAGGACCTGCGGAGACCCAAACCCGTCTCCTTCAGCAGCACTGTGCAGGTGAGGAGATCCGATTATCTGTACCGGACCGCCTGGGTTTGTGAGCAGCAAACCACAAGCACTGAGCTGTAGAAAGTACTGGGCGTGAAGGACCCGGAGGAACCCGGAAAGACACTGGCTCTGTAAAATCAGAGCTGACATTACCCCTTTTACTCTTATCTAACAGCATTTAATGATTCCAGTTAATCATGCAGATTTCCTGTAAATGTAGAAGAGATTGCTGAAGACGGTCATCTCATTGTGATTCGTTCTGTCCTCTGGTTTAATGAGGAAACCTTGCATTAACATGTAGTGCAAGAAGTTACTCCACGTCCCGGGTGTTTAGGTTTGCTCCTGACATCTGCAATGTCGAGGGATATTTGTTCTTCCACTTTGTTTTTTCCCAGGTGGAGAATGGAGCTCCTGACAGACAATGGGAGTCCTTCCTGGAAGGATTTGGGAAGCCCCGGGCTGATGGTCCACGTGGGAAAGCAAGGACTGCACCCCGCGGAGCTGTGACTAGAGGCCACTTCAGTGTGGAGACCAAGAACACAGCTCTGCAGAGGAGCGACGGAGAGGAGGAGGAGGAGGGAGAGGCCAGCAGCCCTGCCCTGGGGTCTTCAGAGAGTGATGGGGACCCCTCCTCGCCTGCTGGAGCACAGCTGGGGATCCCCTTGATCTTCGAGGCCAGCTCAGAGTGCGTCGTGAATCCACAGAGCTTCACCATCAACGACCTGGTCAAGTACATGCACCCCTACTGCCTGACTGTGTGCCTGGAGCCAGGAGACGAAGAGAGTGAGCAAATAATTGCCAACGGAGGGCTGGTGCTGGAGATCGTGGAGGGAGAGGAGCAGGGAGGTCTCATTGCTGGCTTTCCAGAGCTTGGAATTCTGATGGCGGATTCAGGAGACGGTTTGGCAGAATCAATGGAACAATCTTCTCGCCCAGAAGAGGAATGTCTGAGCTCAGAGGCTCCTGGGATAGAGGCTCATCCCAAGCAGGACACACAGCTGGACGTTGGCGCTGGCGTCGAAGTTGAAGAGAAGGTTGCCGAGGAAAGACCAAGGGCCAGAGCCCGAAAGACGAAAGCATCCGGGTCGGAGGAAGAAACGGAAGAGCAGAGCAGGTCCAGAGGGAGGGGTTCGGGAGGACAAACCGAAGAGCCGCCCGAGAGAGGAGGTGGGGGAGGAGGAAGAGGTCATCGATGTTTGCCAGCCTCCTCCTACACAATGTGTTACTTCTGGTGCCGCTGCCCTCAAAGAGTCGCATTTTCTGGCTCGCCAACTTGAGAGTTCCAGATTGCAGTCCACCCGGGAAAACAACTGTGTCCAGACCCGGTGCCGAGCTAAAACCGGAGAGATGGCATTAAAAGCCAACACTGCGCCACTGGCAGCAAAGCCAAGGAGCACCAAGAAAAGTTGTGCTGTTTCACAGACACTGACCGAGGTCAAAACCCACAGACAGCGAGGGTTACCTGCGGAGCCACAGCCCAGCCCAGGGCTTGTGACAGCACCCAGCTCTGCTGTGACCAGCGCAGCAGTACAGCAGCCCGGGGGTCCAAGCCCATCTACCCCCCCACAGGGGGAAAGCAGCCCCCCAGAATCGGAGGCAACCCCGACAGGAGGCTCCTCAATCCAGGAACAGAAGGATCCTAAACCGAGAATGCTCAGCCTGGAGCAGTACCGGCTCCTCCGGCAGAAGAAGAAGCCCGCACCTGTGGAGAAGGTCCAGGACCAGAGCATGAAGTGGCCTACCCTGCCGGAGCTCCCCAGGGAGCTGCCGCCCATCCCCTGCTTACCAGAGCCTGCGCCAACTGCCCAGAGAAAAGCAGACCAGCCGCCCACAAAGACAGGGTCTGCCTGGCCCCCAATGGGGCCCGGGGCTCCTTCAACACCGGAGGCCCTGCTGGTTCCGCCGGGCATGAGAGTGGCCCCGAGCAGGCCTGCGATCCACCTGACAAAACATGCCGTGCCAGGCTTCGGACCTTCCCCTGTAGATCCTCGGAGCTGCCGCCCCCGAGCTGGAACAGCCCTGCCTGTTGCGTCTGCCGCTGCTTTGAAAGCTCCTTGTGTGCAGAATGTTGCTGCTGCCAGTGATGCTTTACAGAATCCCACTACAGCCAATGGCCAAAGCCTGCTGTTTTACGCCCCCCAGGACTCCACGTCGCCTCCTATTGAACGGGATGTGCAGTGTGATGGGAGGACACCACTACTCCTGAATGCCACCTCCGTAGCGTCTTTCCATAAACCACAAATGATGTCTGACAGCCAGTCAATCGTGAGTCCCCAGCAGCTCCCTAAGGCAATGGCACGTCCGAACAGCATTCAAGTTCACTGCGAACCAGCGACCCAGACCGCTGCGGGAGTCCATCAGCCACGACCCAGACCCAGTTTACCGAAGGCTCCAGTTCAACAACCTGAGATTGGAGTCCCTGCAGCCAGAGCACCTGGGGGAAGAGCCGCACTGACATCCCTGAACACTGTGGAACACAAGCAGCCGGGATCAAGGGTTCCCACGCCATGCCCCCCAGCCCAGGGATCAAGGGTTCCCACGCCATGCCCCCCAGCCCAGGGTTCAAGGGTTCCCACGCCATGCCCCCAGCCCAGGGTTCAAGGGTTCCCGCCATGCCCCCAGCCCAGGGATCAAGGGTTCCCACGCCATGCCCCCCAGCCCAGGGATCAAGGGTTCCCACGCCATGCCCCCCAGCCCAGGGATCAAGGGTTCCCACGCCATGCCCCCCAGCCCAGGGATCAAGGGTTCCCACGCCATGCCCCCCAGCCCAGAGGAAAGCTGCCAGTGTGGATTCTGCTCCACTGAGACAAGCTATAGCCCAGCCACTTACTGCAGTGGTGAAGAGTTACACTGAAGATCTCATTCAAGCCTTTACCAGTGAAATAGGTGAGTGATTTGCACATCTTTCTGGTGTGTGAGGTAAGTGGTAATCTAAACCACTTCTGTTACCGTCTCTGAGAGAATTCCTGGGTCTGACCCGTCCACTCAGTCTTGCATGGTCCATGGATATTTCAGGATATTATCCTGGACTTGCTCCCTCTCCTCCATTGCATCAGCAGCTCTTCACTAGATCACATGGCTTTCAGTAAAGCTCTGTTTGGTGCTGACACATGGATTGCTTTTGTTCTTTTAAAGGTATTCAGGCCTCTGACCTGACAAGCTTGCTGGAACAGTTTGAAGAGACTCAAGGTAAGTGTTGGATTTTCGAGTTTCTAAACGCAGGAGTTCTCTGTAATAGGGGTGCAGCGTTTGGGGTTTTCCCCGAATGATACCGACGGAAGAGAAAAGCGAACTGGAATTGTGGGCGCTAAGCCGGCTGCATTCCCAGGAGCTCATCGTGCTCTTCTGTAGTGTGCGGAGGCAGCTGGTGATCTCAGAGCCTGGCTGTGCTGGGTTGGTTGAAGCTTGGCATGTAATTCTGCTCGGCCCCTAACTTGTGCTGTCCCTTTAAGAGAAGCTGCTGTGTGGGTCCCAGCAGCTGTTGATGTGCTCATGGTGGCTAAACTGTTGGAATTCTGTCCCGTCAGCAAATTCCTTTTAACTCTTCATTTGCTGGCAGTCAAGTCTGGCCACACTAGTTTGGGTCGGTGTTGTTTAAATGTCTGTGTGGAAATAGCTGTGTGTGCGACTGCACAGGCGGCTGTCTGAGCCTATGTGTAGCGTTGTATGTATAAGTGTTAGTGGGCATTTACATGCAAATATGTCGGCCCGCTTGCCCAAACCCTCTTTTGCTAAATGCTTCTTTAAGCATGTCAAGGAAGTCTGTTGCCCTTCCCTCCCCCCACGCCACAGTGAGTTTAACTCCTTCCCTTTCTTTCCAGCCAAAGAGCAGCACTGTGTGCCGGAGGTCTCTGGCAGAGCAGCAGCTGTAGGAAACTCAGGGTGAGTAAAGAGGGCGAGATGAAAGCAGGAGTTACCCTACAGCACGGGCTGGTCTAGTACCGGGGTGGCCAGGACCTACCGTAGCCAGCACAGCTAAATCTGACTTGGGTCTGCTGTTAGTGTTGGTGTGCAGTGTGTAGGACTGGGTTGTGGTGGGGTTTGTGAAAACGAATCCAGTAACCCTGACCCAAGGTGGTACTGGCAGCTCACGTTTGGGAAGCAGTTCGGCGGTCAGCTGTGAACTTCTCGACTGACAGCTGAAAAGCACTGGACTGGATCCCAGTGCAGTTTCCATCCTTTTAATAGTGGACTTGCAGCAAAAAGGAAATGCCACAGTTCAGTGTTAAACGTAGCCTTCCGCTATCCTGGTTCAAATAGAAGATGTTTCTGCTTCGGTGCAAGAGTGTGGTTAAAAGCCTCAATTACAGTCACTCCCTACCAGCAGTACTGTGCATGTGCTAGAGAGAATGTGGTGCTGTGTGCTCCACTGCAGTGATGTAACAAGGCTGGTGCTTGTTTCCAGCTCTGAGCCCCAGGTGGACAGGAAGGTGTTGGATCGCGTGCGCGGACCGGACCTGGCCAGCACTGCCGGTGAGTAAGGGGGAGGTCAATCGGTCTGTCACTTCGTTATGAATGCATGTTCTGCTGATACTGTTTCCTAGACTTCAGTGCTGTTCACCCCAGTTTTTTAAAAACATGCCACTGCAGCAGTCTGTATCAGATTTGCCACACTGCTGGACTCTGTATCGTTGCTGTTGGGTTGGTTCTGTGGAAATGTTAGTGATCGGGTCACGTCCTAACCGTGAGGGAGCACTCGATTCCCACATGTAAAGCTCATTATAAGACCTCCTCTGTCTCCCTGAGCAGGGTTTGAAAGACTGAACTTTTCTCTTTCTATTGATTGATTCATTTCACGCTAGGTCTGACCCCTCCTGCCACACCTCCCCATCACATGTGGAAGCCCCTGGCTCCTGTTTCCCTGCTGAGGAAACCCAAACTGCCCGAGGGACCCAAGCTGTCCCCCACCAAGGCCATCCAGATCGACCCAAAGCCTCTGCCCCACAGCAAGACTCGCACCAAGCTCCCCAGCAGCCCGGCTCCCAGCCTGCACAGTGAGAACCCTTCCTTCGCAGATCACGATTACTGCCTGCCTGGGACGGAACCCGCCTGCGCGGAGAAGGGAAGGCGCTGGAATGTGAAGCAGCAGAGCAGCATTACCATCAAGCCTATAGAGCAGCGTGCTCCTGCAGGCTGCCCTAGGAAATGTGCCGTCCAGCCGCTGGATCACAGGACTCTGTCAGGCTCAGTCCTGCTGTCCCCGGATTCCTCCCCCTGCAGGCTGGAGGCTGACACTGCATCCCGGGACAGCACAGAGTTCTCAAGCAGCAGGCGCTTTCATTACTACAGCCCAGAGAAGAGCGAGAGGGGAAGGGTGAGGAGAAGATCCCGTACACGCTCATCCAGCTCGTCCAGCTCCTCCGAGTCCGATTCGTCTGGGTCCAGCTCCAGATCCCCACTGACCAAGAGACGAAGAAGGTAAGAGGCCCCTGGCTTAGTGTGTGTGTGTCCCAGCTTCAGCATCACCTGACCTCATTGTACCTGAGATTGAAGCTTAGAGTGTGTGTGTCCCAGCTTCAGCATCACCTGACCTCATTGTACCTGAGATTGAAGCTTAGTGTGTGTGTGTCCCAGCTTCAGCATCACCTGACCTCATTGTACCTGAGATTGAAGCTTAGAGTGTGTGTGTCCCAGCTTCAGCATCACCTGACCTCATTGTGCCTGAGATTGAAGCTTAGTGTGTGTGTGTCCCAGCTTCAGCATCACCTGACCTCCATTGTGCCTGAGATTGAAGCTTAGTGTGTGTGTGTCCCAGCTTCAGCATCACCTGACCTCATTGTACCTGAGATTGAAGCTTAGTGTGTGTGTGTCCCAGCTTCAGCATCACCTGACCTCATTGTACCTGAGATTGAAGCTTAGTGTGTGTGTGTCCCAGCTTCAGCATCACCTGACCTCATTGTACCTGAGATTGAAGCTTAGTGTGTGTGTGTCCCAGCTTCAGCATCACCTGACCTCATTGTACCTGAGATTGAAGCTTAGTGTGTGTGTGTCCCAGCTTCAGCATCACCTGACCTCATTGTGCCTGAGATTGATTAAAATCCACTACCAAATCGTTATACGTATACAACTGTATATGGCGCTGCTGTCGTGTGTGGAGCAGGGTATAGTATCCAAAGCACTGGGGGTTGTGGTGCTTCAGTAAAAGATGTCCTGAATACCTAGTGACCGTGGAAGAGGAGTGCTCTGATAGAATATGTTTGAAACATACAAAATAAACACACACGCTGAATCCACGCTAACACACGCTGAATCCACGCTAACACACGCTGAATCCACGCTAACACACGTTGAATTAAAAAACTGAGCACCGTCGTGTTCCCTCCAGCTCGTAAGCTGTGTTGAAAGAAATGTCTCTCAACTCCTCTGTTTGGGATGTTTTTGTTAAAAGCGATTGTTGATGTATCACAGGGTCACTTGACATGCGTAACTTCATATTATTAATGTTAGGATTATTTATATTAGATGCAATCGGCATCCTAATTTCTTATTTGATTATCATATAGACATTTATCAGATCTAATAACTAAAAACCCCATTGTGCCTAATTATTAAACAAAGGCATGACTTCTATTCAAATCAGATTAACATTGTAATAATAATAAATAATACTTTAAACAGAATTTCTGAACTATGGTTGTTCAATACTGTTTACATTTCATGTCCAAAAGCAAAGCATTTGAATTAATCTCACAAACCCTGACTAATGTAACTATCGTACTAAATTCAGCTGCTTTTTCTAGAATATTGCCATACGATCCAAACACAACATGCTTTGAAACAAAAGGTAATTGGTAGATTTAATAGATAAAAACAAAACAAAACCATGTAATTTAAAAAAAGTGAATACTTGGCCTACTTCTGATTTTGTCTTAAACGTGTGATGTAGGCCTGAAATGTGTATCCTAGCAACGCGCTAATCTACCGTACCAGCACTAAAAGAAGCGCACTCTCACACTCAAGGGGACTTCAAACTGCGTACTAATTCGATGCATCGAATCACCAAAATGTAATCAAAGCTCGGTAACATTTAAGGACAGATGATCAATAATCGATGCATCGGTTTAATTGTTGCTCCCCTTGTTTTTAGTATTAGTAAAATGTGACTGATAACCTGCTTGGAACAGTGATGTTAAATAAAGCTTTGCTGCTGCAATGCAAGCTTACTGTATATATTTTTAAACTGCATGTGTGTTTTATTCCATTTATACGTATTACCTGTAAAATAGGTATTTCAATCAAATGTAAACAAGTAGCTATGGTGATGTCACCAGTAAATTATGCAAATGAGTCCCATGGAAGGTTGGAACCTTCCTTCGGTAATGTGTTCTGAGTCTTCGAAGGTCAAAATATACCCTTCGCTGCAGCCCTTGAATTGAACAGTTATTAACCCCAGCCCTGATTTTTGAAGTAAAAACAGATTGTGTCGACCAGCACTGACTGCGAATCCCTGTGTCGGGTGTGACCAGTGGAAACGTGATGTTTATTTCCAGTTGAGTCCAGCCTGACTCTGAAGACATCCCTGTGCTCTCCTAATCCAGTCTGTGTGTCCAGCCTGACTCTGAAGACATCCCTGTGCTCTCCTAATCCAGTCTGTGTGTCCAGCCTGACTCTCAAGACATCCCTGTGCTCTCCTAATCCAGTCTGTGTGTCCAGCCTGACTCTCAAGACATCCCTGTGCTCTCCTAATCCAGTCTGTGTGTCTGCAGGTACAGATCCCGGCGTTCCCGAAGCAGCTCCAGCTCCCCCTCTCACTCCAGGCAGCGGAGGAGAACGCACTCGTACTGCAGCTCCCGCTCTGGATCCTGGAGCCGCTCCAGCTCCTCGGCACGCTCCCGCTCTGGATCCTGGAGCCGCTCCCCCTCTCCCTGCAGCAGGAGGAGGGACGGCCGTGGCAGGTAAGCAGTCTGCAGCTGGGGCTCGCTTAGCTGGACACTGAGATACAGCACCTCGTTATAAAGGGATGTTTAGCGGGGATGGAGAGATGTACTCTGTGGGTTACAGCAGTGAATAGTGGGGATGGAGAGATGTGCTCTGTGGGTTACAGCGGGGATGGAGAGATGTGCTCTGTGGGTTACAGCGGGGATGGAGAGATGTGCTCTGTGGGTTACAGCGGGGATGGAGAGATGTGCTCTGTGGGTTACAGCGGGGATAGATGTATGTAGGGTGTTCCTATATCCTGTAAGAACTCTTGCTGGTTTTTAAAGTGCCGCTGTTTCTCTCTGCAGATCCGGCTATGACTATTACAGTTATGATAATTCAAGAGATCGCGTCCACAGGCAGGAGTTGAGGAATCAGCGCAAGGAGAAGGCCATTGTGAGTAGCCTGCTCGGCTTCTGGCTCGGAGCTTCCTAGCAAGCAGGTCCTGGCACTGCCAAGTGCTTCGGAAGCACCTACAGCAAGGGCTCAGTCCCGTGGCCGGGCTGGGTCTGTCTGGGGATCTCGAGGGCTGGGTCTGTCTGGAGATCTCAAGGGCTCTGTCCTGTGGTCGGGCTGGGTCTGTCTGGAGATCTCAAGGGCTCTGTTCCGTGGTCAGGCTGGGTCTGTCTGGGGATCTCGAGGACTGGGTCTGTCTGGGGATCTCAAGGGCTCGGTCTCCTGGTCGGGCTGGGTCTGTCTGGGGATCTCGAGGGCTGAGTCTGTCTGGGGATCTCGAGGGCTGGGTCTGTCTGGGGATCTCGAGGGCTGGGTCTGTCTGGGGATCTCGAGGGCTGGGTCTGTCTGGGGATCTCGAGGGCTGGGTCTGTCTGGGGATCTCGAGGGCTGGGTCTGTCTGGGGATCTCGAGGGCTGGGTCTGTCTGGGGATCTCGAGGGCTGGGTCTGTCTGGGGATCTCGAGGGCTGGGTCTGTCTGGGGATCTCGAGGGCTGGGTCTGTCTGGGGATCTCGAGGGCTCTGTCCCGTGGTCGGGATGGGTCTGTCTGGGGATCTCGCAGGCTCTGCTAGGGGCTGCCTTCTAATCTATTGGACTGTCTTGAGAGGGAATGAGCGTGATTTGCATTCTAATGGATCCTGTGTAATTATCTGAGCTCAGCAGCATGCTCACCCAGGGTCTTCTCTTTGCTCCTGTCAGGAGGAGAGGCGGGTTGTCTACGTGGGAAAGATCCGCAGTGGCATGACAAGGAAGGAGCTGAGGGAGCGCTTCTCTGCGTACGGGAGATCGAGGAGTGCGCCCTGCATTTCAGAGAGGAGGGGTGAGTGGGTGGATTATCATGCTGCACCTTGCCCTGCGGTCTCTTTAGCTGGGTCAGTCTATCCCTGATCTCAAACATTCCTGCCAGTCGGGTCCTCTGCATGTTGAAGGGGGGATGGTTACACCTTCCTTTTCCCAGTTCTAGTCCTTTAGCAAGTCATTAGTGCTGTCTGTCAAGTAAGCTGATTGCCTGCATCTGCCAAGGTTATCCCCATGAACAGAACATTTGTTTTTTTGTTTGTATTTATTTATTTTTCCTCTCCAGGGATAATTACGGCTTTGTTACGTACCGACACACGGACAATGCGTTTGCTGCTATCGAAAACGGGCAGAAACTCCGCCAGCCGGACGAACTGCCCTTTGACCTCTGCTTCGGGGGGCGCCGGCAGTTCTGCAAAATGAGCTACGCAGATCTGGGTGAGTCTGGCTGTGTGTGCGAGCTATGCAGATCTGGAGGAGGCTGACTGTGTGCAAGCTATGCAGATCTGGGGGAGTCTGGCTGTGTGTGAGCTATGCAGATCTGGAGGAGTCTGGCTGTGTGCGAGCTATGCAGATCTGGAGGAGTCTGGCTGTGTGTGAGCTATGCAGATCTGGAGGAGTCTGGCTGTGTGTGTGAGCTATGCAGATCTGGAGGAGTCTGGCTGTGTGTGTGTGAGCTATGCAGATCTGGGGGAGTCTGGCTGTGTGTGTGAGCTATGCAGATCTGGAGGAGTCTGGCTGTGTGTGTGAGCTATGCAGATCTGGAGGAGTCTGGCTGTGTGTGAGCTATGCAGATCTGGAGGAGTCTGGCTGTGTGTGTGTGAGCTATGCAGATCTGGAGGAGTCTGGCTGTGTGTGTGAGCTATGCAGATCTGGGGGAGTCTGGCTGTGTGTGAGCTATGCAGATCTGGGGGAGGATGGCTGTGTGAGCTATGCAGATCTGGGTGAGGCTGACTGTGCGAGCTATGCAGATCTGGAGGAGGCTGACTGTGTGCGAGCTATGCAGATCTGGAGGAGGCTGACTGTGTGCGAGCTATGCAGATCTGGAGGAGTCTGGCTGTGTGTGTGAGCTATGCAGATCTGGGGGAGGATGGCTGTGTGTGAGCTATGCAGATCTGGGTGAGGCTGACTGTGCGAGCTATGCTGTATATGTGTTGCACTTTGAGTTTCATGATCCTGTTGAGTGAGGACAGCACCCAGCCTGTCTGTTCACTTCATTCAGTGCACCCTTCCTTGTTTACACTATACTAAATAAACCTGCCCCAGTCCACTGAATACGCTTTCATATTCCTTTTCCTTTCCTGTGTATCTTGGAGCTGCCATGCTTGTGCCAAAAGATAGGTTGTGTCCGTGTTTGTCTTCTAATCTCTCCCTCTCCCTCTCTTCTCTCTTTTCTCTCTCAGATTCCAGTCGTGACTATGAATCCACTCCTGCAAGAAGCAAGTTTGATGCACTAGACTTCGACACTTTACTGAAACAGGCCCAGAAGAGTTTGCGGAGGTAACACCAACACTGAGGCCATCGAGTGTGGAGAGAGAGAGAGCGAGAGAGAATTACCTCAGAGCTGCTGACTGGCTGATACCTCCAGCTGCTTTTTTTTTTTCTTCTTTCCTTTTTACAAGCCGGCTCCTTCTATGGAAGTGTGGTTTTGTAAAACTAACATTAAAAAAAATGGAATGTGGTAAAATGTATAAATATGAAATCTGAGTTTTGTTTTTTTAAAGAAGCAGTATTTAAAGTAGTTGACTTGACAACTGTTTAAAAACAAAGAAATGACAAAAAAAAAGTAAACTCAAAAATGAAATGTAATGGTTTTCCTTTGAAATGTTTTGGGAGGGAAAAATTATAATAAAAAGTATTTAATAAAAATTCTGGCAAAACCTGAAAGAATCTTGTACAGTTTTTTTTTATTTGTTTTTTTTTGGGGGGGGTAACAAACATCCACCTTTTGAATCAGAGCAATCTAATGACCATTCAGCACATCAACATTATGTATAGAGGGGCATATAATAAGGAATGGCAATGCCTAGTTTAATAAGGAATGGCAATGTGTAGTTTAATAAGGAATGGCAATGTGTAGTTTCATTGAATTTGGGTAAGTGGTGTTTAAGACCAAGAGGTAAATGAGGGGTCATGATTGTAAGTAAATGAGTGATTTAAGAATGTGGGAGAAGCTCTTGTGCTCAAGATACATGTTCAAGTGTATGAAAGACAGACAGGTGCCTGAACTGACCCCATCGCATATCATCACAATGTAACCAAACCACTCCTTTATCCTACATAATGTTCATGATCGCTTTCATTACAATCAGTCGATGCTTCTGTGTGAACATGAAGGGAAACAGACAGGCATGTATCCCTAGACTCTAATACTCTCTAACTTCAGAACAATAGTGTTCATCCCAAGCTCCATCTCAACTGGATGTGCAGATTTCCAGTGCAACAGTAAGGAGGGTGTAGGCACTACGACAAATCATTTTGGATCACAGTTTTTCACAGTAGTTGATATGAAGAGGAGTGCTTATGAAGCTTCTCTTGCAGGGCGTTGGCGTCTCTGGTGTGGTTTTGTGTTTAAAAGCACGTCAAGGTTTGTTTTTTACACAGCAGTGCGGTAGAGCCCAGGCGATCCGCAGGGAATCCTCTGAGTCAGCCTGGCCACACGCATCGTTTAACTAGAAGTGAAAATGTCATCTCTGCACTCTTCAAAACAAGCAGTGCTTAGTAAAACACCAAATTGGGTGTAACTTGCGTCCTCCCGTCCCCAATGTAATGTCCTGCTACCTGGACAAAGCGCTGTTTAAACTATTCTTTAATGGAGTTGCTTCTCTTCAGCTTCCTCCTGGCCTGAGTTACTGCAAGACAACCCCAGCAGAGCACTCCCTGGTACAGGACTGCTGGTGAAACTCGTTTCCTGGAATGAAGCGTTGTGTCTTTGTGAAAATGAATACCAGCAGCTTCTCTTGTGATTTAACACAATATGAAACCGGGTTATGGATTCCACTGCAAATGTGCTTTTGGGGGTGAAGAGTGATAAAGAGCAAGAACACTTGGATTTGACATTGTGGCATCTTTGAATCCGGCAGGGCATCTAAACAGGGCTGCAGTTTAGGATTGGGGCTGCAGTGTCTTGCACCACCACTTTTTATATTTATTAGTAGTTTCTGAGCCCCCTCCACACTACAGAACACATGAAGTGATGTATAAGTCTCTGTGCTGGTATTCAAGGGGTATCGCACTGTCTCTGTGCTGGTATTCAAGGGGTATCGCACTGTCTCTGTGCTGGTATTCAAGGGGTATCGCACTGTCTCTGTGCTGGTATTCAAGGGGTATCGCACTGTCTGTGATGGTATTCAAGGGGTATCGCACTGTCTGTGATGGTATTCAAGGGGTATCGCACTGTCTGTGCTGGTATTCAAGGGGTATAGCACTGTCTCTGTGCTGGTATTCAAGGGTATCGCACTGTCTCTGTGCTGGTATTCAAGGGGTATCGCACTGTCTCTGTGCTGGTATTCAAGGGGTATCGCACTGTCTCTGTGCTGGTATTCAAGGGGTATCGCACTGTCTCTGTGCTGGTATTCAAGGGGTATCGCACTGTCTCTGTGCTGGTATTCAAGGGGTATCGCACTGTCTCTGTGCTGGTATTCAAGGGGTATCGCACTGTCTCTGTGCTGGTATTCAAGGGGTATCGCACTGTCTCTGTGCTGGTATTCAAGGGGTATCGCACTGTCTCTGTGCTGGTATTCAAGGGGTATCGCACTGTCTCTGTGCTGGTATTCAAGGGGTATCGCACTGTCTCTGTGCTGGTATTCAAGGGGTATCGCACTGTCTCTGTGCTGGTATTCAAGGGGTATCGCACTGTCTCTGTGCTGGTATTCAAGGGGTATCGCACTGTCTCTGTGCTGGTATTCAAGGGGTATCGCACTGTCTCTGTGCTGGTATTCAAGGGGTATCGCACTGTCTCTGTGCTGGTATTCAAGGGGTATCGCACTGTCTCTGTGCTGGTATTCAAGGGGTATCGCACTGTCTGTGATGGTATTCAAGGGGTATCGCACTGTCTGTGATGGTATTCAAGGGGTATCGCACTGTCTGTGCTGGTATTCAAGGGGTATAGCACTGTCTCTGTGCTGGTATTCAAGGGGTATCGCACTGTCTCTGTGCTGGTATTCAAGAGGTATCGCACTGTCTCTGTGCTGGTATTCAAGGGGTATCGCACTGTCTCTGTGCTGGTATTCAAGGGGTATCGCACTGTCTCTGTGCTGGTATTCAAGGGGTATCGCACTGTCTCTGTGCTGGTATTCAAGGGGTATCGCACTGTCTCTGTGCTGGTATTCAAGGGGTATCGCACTGTCTCTGTGCTGGTATTCAAGGGGTATCGCACTGTCTCTGTGCTGGTATTCAAGGGGTATCGCACTGTCTCTGTGCTGGTATTCAAGGGGTATCGCACTGTCTCTGTGCTGGTATTCAAGGGTATCGCACTGTCTCTGTGCTGGTATTCAAGGGTATCGCACTGTCTCTGTGCTGGTATTCAAGGGTATCGCACTGTCTCTGTGCTGGTATTCAAGGGGTATCGCACTGTCTCTGTGCTGGTATTCAAGGGGTATCGCACTGTCTCTGTGCTGGTATTCAAGGGGTATCGCACTGTCTCTGTGCTGGTATTCAAGGGGTATCGCACTGTCTCTGTGCTGGTATTCAAGGGGTATCGCACTGTCTCTGTGCTGGTATTCAAGGGGTATCGCACTGTCTCTGTGCTGGTATTCAAGGGGTATCGCACTGTCTCTGTGCTGGTATTCAAGGGGTATCGCACTGTCTCTGTGCTGGTATTCAAGGGGTATCGCACTGTCTCTGTGCTGGTATTCAAGAGGTATCGCACTGTCTCTGTGCTGGTATTCAAGAGGTATCGCACTGTCTCTGTGCTGGTATTCAAGGGGTATCGCACTGTCTCTGTGCTGGTATTCAAGGGGTATAGCACTGTCTCTGTGCTGGTATTCAAGGGGTATCGCACTGTCTCTGTGCTGGTATTCAAGGGGTATCGCACTGTCTCTGTGCTGGTATTCAAGGGGTATCGCACTGTCTCTGTGCTGGTATTCAAGGGGTATCGCACTGTCTCTGTGCTGGTATTCAAGGGGTATCGCACTGTCTCTGTGCTGGTATTCAAGGGGTATCGCACTGTCTCTGTGCTGGTATTCAAGGGGTATCGCACTGTCTCTGTGCTGGTATTCAAGGGGTATCGCACTGTCTCTGTGCTGGTATTCAAGGGGTATCGCACTGTCTCTGTGCTGGTATTCAAGGGTATCGCACTGTCTCTGTGCTGGTATTCAAGAGGTATCGCACTGTCTCTGTGCTGGTATTCAAGAGGTATCGCACTGTCTCTGTGCTGGTATTCAAGAGGTATCGCACTGTCTCTGTGCTGGTATTCAAGGGTATCGCACTGTCTCTGTGCTGGTATTCAAGAGGTATCGCACTGTCTCTGTGCTGGTATTCAAGGGTATCGCACTGTCTCTGTGCTGGTATTCAAGAGGTATCGCACTGTCTCTGTGCTGGTATTCAAGGGTATCGCACTGTCTCTGTGCTGGTATTCAAGGGTATCGCACTGTCTCTGTGCTGGTATTCAAGGGGTATCGCACTGTCTCTGTGCTGGTATTCAAGGGGTATCGCACTGTCTCTGTGCTGGTATTCAAGGGTATCGCACTGTCTGTGCTGGTATTCAAGGGGTATCGCACTGTCTCTGTGCTGGTATTCAAGGGTATCGCACTGTCTCTGTGCTGGTATTCAAGGGTATCGCACTGTCTCTGTGCTGGTATTCAAGGGGTATCGCACTGTCTCTGTGCTGGTATTCAAGGGTATCGCACTGTCTCTGTGCTGGTATTCAAGGGTATCGCACTGTCTCTGTGCTGGTATTCAAGGGGTATCGCACTGTCTCTGTGCTGGTATTCAAGAGGTATCGCACTGTCTCTGTGCTGGTATTCAAGAGGTATCGCACTGTCTCTGTGCTGGTATTCAAGAGGTATCGCACTGTCTCTGTGCTGGTATTCAAGGGGTATAGCACTGTCTCTGTGCTGGTATTCAAGAGGTATAGCACTGTCTCTGTGCTGGTATTCAAGGGGTATCGCACTGTCTCTGTGCTGGTATTCAAGGGGTATAGCACTGTCTCTGTGCTGGTATTCAAGGGGTATAGCACTGTCTCTGTGCTGGTATTCAAGAGGTATCGCACTGTCTCTGTGCTGGTATTCAAGGGGTATCGCACTGTCTCTGTGCTGGTATTCAAGGGGTATCGCACTGTCTCTGTGCTGGTATTCAAGGGGTATCGCACTGTCTCTGTGCTGGTATTCAAGGGGTATCGCACTGTCTCTGTGCTGGTATTCAAGGGGTATCGCACTGTCTCTGTGCTGGTATTCAAGGGGTATCGCACTGTCTCTGTGCTGGTATTCAAGAGGTATCGCACTGTCTCTGTGCTGGTATTCAAGAGGTATCGCACTGTCTCTGTGCTGGTATTCAAGAGGTATAGCACTGTCTCTGTGCTGGTATTCAAGGGGTATCGCACTGTCTCTGTGCTGGTATTCAAGGGGTATCGCACTGTCTCTGTGCTGGTATTCAAGGGGTATAGCACTGTCTCTGTGCTGGTATTCAAGAGGTATCGCACTGTCTCTGTGCTGGTATTCAAGAGGTATCGCACTGTCTCTGTGCTGGTATTCAAGAGGTATCGCACTGTCTCTGTGCTGGTATTCAAGAGGTATAGCACTGTCTCTGTGCTGGTATTCAAGGGGTATAGCACTGTCTCTGTGCTGGTATTCAAGGGGTATCGCACTGTCTCTGTGCTGGTATTCAAGGGGTATCGCTGAGGGAACACGAAGCCACTTTTTCAGGAACAGTGGCTTGAAACCCGGTTCCAGGAGACCAGGAGACCTAGTCTGAGGCAACTTTGCTGTATCAAACCCCAAGTCTCCCCAGGTGTGCCATGCAGTGCCCTGAAACCTAGTCTCCTGAACAAGTTCCAAGCCATGAAGTGGCTTCGTGTTCCCTCAGTTTAAGATATGATATTCATTGATGATTGTTTGCAGTCAGCTTATTTATTTATTTATTTATTTGGCAGGTGCCTTTATCCAAGGTGGCTGACAGGTGTTACAGGGCAGTACAGGGTTACATTGCAAGCTTAATATTTAAATGCAGTGCAGCCTAAAGTAAGTGCAAATAATACTACAGTACAACATGAACTTAGATGCAACAAGTTAGGATTACAACACGTTATATCTACAGTGAGATCAAGGAGACCTTGCTGGGCGATAGTTGTCCAATCCCTGTATATTTAGGAGCAGCCAAGAGCGTATTGTCTATATATAGGATGTTGCTTTCACTGCACGCGTGCATGCAGTAATTTAAAAAGCCATTATGTGCGCTATACCTTTAAGAAACCCTCGCTGGACTGCCGGTGTGGAAATGCGCGTGCGCAGTTTCCCTGTCAACAAAAAACAAAACAAAGACCGAAGTAGTTGAAATGTGCGAGAAACGTGAGGAAAATGTTTTTTGTTATTTTTATATCCGCCTTTCAGTGAAGAAACTGCTTTTTTCGACGCTGCGGTTTTAAAATAGAGCGTTTTGGACGAAATTAAATGGTACAGTTCTGTTCTTTTTCTGGGGTTGGCCGGTTGTAACCAGTCTGAGCTGGCTTGTTGCGGCTGCGCAGTTGGTGTAAACAGGAAGAAGCAGCGCGAGCGAAGAGGGTGCACAGGGAAAGAGAAAAAAAAAAAACAGAGAAATATAACCGAAAAGATCGAAAAACCGCAATTTCAGCACCTGAAATAGCAACCGAAAAGCATACCGGACAGTAGAGTAAGACACTGAGAAGATTCGGCTTTGCATTTTGAGATTTAAAAAAAAAAAAAACACATCTGCATTATATAATTATATTAATAAATTCAAGCGTTATACAACTGAACATTTAGAGAAAAAACGAATTTCCTATTTCATTGGAAAGCGAAGAAAGACCGCGAAATATAAGTTGTGTTATATATCTCACTAGTTTTAACCTAGCTAATTCCCTCAGTGATAGACACCTTGCATTACATTTCGTGTCAATATGACTTATGCGTGTTAAACGGTAAAGATTCGTTTTGGACTGATTTGGGGTTACCTATTAAATAATTTATATTTGCATACATCGATTATTGTGTATACCAAAATGGTTCAAAAGCAGAAGCAGGTCGATGAAAAGGCGACGGAAGGGGAGCCCAGCCACAGCCCAGGCCCGGTACCGGTGGACGGGACCGCAATCCTGCCAGACTCGGTGGCAGCAGCGCCCCAAGCTGAGACCACAGGCCGCAGGAGATTTGTCAGCGGGGTGGTGGAGGGTAAGCAGAAATACGTGTGGTGACAGTTAACTGTAAACACTAACACAGGATACGTACAACGCTGATACGACAGCTGTGTAGATCGGGGTGCATTTATCACACGGTTTGATAGCCTTTTAAAATCAACACAAAACAACACAACGGCTCAGTAACACGTGTGCATGTGTAGTGTGTATTGATGCTAGCAACATTGGGGTGGTATGTGTGGTTAGCTAAGTATATCTCATTGCAAAACGTGTGAATGTACTAGTTACAAGTGGACGGGCTTATTTTGTGTATTTATTTGTGTTCGATCTGTTAGTCAATGTGTAATATGCAATGTGCGTGTGTTCCTTATACACGTGTGGTAGGTTGTGTTATTTCCTGGATAAATTACCTTGAAACAAGATGACTAGTTTCAGTTGGTTTATCCAGGTTTCATATATGTGAAGTAATTCCATATATTCATAGGGTTTCTAAGAGAAATGCATTGTTGAGCTTCCTCTCAAAAGTACTTGTGTTCACTGGCTCAACGTTTTCAGCTAGCATCCTGTTCAGCCATTTTGTTGCAGGTGTTTTTCCTGAATAAATGTACAATCACTGTCATTGTAATCTAGTGTTAAAGGAAGTGCCTTTGTAGTTTCTTCTCTTGTAACACCAGGTTTACATGTTTGACTTCGCCAGTACAATATCTTGAAGCAGATCGTTTGTTGGGAGGTGCTTCAGTATCCATGGACTTTAACCCACAATGCACATAGATAAATACTGTGTGTTTATAGATCCATTTGTATAATACTTTAAAGCAGATGTGCGTTTTCCTGCTGTAAGGGTTATGCAATCATACCTTCTCAGTCTGTTTGATTAGAGAAAGAAAAACTGTGCAAGTAGTTAAGCTGTGAAGGCAGAGTAAGAAAAGTAGGTCAGGTATGTAGTTATACTCTTGCACATTTTGATTGTACATTTGTGTGCATTGCAAACTACAGTGTGGGATTTTCACATTTTACTAGGTCTGGCCATTGTATTCTCCAGTCAGTGGATGTATTCAACCAAAAAATTAATGAGCGTTTATAGAAATCACAAAAAATGTAGTAATGAAGTAATGCAATTTTCCCTGTTCATTAGAATGGTCTTCTACCCGCGGATTAATCGGTGCCTGGGCCGGCAGTACTTTATGCCAAAGCCACAGAAACTGAAGGGGCTGCGTTACCTGTACCAGTGTGTTCAATGTGGGAATGTGGCTGTTCAGAGGAATTCCATGTTGACCATAATCTTATTTTTTGCATAGGATTCTATGGTCGACCGTGGACTATGGAGCAAAGGAAAGAGCTTTTCAGGAGGTAATGGCATTACTTTTTGTCTTCGTTTCTAAAAGAAAAGGCTTACAGATATATCCTTGTCAGTCGTGCATTCTAATGGTGTTATAAAGTATTGAACTAGTACACCTATTGCAAGGACAAACCATTTTACATTTCTTGCAGAAATTTCAAATTTGCTTTGGTTTCCAAATGCTATATTTAGTTATTTGTTTTTACACAGGCTACAGAAGTGGGGGTTAAATACTTACCTTTATGCTCCAAAGGATGACTACAAACACAGAATGTTTTGGAGAGAAATGTACTCTGTTGAAGAAGCAGGTAAGTGCATTGATAACCAGAACAATTCAGTTCTGTATGTTTGTGCTGCATGAATGGATGATTGGGATTGAATAGTCTCAGGTGCTGACAATCAGGTAGGTGTCGTTGGTGTTGATTGGTTTAACTTACCACATGAAGAAACAGCTGCTTGGATTTGTGGTGATTGCTGCTTTTCTTTGACTCTGTGGAGAGCAGCAGCCCACACAAACCCAAGCAGCTGTTTCTTCACTTGTTTCACTTGGCATGGTTAATTAGCCCATTTGGCACCAATGACCCTGACCTATAGGGAGCACAGCTCTGTGCATTTATGGTTGTTGTATCTGAAATGAAGGTTACTGTGCAATCTGAAATGTGTTGCAAACTCCAGTGAAATGACATCCACATAGTGCCCCTGTGGTAATGTGTGCATGGGACATGCTGTGGTATAGGTGACCATGCCCTGCTTCTTCATTGTACTGTAATGCAGTGTTTAAATCCCTGTACTTGTGTTTGTTTATATTTAAGAGCAACTCATCACTCTTATCTCTGCGGCAAAAGAATATGGAATTGAGTTCATCTATGCCATCTCGCCAGGGCTCGATATCACATTTTCCAATCAGAAAGAAGTTGTGACTTTGAAAAGGAAGTTAGATCAGGTTAGTAATTCTCTGCTTTTAGTAAGTGTGTCATTTTTTTGTTACATGGATTAACCCCTCGAAGATTTATGTAGCATCCCAATACATTATCATATCACACACCACCACGTGCGTTATTCTCTGTATATTGTTGCTGTTAAAGTATTCCGGATTAGAATAATTTGTAATGAAGACCTAGAATGAATGTCTTACACCAAAATAAAGTATACCATGTTTGCATTTGCCGGTCATTATGTATGTGCTGTGTTTTCATGTTGTGTGTAAGAAACAAACTAGAATATATATATATATATATATATATATATATATATATATATATATTATATTATATTATATTATATTATATTATATTATACTGTGGGTAGAATTACTTTGGTAATTCCTATTGATGAATTGCTGTTTTAAGATTAAGTATTTTTTATCTTTCTCTAACCAGATTTCCCAGTTTGGCTGCAAGTCTTTTGCCTTACTGTTTGATGATATTGAGCACAATATATGCCCAGCAGACAAGGAAGTGTTCAGCTCATTTGCACATGCCCAGGTCTCCCTGACTAATGAGATCTTCCAGTACCTGGGAGAACCTGAAACTTTCTTGTTCTGCCCTACCGGTAACCAAGAATGATTTCTTTCTTTCTTTCTTTCTTTCTTTCTTTCTTTCTTTCTTTCTTTCTTTCTTTCTCTCTTTCTTTCTTATTTTCTTTCTTTCTATTATATTTTATATAATTGCAGCAACTAGAGTCCGTTTGAACCGTTTCTGTTTCTTTTTTTTTTTTTCTGCAGAATACTGTGGAACTTTCTGCTATCCAAATGTTTCCCAGTCACCGTATTTGCTAACAGTTGGTGAGAAGTTGTTACCTGGAATCGATGTGCTATGGACAGGTGGGATTATCTTTAAGAATGACATGAAAAATAGTGCCTTGTACAGTAATCAAGTGTGTGGGCACTGTAGCATCACAAGTGTGCCTTGTACTGTAATCAAGTGTGTGGGCACTGTAGCATCACAAGTGTGCCTTGTACTGTAATCAAGCGTGTGGGCAGTGTAGTATCACAAGTGTCAGTACTAATGCCATTCCAATATTTATTTAGTTTAATTTAAGGCACACTATTGAATGTTACCCTAGAGTTCTCTAAAGTTACTCAGTGCTAAAAGAGTTAAGTCTTAAGTGATTTTTGTATATGTTTAGTTATTTGTGGATTGCAGTAGTGAAAGAGCTGTGCATTTATGTAACTGGTGAACTACTTTGTGTTCTCAGGTCCCAAGGTTGTATCTAAAGATATCACAGTGGAGTCCATTGAAGAGGTATCCAGAATTTTAAAGAGAGCTCCAGTTATATGGGACAACATCCATGCCAATGACTACGACCAAAAGAGGCTGTTCCTTGGTCCCTTTAAGGGCCGGTCAACAGAGCTCATCCCCAGGCTGAAGGGTGTGCTAACCAACCCGAACTGTGAATTTGAAACCAACTTTGTGGCCATCCATACACTGGCAACCTGGTACAAATCCAACATGAACGGTGTCCGAAAAGATGTTGTCATGAGTAAGTCGTTTGTTTGAAGACTTTACTATTTCATTGGCTCTGAATATCTTAGAATAAATCCCTGCCATCTGCTCATCTTTCAGGTGACAGTGAGGACAGTACAGTATCTATTCAGATTAAGCTGGAGAATGAAGGCAGCGATGAAGAAATCGAAACAGATATGCTGTACAGTCCACAGCTGGCGCTGAAGCTTGCCCTGCAAGAGTGGCTGGGGGAGTTTGGAGTGCCTCATCTGTACAACAGTAAGTCAAGTGGCAGACTGGCGGAATCTGTTTGCTTTTTAATATTCATATTCAGAATAATACTAAATCCATTAATTTTATTTATTTAAATGTAATCCAGTTTGTCAAGTGTTTGCGCAATGTAAAAAACATTGTAAGTATTGAAAATGACACATCTCATTTTTTACTAAGGAGTTGCAAGACAGCAGTACATACTATTTCATACCACATCTTTCAAGAACTACAATATACAATTAAAATATAATTAGCACAGTAACCACTTGTGTAGTTATTTTTGTATTCCATGTCAGTTAAATGTTGCTTGCATGTGTTTTGATAATCAGGTCGGCAGGTCCCTCACAGTGGAGCAAAGAGCACCGCTATTGATGTGGCATCTCTGGTAACACCAAACCTGGGGTCCTCAACAACGGTTAGCACCATTTACCAGCAGCCAATCATGAGCCAATCAACAGCTCTGAGTGAAGAGCCCCTCCCCCTGAGCAAGGTGGAGGTGGAGGTGGTGGAGGAGGAGGAGGATGAGGATGAGGATGAGGATGAGGAAGAGAAGAAGGAGCAGCTGCTGCTTCAGTCAGACGAAGAACCCATGGAGATGGTCCTAGAGAAACAGGATGAGCCAGATACCAAGAATGTCAACCAGATCCTGACTGAGATTGTCAAGGCCAAGATGACAGAGGAGCTGAAGCCCATGGACACAGACAAGGAGAGCAGTGCAGAGTCCAAGTCCCCCGAGATGTCTATTCAGGAGGACTCGGGGAGTGACATTGCACCAATGCAAACAGACGAGCAGCTGAACAAAGAGCCGTTTGTGCCGGGCCCCAATGAGAAGCCTCTATACAGCGCAGAGGTGCTGACCCTCGAGGATCTGACCCTGCTGGCAGAACTCTTCTACCTGCCCTATGAACACGGGCCCAAAGCTGTGCAGATGCTCAAAGAATTCAACTGGCTGAGAGCCAACAGCAGTGTGGTCAGTGTCAATTCCAAAGGGAAGGAGCCTCAGAAAGTAAACACATATATATATTAATCAAAAATGATACGCATGAGATTATTATTATTATTATTATTATTATTATTATTATTATTAGTAGTAGTAGTATTGTAAAAAATAGAAACCAAATGAAAATCTGTTTTTATAATAAGTCATAATAAAATAATCTTACAAAGTTTTTATTTATAACTCTGTTCCTTTGCAGGTCAATGAATGGCGTGCCCGAGCAGAGAAGTTTGAGGAGATGTGCTGCTCAGTGATCCAGATGTTCACACGCCTCTCCAACTCTGCCAACAGGACCATTCTCTATGATTTGTATCCCTACATTTGGGATATTAAGAGTATCATCTCAATGGTGAAGTCATTTGTTCAGTGGTTAGGTAGGTACAATGAAGGATAGCAACCCACTGGTAAAAGTTGGCCTTTCTTTTAATTGATTAGCCCAAAAAATAAAAAATAAAAGCCCTGTTTGGGATTCAACTTTCATTTTAGCTTCACTAGAACACACAGACTTATTACATGTTCTTCTAAGTGACATTTAACCAGTCGTATATAACGCTGCATTTTCATGTACACACGGCAGATTAACTTCCACTGGTGTGTTGACTGTGCATCTACACACATCTATACACGCAATAGACCCAATTTTAGCATTTCTTGGGCTAATACGTTCAGAAACACAAATACAGAATGCTCTTGTTTGGACTGTATGTCTCGATGTGTGTCTTTGTTTTGTGCCTGACTGGATGCAGACTGCAGTGTTAGCTTACCCTATTCTTTATTGGTTCCCCAACTCAGCCATGGTATTCTACATATAAACATATCTCTGTATCCGTTTGGACTCCAATGAGTGACGCTCCAGTGGTCCTGCTGCTTGCTGTGTGTCTTGTGACATCATTGCTGATTTTATACAGTAGCATCTGCTGCCACCTCTTTGTTAAGGGCCCTGGTCATAAAGGAAAGTCGATCCGTTCTAGTCCAGCGCGCATGCGAGCTTCAAATAGAAGGCTCTTTAAGGCTATTCTGGTGCAAACAATATAGTATATATTGAGGGTGGGCTTTTATTGATCTTAATCACTTTGCTTTCTCATACAAAGAGAAACCATTGGTGGTATAATTACAGCAGTGGTTGAGCACATGCGAAATGTAATCAACTGACTGGTCACTGCTGTGTTTCTAGTATGTCAGTGGGTGTTATAAAAGTAGTTTCACTGTTTTGATGATGACAGCACCAGCATGGCCTGAGTTACACCAGTAAGCTCATTTTATTTGCAGGTGTCTCTCCAGCTGTAAGGAAAGCTGCCCACATTATTTTACTTGCACAGCAGGCAGCAACAAACAACTGGTGGGAGCACTGCTTAAAACTGAACTGTATATATTTAAAAGGGGAATGGGGGCTTGAGGTGGGCAACTGGCAGATCCTTCACAAGAAAGTGAAAACGGAAAGCACAAACATACAGGAGATAAAGAATATGAATATGTGTATCCCAGGAAATGATGTGCTTTACTCGTTCATTCCCTGCATGAATACAAATCTGCCTTGTAACCCATACCCAGGTCTGAGAGGCAGCATGACTTTGTCATTAAATATGAGTTGGCATACCCAGGTGAATTGTATTTTAGGCTCAGCTCACAGCTACCACCCCCGTGCTGACTCGAGCGGCGAAGGCGAACACACGCTGTCCTCCGAAACTTGTGCCATCAGCCGACCGCTTCGTTTCACTCTGCAGGCACGCCATGCAACCAACCCAGAGCTACAGTGTCGGAGGACAACGCAACTCTGGGCAGCTACAGGGGTCGCTGGTGCGTTGTGAGCCAAGGAAACCCTGGCCGACCTAAGCCCTCCCCCCGGGCGGTGCTCAGCAAATTGTGCGCCGCCCCCTGGGAACTCCCGTCCATGGGCTGCAGTGGAATAGGCTGGACTCGAACCGGCGACCTCCAGGCTATAGGGCGCATCCTGCACTCCATGTGGAGCGCCTTTACCGGATGCGCCACTTGGGCCTCACTTGAGGAATCTTTTCATAAGGAAGCTGTTGGTCATGGGATTGGTTAATGCCGTAGGGTGACTTCCAAGTTGCTTAACCATATTTTGATTCCTGCTGACGTTTTGAGGAAATTCCTCCCAATCGTTAGAGAATGTGGACCGGTTTTATTTGCAGACAGGTGGTATGCACCACAACAGTTAACTAACTGTGATAACCAAGGTTGTTTTGTTGTCAGCCTACACACTGCATCTTCAGGTTCTGCATAGTTGTTCACCTCTGCCATTTAAAAGGGGTTAGGCTCTCCTATGCAATGATAACCTTAAAACAGTGCAGTCAGCAGTCTGGTCTGGCTTTGTACAATGAACCATTACTAATGACCTCTTCTATTGTCTTCTCCCTTCACTATGTCCAGATGGAAGAATGCTCTGCACAAGTTTCTACTGCCATTGGATCGACAGTGGCCGATGTATGCAGCGTGCTGCTGTTGTTATCTGTTTAATTTTTTTTAATTTAAAATAATAGCGTTTTTAGAAATGAATTTGTAAGTGTAACGGACAGTGTTGTGTGATGCACTGCATCACAGATTCTGTCCCCTGTCAGTGAGGTGAGATGAGATTAAAAGCTCCAAAACAACAAATGTAAAAGGTGTGATGGCTGGGTGGGAACCAGCGACCCGAACACTGCAAGCGGGCATCTTAACTACAGTGCAGAAGAGCCGGGCTCATCTGCATTCGTGGTTAGAGCTTTTACCCTCGTCTCGTCTCATCTCACCGACGGGACAGAATCCGTAACGACATAATGACAGTGTATCACAACACCGCCCGGTACACTCGTACAAGATACTTCATGGAGCTTAATAAGTGTATGCGTTGTGAATGAAGTCACATTTGCGCAGCGAAATCTAAAGTGATAAGGATTATTAATGTGTTTTTCCATTGATCCAGCTTCTCTAACTTGTTTTTTTTATTCTATTGGTAGGCTTAGTGAGCTAGTTTGGCTACACCCCCTAATGCAATTGATTAAAGGAATTCATGAATATGGCTTTAGCTTTTACTTCTTGAAAGTAATGGCTTTTCTAATTTAATTATTAGATTTAACAAAATTAAAAAACAGCAGTGCAAAACTTTACATTTTAAAGTATATACTGCAAATATGGAGGATTAAATAAAGAAATGAAAATCTGTTTTTGAATTCCTGAAACGTGTGCATCTTGGGACTGTGCCTTACAAGCTAAATGGAGGATCTGCAGCTCAAGTGCTGGTGAAAGAAAGATCTCCCTGAAGCACACGCTGTCCTCTCTGCGCTCGCTGCACATGTCCTGTCACATGAGTTTAATAAGAGACCCCGCCCATTTAAAACAAAGCTAAATTGAAGCTATGTATTGGAAATGACTTGTACCTTTTTAAGGTACAGTAGAAGTATGTGGGTTGTTAAAACTTAAGTCATCTGACACGACAACAATAAATAAATAAAATGTGACTTCAAAAAAAGCATGTTTCTGCTTGGGGCTGTAACAATGGCAGTACCAGTGTGTTTAACGTGTCTGGACAATCCAGTCTGCGATGAATGAATGTAGCGCGGTCCATTGCAGGCCCAGTCACAATCTGTTTACATTTTAAAAAGGTACCTTTGTTTAGTTGTTACAACCCCAGGAGTTTCTGCTTTCACAAAGTTAGATTAGTGTGTTTTATTTCCTTGTTTCTTTTTGTATTTTATTTTGGAGTGCTTGAATATACAGAGCCCTCCCCCACCACCACTGCCGTACCCCCTTGTTCCTTCAGAAAGCCCCCCCTCATGTAATGTTCTCCGCTTGGATCTGATCTCAACAGGGTGTCGTAGTCAGTCGTCAGCACAGTTCTTAAGTGGAGACCAAGAGCCTTGGGCCTTTAGAGGCGGTCTAGCGGGAGAGTTCCAGGTATCAATATATCCAATTCACAACTGATTGTTGCAACAAAAATACCTCTACATTGGTGTAGATATGAAAGGGTTGGTCTGTTATAGGTGTGCTTGTTTACAAACAGAACTATATTTGTTTTAACCTTTTCCCTCTTCACCTATATAGCGAATAGGCTTGTTTCCCTTAAAGCTGATGTATGGTGAGTGGCACACAGACCTTTCTTTGTAATTCAGGAGATGCTTTAAAATTCAGTTTTGGTTCGAAATTCCAACTTTGCTAAAAGGTCAATTAGGGGGAAAGGGTTAAATAATTTTTTTTTTTTTTTTTTTTTAAACCACTTGCGTTTGGGCTAGGGGCGAGTATTCTTAATAAAATTACTACTTGAATACTTTGATCAAGTTTTGAATACTCATTCATTTCTAAAACCAATAGAAAAATGTGCTAACTACACCGGAAAAAACTTGGCACAGTATTTGAGAGGAGACACTACAATTCTCCCCTGGCTGATAAGTGACAGGAGGCGGACGCACTTCAGTACCTAGCTCTGCTGTTGGCTAAGTGAGTACATGAGCAGTGAAACTGGCATCTTAAAGTATTTTGAAAAACAAGACCACCATGCAATGTAATCTCTGCAGCGTAAGTCAACGAATCTAAAATGCAATCACCCGTCTGCTACTTTAGAAGAAAACACAGAATATAGCAAAAAACAAACAAGCATTGCATCTTTTACTTGCACAGTGGAGGCGATGTGGTGTGTCTTGGGATGGAAAAAAGGCGTTTTTTTTTTGTTTTAGTTTTGTATGTTAAAAGTTAACTTTAATTTGCAAGCTCCCTGGGCAGTGTTAGGCCTTTGTTGTTTGAGTTCAGCTATTATCGGCCTCCTGCTGATATCGGCTTGATTCCGGAATCAGACTTTGTAAAATGATCATTCTATTATGGAATTGGCAAGTACGGGGACAGTACATCTCGTTTTTATGTTCCGTATTCTAGCATAGATGTTACTGAGCAAAAATATTTTGTTGTGCTTTGTTAGTAAGCAGTCGTGTTGTGTGTTTTATACGAGTCAAAGTGTGTTAAATATGCAGTTGAAGGCCCTTTTTATAAAGTTATGCGTATTATAGTTAAAACCCCTCTGCTGTGTATTATTTCTTACTTCTAGTTTAAATCATACATTAGGTGACTTCAATGTTTGTTCGCTGTTACTGTAGATGTGTTTAGCTATGCGTCCCTATGTGTGGTTGTTGCTGATACGTTCGAAGGACCTGTCACTCTTATGAGTAATTAGAGGTTTAGTATTCGGGTATTCAAAACTTTTATTCTTGGTATGTTCAAATATCTTCTTATTCGAAATTCCCACCCCTAGTTTGGGCCTGTTTTTGTTATCAGCAAAACTAATGTGAAGGTTTATTTCTTTCAGTGACTGCCCAAAGGAGATGCTACATTTCCCATGCGCCAGCAAAAGCGCAGCGTGTTTCGGTGTTTTTCACATGACATCTCATTTCTTTGCAGGTAGCACAGCGCTCGGTACACCCTCTCCCTTTCGCGCGCTAGCGTTCAACCTGATGCGCATGCGTGCTCGCCTGCAACTTCGCCTACTTACACAAATATTTAATAAATAATACATTAAAAAAAAAAAAAAAAAGCTCCATGATCAAAATTTAAACAGCAAAAAAAATGCAACCTCTTTCTCACCTAAAGATCCTAAATATTAAAACACACCAAAAGAATTCTGGCTTAATAGTGTGCTTGTAGTACCGGACCACTGTGTAGTATCCAGTGTTCTAAAAACCTTTGTCTACTTCCAAAGCCATAGTGTTGAGGTTATGAGCCTGTAAAATGAATGTGTGAGAATGAGCTTGCGTTGTTTTGTGTTGCTGAAGTTTGCCCATGGAGTTTTTCTTCACCCCTCCCTGCACTGGCACTTCTCTTCACAGGAATGCTGGCGCGTGCGAATTGCGATGCCCAGCTTTCGGGAACACACATCTCCTTTAGCCAGTTAGCCCCTTTTCAGACCAAGCCTCTCCTGTCACTTTCAAATTAGACTTGTTATCTGCTTTTGTATGTATAGCTTCAAGGAAGTAAAATACAAGTATTCAAATTTGCTATTGACGATACACGCTGAAACGCACACAATCAAATCAGTTCTCATTATTTCTATGTGTAGAAACTGGTTAGTTTGGGCAGCTCTTGTTGTAGACAATGGAAGCTGTCTTTTGGGCATTCGGTGTGTAGCTCTGTAGCAAATCAATTGAATTGTGAAATCCAACTTTGCAGCAGAGGTTGGTGATGGTTCCTTGAGTTTGTGACTCACTCAATAATTTGTATTTAATCTCCACAGCGATTGTTGCCAATTGATGGGGCAAATGATCTTTTTTACCAGCCACCCCCTGCAATGCCAACCTCCAAAATCTATTCCATAAGACCATATTTTCCAGAAGATGAGGTCAGTGTTTTAGTCCTTTCATAAAAACATGTACACATACTTGCCTTTAAACACAGCCCTCTGCCTGGTTTGTTAATGTGCCTGCCCCATAACATTGCTTATTTTGTACTTGATTAGCCTGCTGTGTACAAGATCTGCAGAGAGATGTACAATGAAGACATAGAGGGGGTTCCTTTCCCTGAACAGCCTGATTTAATTGGAGATAGGTAAGCCATTGAGAGAGAATAGAAATCGAATTGGAGTCAGCACCAATTATGTTTTGTTTTATTATTTTTGAAAAACTTCACATCATTTCTATAGAATTCTGAGCTTTCATTTTATAGGAGTTTTACTGTTTGCCCTGATAGAGCGATACATTGATTGACCAATGTTAACGAAGATCTCTTTAGACCTTTTCAAAGTTGTGTTTGTGGTTCCCATCACAGGTTAGTGGGAGGATTTCTGACGCTCAGCCCAGACTATGGGTTTGTTCTAGAGGATAATGAGGGCATCTGTGGGTATGCTCTCGGCACAGTGGACGTCAAGCCATTTGTGAAGAAGTGCAAGATGAGCTGGATCCCCAGCATGCAGGAGAAGTACAACAAGCCCGACTCTGAGAAGGACTTGTCTGAGGCAGAGGTCAGCAGCAATTCTGGACCTGGTCTTGTTTTTGTTTCTTTTCTCCCTCACACACACATTTGAATTATTTTTTCATGTTAAAATAGTTTCAATTCAGACTTTGAGAAAGATGCCTCCTCCATGCATCTCCAATACAAATAAAATGTATTCACAAAACCATGCCCCCCCCGTCAATGGCTTCCTAATTATCATCCCTTTTTTTTTGTAGAAAATGATGTTGAGTTTCCATGAGGAAGAGGAGGGCCTTCCCGAGTCATTTCTTAGTAATTTCCCCTCCCTGATTAAAGTGGACATTCATGGGAAGGTTACAGACCCTAGTGTCGCCAAGAGCATGATGGGTTGCCTCCTTTCCTCCATTAAAGCCAACGGTAGGTGCTTAAAGCATGTTGTCTTGTTTGAATGTCGAGTCAGTACTTCATTGTATTTTGGGGTATTCTACAGTGACTGATCAGACTATAAGAATTCACTGGCTCTCTTGTTGCCTCTTTCTCAGTCAGTATACCAGAAGGGGAAGGGTTCCAGTTTTTATGTGTTTCACAGACCCTGTATAGTACTAATCTTGGACTGCTAGCCTAGTTGTAAGTGTGTCGCTACAAGTCCAGGCACAGGGTTTCCAATCTGTAGCTGCACCGAACACTTGGTAGTTTACTTCATGCTGTTTTCAATTCTTTTCCTCTGTTCAGGGTCCCATGGTGCCTTTTGTGAAGTGAGGCAGAATGATAAGAGAATGCTGGACTTTTACAGCAAGCTGGGCTGCTTTGAAGTGGCAAAGATGGAAGGATTCCCAAAGGGAGTGATCCTCATGGGAAGGAGTCTGTGAACTATTCTGAATGTGAATGAAGTGGTATAAAAATACATCTGACGTTTGTGCTACCTTAACAAAAAGAAAATGTAACCCCTGCAGTCAGGAGATGCCAAGGTAGCCTTTTTTAATCATGCCCAACAATCCTAGAAAATAGATGGTAAATTAAGACTAGCTCCTGCTGCCTTGGCTTTCTTGTCTTGTCTAAGTAGTCTGGTTTGATAGTAAGATGCTATTACTAGCGTCATACTGTCAAAGCATGAAAACAATTTGAGCCATGAAGCCCCTTGACAAGAGGTGGGAGGGGGGGTGATGGCTGAATGGACAATTTCTTAAAGTTAGTACTTCCTGCAGCAGAAAAAGGTAGACATACAGAAGGTTAGCTTCATAGACGTGGGATGATTTTCAGCCATTCATTCTTCAGTAGTCTTGTCTGTTGTCCTTCCTTGAATAGCACAGGGAGGTCAGGTGTTCAGGGTCACAACTGCCTTCACCCTTCCAGATGTTCTTTCTGCTTGTGCCAAGTCTGAAAGCTGGATAGAGTTGAATAATCAGCCTTTGCCGTTGAAAGGATTTTTTCCTCAAAGGCTCGGCAGCGACCACTCGTCTCAAGTTTGGATTTGAATTCACTGGCTTCCAGCCTCCAACTTTAGCCACTTGACCAGTCTGTTTGTGTTAAGCACCAGGTAAGCAAGGTTTCATTCTACACTTGTCTGATTTTGGAATCCGACTCTTGCTTCATGAAGATCCAGAATGTGGTGGGGGTTGACTTGATTTATGGTCAGCCTCAAGGAAGCCAACAAATGTGCATATGCTTGTGTTAATAATGGAATGTACATGGACAGCATGCTGCTTATAATAATGCTATTTTTGTGATGGCAGTAAAATATAATTTGACAGTCCTTTTTAAATGTTTTGTATTTTTTTGTCTTCCTGAAACATGCTGATAATTGGCTCCTTATTTTCTTCATGATCAGTAGTGCCATGCAGTGTCGCCAAGAGCCCCAGTAAAACAGACAGGAGGGGCTCAGGCACTAGTAATGAAAGCCACCCTATAGAAATGTAATTAAAGGGATTTGTAGCTTTCTGCTTACACATCTTATTAGTGTTTAAGGTTTTATATTTAAGTGTATCTTGTTTTACTTCATCGTCTTGTTGTTTTCAACAGGTAAGATTAATAGATCCAGGAAAGCACTTAGATTACAGAGTATAGTTGTCTTCAGAACTGGGTCTGACTGACTGTGTTTTTCATTTATTATTGTTATTATTTTATTTAAGTGCTTGGAAACTTATTGTAAAATTGTAAATAGAGGTATTTGCATTTCTGAAGAATTCAAAGTATATAAGGAACAGATGTTATGTAATATCGGTTGCCTTATCATTCATAACTCATTAACCTGAATTGCTGTGAAATCTATTTTAAACAGAACAATCCTTGGTGAAGCAGAGTCTGTGCAAGAGGCATTTTATTATGGAAGGACATTGCCCATAGATGTCTGTGAGGGAGTTGTAAATGGTTTTGGTCAATCCAGAAATAGTGTTTTGAATTTAAAAAATGTAAGAAAAACAAAGACAATCTAGTTTAACACAATTTATCTAACCATCCAGGTTTTATTGTATGAAAGAAAAGTTCAGTATTGTGATAAACTGATACATGCAGGAAACGGAAGTCACAAGCAATGTTCATTTGTTCAAGAACGTCCCCTGGGGCAATAACCCCAAACCCGATTGGAATCTTCAATACCAGATACCCACCCACATGAGTGCGGGAGACCTACAGAGAAGACAGAGTGTACATGCAGCTAAACTATATTTAGAAACACATCTACCTGTCCTCTTGTATTTCCTGAAGACTGCTCTTGTAGTCCTAAACTGCGGTTATCAGTTGTTTTACAGAGTTGCAGTTTCCAGCTACATGTCATTTGTTTTTTGGATAAGTAAGGCATACACATTTAAGAGCTCGGAGGGTTCGCGCTGCTAACATTTAAGATCTGTAAATCCAGCTCCATGTTCAGCAGCCGCGTATATGCAGGCAGTGTCGCTTCCCCCTCTAATCTGCATTCACAATGATTGTTGATTCTTCTGTTTACATTCTCTGGCTTTTTTTTTTTTTTTCTTTGTAGAAATGGGAAATGCTGTTTCTTTGCATTTTTAGAAACTGATTCAGAGTATCATTTCAGTGAGCAGATGTCACTGCACAGGAAATATGGTGTTTATACCTACAACATTTCATTACATGTTATTTGGGATGTTCTGTTTGTTTTAGGACAGAGACAAGTTATGTAATACGTGTGTGCAACTGAGGTGGTTGGATACAAATAAAACCATTAAAATGACAACAACAAACGAATGTGTCTGTAATCTATACAGAAGATGATTGTGCTGTGAGCATGTAGATATTCTGTTTAATCCTGCAGAGTGAAAGCAAGGTACACTGCACTTTACAACAATCCTGCAATGTGGTGAAAATGTGCATTCGTAATACAGAATTACATTGCAATTACATTTTAGTTAACCCTTTCAGTCCTGGATTTTTTTTCTTGAGTTGAAGAATGTGAAATAATGAAGTGATTCAAAAAGGAACTCTTTTATTGAGTACACATGAGAACCCAACAAACAAACATGTTTTACGTATATTTTGGTAAATGTGTCTTTTAAAGTCCTTTTGGTACTTTGAAAACTAAATGGTGCTAAAATACAGGAAAGTAACTGGTTTATTCTTCCTCGGGACCCCCTGCAGTGTATAAGTTAATTGGGAGAGGGTCTCTCTTGGACGGGGGACAGGGGGAGAGTTTAGGGCTGATGAAACAATAGGCTGGTGGTATTCAGGCTGTCGCACTGTACAGATCTGTGGGCTAAATGGTAGACCTATTAAAAGGAATATACAGAGGGAGAGAGAGATGGATGTATGTCACCAAATATGAATCCTGTTTTATGTTCGTAAGTGTTTATGAGTTTAAAATAAAATCTGATTAATTTTGTATAATGCATAATAGGTATTCAACATTCACTGTTCAAAGTACAGCTTTTAAAGCAGATGAATCATTTTGTATTATAAATTAAATCAGTTAATAAATACTGTGTCCGACAGTCTTTAATCAATACGATTTCTTCAGGTCTGTATGTGCTACTGGGACATTAAAAAATACCATTAACATCAGTGGTGTCGTCGAGCCAGCAGGCAGAACCTTGATTTAAGAGTTAACTTAAGAATAATACCGATGCATGCACATCGATGAAGCAATCGAAATAGTCTTTCTGTACCATGCCATTGAATAGGCATTAGGAATCAGATTCCCTACGTGTCACTACTGATGCTACACGAATCGGAGTCTCTGTCTCCCATAACCAGCATGTATTTTAAATATTTGCAGAGTCATAAGAACATAAGAAAGTTTACAAATGAGAGGAGGCCATTCAGCCCATCTTGCTTGTTTCGTTGTTTGTAGCTTATTGATCCCAGAATCTCATCAAGCAGCATCTTGAAGGATCCCAGGGTGTCAGCTTCAACAACATTACTGGGGAGTTGGTTCCGGATCCCCACAATTCTCTGTGTAAAAAAAAAAGTGCCTCCTATTTTCTGTTCTGAATGCTCCTTTATCTCCACTTGTGACCCCTGGTCCTTGTTTCTTTTTTTCAGGTCGAAAAAGTCCCCTGGGTCGACATTGTCAATAACTTTTAGAATTTTGAATGCTTGAATCAAATCCCCACGTAGTCTTCTTTGTTCAAGACTGAATAGATTCAATTCGTTTAGCCTGTCTGCATATGACATGCCTTTTAAACCCGGGTTAATTCTGGTTGCTCTTCTTTGCACTCCTTCTAGAGCAGCAATATCCTTTTTGTTTCCAGGTGATCAGAACTGAACACAATATTCTAGATGAGGTCTTACTAATGCATTGTAAAGTTTTAACATTGCTTCCCTTGATTTAAATTCAACACTTATCACAATATATCCGAGCATTTTGTTGGCTTCCCCACATTGTCTAGATGAAGACATTTCTGAGTCAACATAAACTCCTAGGACTTTTTCATAGATTCCTCCTTCAATTTCAGTATCTCCCATATCATACTTATAATGCACATTTTTATTGAATGCAGAGCTCCAGAAAAAAAGACAGGGGAGGACGTGTACTATACAGGACGTTGTGGTGATGACCTCATAATCGAAAAGAATAGAAAAAGAACATGCACGCTAAAAATAACTAAACCACCAAAGACAGTATTTACCGGCAAGATGCTTTCAAAACAAAGACACATTTGGCTGGAAAACTCCCAATCTGGCAGCACTGACTAGGAGAGTAGCCTAAAAGTCACATGGGAGATGCATGCATTACCTATTAAATGTTACCTCAAGCTCAATGGACAAATAAAACGCGAATTTGTATCATTTTTGTTTAAGAAATCTATATTTGGTTGGCGTTCTGGGACTTTCAGATTTAGGACTACAGCACCGATTAACATCATATGGGGCACAACATCTTTAAATACAAAAATCAAACATATCTTTGAGTCTAATCACGCATATCCATTACAATAAACACAATAAAACAAAACAAAAAACTCAATTTCAACCAGCAAGCCATGGACACGAGTATTGGTACTGTATCTCTGGCATGTGAGTGGAAAAGGTGCTCCATTGCCAACAGTATTTGTAATGTTAACAAAAAATACAGTAACGTCTACTCAGTCATAATCTCAAAATATTGGTATTGATTTAGTGCTGGTGCAATCCTGGGCCTATAGTTACAAGTATAAACAGATTTAACAATTGCATTTTCATTTTAAACTGAATTTAGCTAAGGTCCCTTACCGTATCGCGCGGCACTCCCTTTTTGCAATCTGATGACATCAATAGTCTGCGCCGGGTTCTGCTCAAGCATTCAGCTGGACTGTAAAACGTTTTGAAAAACCTGTTTCGTTCTAATAATTTCTTAACAACGCGTAAACAATGGCGTGTTTGGCAGAAGGATGTGCTGATAGTGAATGCGGTGTTAGCGGCCCTACGCGATTAGAAAGCTTTTGCTTTGGTGAGTGTAATACTTGCAGTTTGATGGATTGTGTAAAAGGTGTTTTGCTGGGTAGAGGCGCACACGTGGTGGCAGTGTGTCAAGACGAGATCATAATGATTTACTTTCCTCTACGGTATGCCGAGAGAAATGTATTGGTGCAACCTGCTTTTCAGTATTCTCTCCATAGTATTTATTTCGATCATGTGTGTCTGCGAGTTGGAAGTTTAGCTAGATTCTTAAGACGATAAGAATGGATGCAATAAACGTTGTGCACGTGGATCTAGTCTGATTAATCACTATGTAATCAAACAAGTGTTTTATATTAATTTCAGTTTCCCGCAAATTATTTTACTTTTCCCAGTTTTGAAAGCTGATTTAAATTGATCCAGAATCGTTCGGACCAAAATTTGGAAAGCCCTGTTAAGGATTCGTTGTACCTTCTCAGAACGCTTACTTCCTTAATATTTTGGCATCCCAGAGCAGAGAATAATTATTATTATTTATTTGTTTTTATTAATTTGGCAGACGTCTTTATCCAAGGCGACTTACAGGTATTACAGGGTTACAATGCAAGCTTAATATAATACAGTTTATAGTAAGTGCAAATAATACCACTAAAATACAATAGTCTGCTCTTTAAATAGCTGATAAAAAATACTAATGAGCAAGCTGTTTCACTGGAACAGTAATACCTGCAAAATGCAATAGACTTAGACTCCCTCATATCTCGGTATACCTAAATAGACAGCAGTCATCGCCCCTTTTTTTCAGAAGTTACTGTTCTGGTTACCAAGAGTAAACCAGTTTGTCAGAATGTGTTTGTGCATCAGCTTGTACTGGGGTGAGTTCTACACACAGTATAGACATTGCCTTACCTGGAACATTGCACTGACCAATTCCAGTTCCCTGCCAGACTGCAGCCACCCCCAGTTTGAGAGGTGTGCTGTCTGTGTTACAGGAACTCATGGTCTGGCCTGGATTCATAAATGACATTTTTTTATTTTTATTTCAACAGGTTGTGAACTGTCTTCCAAAGTCCCGTTTTACACTTTCCAGGTGGACGAGGAGGAGGGGGAAGAGGAGGAGAACGTAGAACACTTTCTGGAGCTCCGAACAGTATGTTTGTGTTTTGCAGAGAGTGTACTAGCTCATTTGGACCCTTTAACAGCAGGGTGCATGGCAGATTGTTGTTCCATTTAGGTTTTCATTTGTAATCATGTTTGTTAGTATTGCCGCTGGCCACATCTCTGCTCATCTCTGCTCTGCAGGTGTGCCTGGGTGATGGGGTGAAGGATGAAAACAATGTGGTGGAAGTGACAGCTTTGAACCATCAGGGGAAGAAAGTGTCTGTACCCGTCGCCAACCTGCATCTCTCCTGCATGCCTATGGTGAGCAGTGTGCCCGCCCCTTGAAGTGGCCACATGCAGAATGGCACACACAGATCAGGGAGTTTGATGTGCTGTGAATGTCCTCATTTCAAACTGTGATATTTGCGTGCTTGCTTTTTATTGTCCAGTCTCCCGACACATGCATCGTTTGGCTTGACCCCACATGCAATTAACTTGAGTTGAGGAGAACCAACTCCCCAGTAATGGTGTTGAAGCTGACACCCAGGGATCCTTCAAGAAGCTGCTTGATGAGATTCTGGGATCAATAAGCTACTAGCAACCAAACGAGCAAGATATTCTTAATTCAGGAGGCTGAACTTAAACTGAAGTAATACCAGGACATACCCTGCCCATCTTGGAATCAGCTCCAAAATATTCTACATACACTTGTCATAAAAGTTTAGCAAGTTAACTGTACCTTACTCAGATTTTTTCCACAAGGTCTGCAGTAAAAGACATGGAGTATAACTTAAACATGGTATTAAAGCTAATGAAAGTTAGCTTTTTAAGGCTGTCAAATGCACACACCCTATATATATATTTTTTTTTTCTAGGTCAGTTTGGGTGACTTTGAATTGAGGGCCCCTGTCACATTCCGGCTGAAGTCTGGCTCGGACCAGTCTGCATCAGCGGGCTGCATCTGATTGGTAAGACTGTACAGAGTGTTTCAGGTTGTCACTGTGTTTCAGTGATCTGATTGGTAAGACTGTACAGAGTGTTTCAGGTTGTCACTGTGTTTCAGTGATCTGATTGGTAAGACTGTACAGAGTGTTTCAGGTTGTCACTGTGTTTCAGTGATCTGATTGGTAAGACTGTACAGAGTGTTTCAGGTTGTCACTGTGTTTCAGTGATCTGATTGGTAAGACTGTACAGAGTGTTTCAGGTTGTCACTGTGTTTCAGTGATCTGATTGGTAAGACTGTACAGAGTGTTTCAGGTTGTCACTGTGTTTCAGTGTGAGGGAATGAGGCCGAGTTGAACTGATCTGGAAGATGCAGTTAAGAATTGACTTTGTCATTATTAATAACCAGAAGACATTGACAGAGACTTCTCACTGTGTATATATTTATATCTAATGCACTTTATTGTGCTTTTATTGAAAAAAATAAATAAATTCTCCCCTCCTGAAATGTGTTTAAAAACATTGTCTTCATTGATTGTGTTTGACTTGTCTGCAGAGGTATAGTGGGATCCTGTGTGCTCATCAAACATGATGGAGGGGATCTGTATTGGTATTTGTTTATTTGATTTTCAGCCTACAGTGATCCTGCTGAGTCAGACCTCTCAGATGAAGAGCATGAAGATGATTGTGAAGAGGAGATCGTTCCTATCAAGCCAGCGAAAAAGAAACTGGGGAAAGAATAGCTGACAGACCTGGAGACTTTTCTTGTGGGTATGTCTGTCAGTTCTGTTCCCTGTTCTTTTCTTGTGGGTATGTGTGTCAGTTCTGTTCCCTGTTCTTTTGTTGTGGGTACGTCTGTCAGTTCTGTTCCCTGTTCTTTTCTTGTGGGTATGTCTGTCAGTTCTGTTCCCTGTTCTTTTGTTGCGGGTACGTCTGTCAGTTCTGTTCCCTGTTCTTTTGTTGCGGGTACGTCTGTCAGTTCTGTTCCCTGTTCTTTTCTTGTGGGTATGTGTGTCAGTTCTGTTCCCTGTTCTTTTGTTGCGGGTACGTCTGTCAGTTCTGTTCCCTGTTCTTTTCTTGTGGGTATGTCTGTCAGTTCTGTTCCCTGTTCTTTTCTTGTGGGTATGTCTGTCAGTTCTGTTCCCTGTTCTTTTGTTGCGGGTACGTCTGTCAGTTCTGTTCCCTGTTCTTGTGGGTATGTCTGTCAGTTCTGTTCCCTGTTCTTTTCTTGTGGGTATGTGTGTCAGTTCTGTTCCCTGTTCTTTTGTTGCGGGTACGTCTGTCAGTTCTGTTCCCTGTTCTTTTCTTGTGGGTATGTGTGTCAGTTCTGTTCCCTGTTCTTTTCTTGTGGGTACGTCTGTCAGTTCTGTTCCCTGTTCTTTTCTTGTGGGTATGTGTGTCAGTTCTGTTCCCTGTTCTTTTGTTGCGGGTACGTCTGTCAGTTCTGTTCCCTGTTCTTTTCTTGTGGGTATGTGTGTCAGTTCTGTTCCCTGTTCTTTTCTTGCGGGTACGTCTGTCAGTTCTGTTCCCTGTTCTTTTCTTGTGGGTATGTGTGTCAGTTCTGTTCCCTGTTCTTTTGTTGCGGGTAAGTCTGTCAGTTCTGTTCCCTGTTCTTTTGTTGCGGGTACGTCTGTCAGTTCTGTTCCCTGTTCTTTTCTTGTGGGTATGTCTGTCAGTTCTGTTCCCTGTTCTTTTCTTGTGGGTATGTGTGTCAGTTCTGTTCCCTGGTCTTTTCTTGCGGGTACGTCTGTCAGTTTTGTTCCCTGTTCTTTTGTTGCGGGTACGTCTGTCAGTTCTGTTCCCTGGTCTTTTCTTGCGGGTACGTCTGTCAGTTCTGTTCCCGATGTACGATCGGTCAAATCTGACTAAAAAGCGAAACTTATGTGTCTTCTTTGAGTTTTGTTGTACTAAAACCAGCTGGCAACTAAACAATCCCCACCTCATCTCGGTTGGCCGGCTCCTGCATTTAGAGAAGCTGACTGTCCCTGCGCCACAATGACTCTGCTTCATTTAGAGAAGCTGACTGTCCCTGCGCCACAATGACTCTGCTTCATTTAGAGAAGCTGACTGTCCCTGCGCCACAATGACTCTGCTTCATTTAGAGAAGCTGACTGTCCCTGCGCCACAATGACTCTGCTTCATTTAGAGAAGCTGACTGTCCCTGTGCCACAATGACTGCTTCATTTAGAGAAGCTGACTGTCCCTGAGCCACAATGACTCTGCTTCATTTAGAGAAGCTGACTGTCCCTGCGCCACAGTGACTCTGCTTCATTTAGAGAAGCTGACTGTCCCTGCGCCACAATGACTCTGCTTCTTCATCACAATGCTAAAGCTGCTGCTTTGGAGTACTTGATGTTGTTTTGTAGGAGTTCTTCACATATAAATAAGGATTATGAACAGATGAGTCTTTCGACTGCCGCCAGGCTTGACATGCATGCATTCATCACTGCAGATGCAGCTGTATTGATTTCTTCACAGCATTGTGTCCAGACACTAGATCACACATAAAACCAAGCTGGATTAAATACACTATACTTTAGGAATGTAGGTGACACTGTTCTGGATTTTTGGTGAGCCATTAGTCTACAGCTCGTTTCTTACTGTTCCTAATGAATGGAAATGTGCATTTAAACACATTTAAACACATGGAATCAGTGCCAGGCGAGAGCTGTCTTCTGTTTGTCTGTTTTCCAGGAAGACCGCACACCTAATTCTTGTATCCTTTTGTTTTTCAGCTGACATGGTTACCAGGTGCCAGACCAATGGGGAAGCTCCATGCTAACATGTTCTTTTCATACAGTGTGTTGTGTAAGAATCTCCTTGTAAATATAGGACATGATCAGCCTTTAAATTTAAACTTTATTATTATTTGATTTTTTTTGTCTGCGTGTGCCATGCTCTTCACAGTTGAAGTGCTGCTGAGCAGAGTGTATTAATGCTGTCCAACTGGGAAAGAGATCGCTGATCGCTAAGAGGCATCAGGATTGTCTCCTGTTTGCTTTTTCAATTGTGAAATGCCTAAGAGCAGGCTTGCATGGTTCCAGCAAACCTCAGTCTTTTCTCAATTGTAGATGGCTTCTTAATCCTCTGAAACGGCAATCGTCACTTCTGAGTGCATCAGTGTGGTTTGTGATGATGGGTCAAGACAGTAACTTTGAAGCCACTGGGTTTTCTGTACAATATGTGCAGCCTTGTTTCAATTTGAATACCTCAACCTCCTTTTCATTTTTATATATATAGATATACATAGATATATCTATCTATAGATATATCTATCTATAGATATATATAGATATATAGTATAAATAAAAACACTTTTTCATTCTAATATTTCAGTTTATTTTTCCAAACTTTTATATTTTATTTGTTTTCAGCAACTTAACAATTATTCATTTTGTTTAAAACAAACAAACAAAAAAAAAATAGTCGGTCGATCTTGCAAAATATGAATACTGATTTATTGTAACATTGGATTGCCAAACAGGAACTCCAGTGGGAGAATTGGTCTAGGCCCCAGTGGAGTTGCTGATTGGCAACTAGGCATCGTGTGGGCTTGCAGGTTTAACTGGTGAGACACCTCAAGGGCAGAAGAGCTGAGAACTTCGAACTCCAGGCATGGAGAAGACTCAGAGGCCTCACTCTTCAAGGCAGAGTGAGCTTGAGGTAAAATGCAGATCTCAATGAGCAATCCAGCCTCCCAAAACAGTCCTTGTTCAATCAGCACCTCCACCTGTCTGTTCAGAGCCATTAAAACAAAATGAAAAGTAGGCACAGCCTGGTCCCAGGTCTCAGAGCACAGCCTGGTCACAGCCCCTTGTTGAAGTAAACATATCCGACACCCTCCCCAAAGCGGGCTCTGATGGAGTCTCTCAGTCCCGGCTCCAGGTGCGAGACAGCCATGGAGCTGGGGATAAAGAAATACATTCAAAATCAAGTGTGGCGTTAACCTGTAACAGGTAGAGTGGCAATATGGAAATCGCTTGCTGTATTTAAAGTGATGGGAATTTTCACAGGGAACTACATATTACACAGCAATGAAAAAAAAATACAGCCTTACCTATAAGGAAAGTAGATTCATTTCTGAGGGTACAGGTTTAAACTGCAGCTGCCTGCTGTATGCTATAAGAAGCAACCTGTTACTTACCATCTCTGTGGGAACAGTGAGCAGGCAGCAGGAACCATGTAGATCAAGCTTTGAACGACAGGGAGAAATGGATGCGATAGCATTAGTATGAAAACGCACAGACCATCAGAATTGAAAGGACCCGTAACTAGGATTCTATAGACACAGGTAATGCAAGCTGGATTCTGAGACTGAGAAATGATTACAGTTCAACAGAACTGTTCAGAATGCATATAAAAACATCCAATGGAAACGAGAAGTAAAATGAGGTTTCAAGCAGCACACATGTTAATGTGTAATTACAGGGTTCCTGTAATAGTTACATGCATCACATTTTGCACTGTGAAATTCTTTAAGGTTAAACTGTATATAAATATAATCTATATAAATACTCTATATAAAATAGTATAATAACTTATACTTACAAAACCCCCACCATCATCACTTGCAGGGGTCCATGGAGAAACTTAATTCTCTGTAAAAAGAGGGAATAGCATTCCTATTCTCCAAAATAATGGGACTGAACATATCCACAATGATTTTAATAATGATGTTGACACACAAACTGTCACTTGTTCTAATGTGCTCTGCTGTTCAGCACACCCCCACCCTCACTGGAAGTCCCACAGTCTAGGATAAAAGGCTGCTGCCCACTGCACAACTACCTCCAGCTGTCTGTGATGCAAGCCTGCAACACATTCCACCCTCATTCTCAGGGCTCTTCATCTGGCTGTAAGGTTTAAAAAAAAAAAATGACACCTACCTGCATAAATTGGTATTTCTCAATCCTCTGCATTAAAATGGGCAAAACAACTGCAAAGACAAATTGTTTGGAGTTAGAGAACAGCACCAGAAATGTATTCAGCTGTATCCATTTCAAGAGTATAAATCTGCTTTATTCTGGGGTTTGTTTGGGTTTTTTTTGCATTTTAAATGTATTGTTCTGTTTTGATTAATGAAGCAAAAATTTCTTGGGAGGTTTTTTGGACACAAACTGCTTAAAGATGGTATCATGTTGCTGTACTAAATGAGGCAGGAAATTAGGCATACTGTACATCTCTGAGCTTTCCTGCTGGAGCCCAGGCACGGGTCACTGATTCTTTGTTAGCAGAAATACTGAGCACTGTGCTCTGCCTGCTGCAGCTCCTTCAGTGACTAATCCTCTTCTGTTTGATACTCACTCATTCCGGGGGCTGCCATGGTGATCCGAGAGACTACAACCTGCGTGATCCCCTTCACTGCAGCTCTCTAACCAAAACAGTGGAGAAGAAAAGAGAGAAAGTGGGAGCACAGCAAGAATAACAGTACAGGGTGTATTAATACCAGGGCATGTTGAAAAACAGTACAGGGTGTATTAATACCAGGGCATGTTGAAAACAGTACAGGGTGCATTAATACCAGGGCATGTTGAAAAACAGTACAGGGTGTATTAATACCAGGGCATGTTGAAAAACAGTACAGGGTGTATTAATACCAGGGCATGTTGAAAAACAGTACAGGGTGCATTAATACCAGGGCATGTTGAAAAACAGTACAGGGTGCATTAATACCAGGGCATGTTGAAAAACAGTACAGGGTGTATTAATACCAGGGCATGTTGAAAAACAGTACAGGTTGAAATCTGTACTCAATATAGCTTGTATTAATACCAGGGCATATTGAAAAAAGGTACAGGTTGAAATCTACTCAATATGGCTTGTATTAATACCAGGGCATACTATAAACCTGTAAGCACAACTGCACACCTAACCCAAACTCAAATGATGTTATTTTGCCGTTAGCAGTTTAAAGAGTTAACAGCAGAAAGCGCTCGGGAGACAAAAGTGACACCTGGGCAGATTCATTCTCTTACCCAGGAGTGACACCTGTGCAGATTCATTCTCTTACCCAGGAGTGACACCTGTGCAGATTCATTCTCTTACCCAGGAGTGACACCTGTGCAGATTCATTCTCTTACCCAGGATGTGACACCTGTACAGATTCATTAATACCCAGGGCATGTTGACACCTGTGCAGATTCATCTAATACCCAGGAGTGACACCTGTGCAGATTCATCTCATACCCAGGAGTGACACCTGTGCAGGGTGCATTAATACCAGGCATGTTGAAAACAGTACAGGTTCATTAATACCAGGAGTTGACAACCTGTGCAGATTCATTCTATACTCAGTGACAGCTGTGAATTACAGTACCAGGTGACATATCTGATTACTCAATTACCCGGAGTGACACCTGTGCAGATTCATTCTCATACTCAGAGTGACACCTGTGCAGATTCATTCTATTCAATACCTGGGCAGTCACTCAGAGTGACACCTGTGCAGATTCATTCTCATACTTACCCGGAGTGACACCTGTGCAGATTCACTCTCATACTTACCAGAGTGACACCTGTGCAGATTCATTCTCATACTTACCAGGAGTGACACCTGTGCAGATTCATTCTCTTACCCAGGAGTGACACCTGTGCAGATTCATTCTCTTACCCAGGAGTGACACCTGTGCAGATTCATTCTCTTACCCAGGAGTGACACCTGTGCAGATTCATTCTCTTACCCAGGAGTGACACCTGTGCAGATTCATTCTCTTACCCAGGAGTGACACCTGTGCAGATTCATCCTCTTACCCAGGAGTGACACCTGTGCAGATTCATTCTCATACTTACCCGGGAGTGACACCTGTGCAGATTCATTCTCTTACCCAGGAGTGACACCTGTGCAGATTCATTCTCATACTTACCCGGGAGTGACACCTGTGCAGATTCATTCTCATACTTACCCGGGAGTGACACCTGTGCAGATTCATTCTCATACTTACCCGGGAGTGACACCTGTGCAGATTCATTCTCTTACCCAGGAGTGACACCTGTGCAGATTCATTCTCATACCCGGGAGTGACACCTGTGCAGATTCATTCTCATACTTACCCGGGAGTGACACCTGTGCAGATTCATTCTCATACTTACCCGGGAGTGACACCTGTGCAGATTCATTCTCATACTTACCCGGGAGTGACACCTGTGCAGATTCATTCTCTTACCCAGGAGTGACACCTGTGCAGATTCATTCTCATACTTACCCGGGAGTGACACCTGTGCAGATTCATTCTCTTACCCAGGAGTGACACCTGTGCAGATTCATTCTCTTACCCAGGAGTGACACCTGTGCAGATTCATTCTCTTACCCAGGAGTGACACCTGTGCAGATTCATTCTCTTACCCAGGAGTGACACCTGTGCAGATTCATTCTCATACTTACCCGGGAGTGACACCTGTGCAGATTCATTCTCTTACCCGGGAGTGACACCTGTGCAGATTCATTCTCATACTTACCCGGGAGTGACACCTGTGCAGATTCATTCTCATACTTACCCGGGAGTGACACCTGTGCAGATTCATTCTCTTACCTGGGAGTGACACCTGTGCAGATTCATTCTCTTACCCAGGAGTGACACCTGTGCAGATTCATTCTCTTACCCAGGAGTGACACCTGTGCAGATTCATTCTCATACTTACCCGGGAGTGACACCTGTGCAGATTCATTCTCTTACCCAGGAGTGACACCTGTGCAGATTCATTCTCTTACCCGGGAGTGACACCTGTGCAGATTCATTCTCTTACCCAGGAGTGACACCTGTGCAGATTCATTCTCTTACCCAGGAGTGACACCTGTGCAGATTCATTCTCTTACCCAGGAGTGACACCTGTGCAGATTCATCCTCTTACCCAGGAGTGACACCAGTGCAGATTCATTCTCTTACCCAGGAGTGACACCTGTGCAGATTCATTCTCATACTTACCCGGGAGTAGCCTAACTTGTTGTCGTTTTCATCCACAACCGCGATGCCATTGAGAATCTCTCTGGGTGGAGAGAAGGAGACATGCAGAAGGGCTCAGAATACCCTCCAGATGAGAACTCTGTATCACTGTCTTCAAAGGGGAATGTGGAAGGCCTGTCTTAATGTAGTAGTTTTTAAAACCCTGCTGCTGGACTACCTTTTCACTGCCCTCTTATCAATGTGCATCTCAGTCATTTCTAATCATTTTGTTATTCTGAATGGTTAACTGAAGGACGTTGAAGTCCTAAAGCTGCAGGCATCTTATTAAAACATTGTGATATTGCTGCTCACTGCAGTTTAATGTTTTTGAAAGTCAAGTCACTAGAGACAGTGTTGCCTCAAAGCCTCGTCTTTAATGATTGCAGCTGCACTGATTCTAGATTGCCACGCCCTTCACTGGAAGCCCAGAGCAACCCTACTTACTGCTGTCGCATCATGGGAATATTCACACAGTTAGCCGTTGCCACGGCAGCGAACGGAACCCAGCGGGCTACTAAAGGAGGTGCTTTCTGCAGAGACACAAACACAGTATAGACAAGAAGGGGAATGAGATACATCTGCAGTACATTCAAGTGCAGGTTAAGCATGCAGTAAAAACCGTGCTGGCTGAAACTGGAGTCTTTGAGCGCTGCCCCTGGGTTAAGTGGAGGCCCTGATGGGAGTCACTGTAACTCGGAATGAAACCCATTAGTTGACATCCTTGGTCTCTGGCCATCTCTGACAGGCCAGCGATTGGGTGTATTTGTGTGCAGTGACAGCCTGGACTGGACTGGACTGGCTTGCCTTGGTGTAAAGGTTCAGCACCACAGCTGTAGCCAGGGCAGTGCTGGTGGCAGTCACATAGGCCACTCCAATCTGCCTGAGAGAGAGACACAGGGAGGCATTAGTCTACACAGACACATAGAAAGGAAGATCGTTCATTCGGTAAGATGAGTCTACTACTCACTTTGGTGTGATGGGCGACGCTGCGTTTCTATTGGTGTAGTTCACCAAGGCGTTAAACGACTGGTTGACCCACTGCCAGAAAACCACTGCTGGCACCGTTCTAGACAGATAGGAGGAGAGAGAGGCTGAGTCTGCTGAACCCTTACTGTATCTGACAAAATAGGAGGGCTGAGTCTACTGAACCCTTACTGTATCTGACAAAACACGAGGGCTGAGTCTGCAGAACCCTTTATCTGACAAAACAGGAGGGCTGAGTCTGCTGAACCCTTACTGTATCTGACAAAACAGGAGGGCTGAGTCTGCAGAACCCTTACTGTATCTAACAAAACAGGAGGGCTGAGTCTGCTGAACCCTTACTGTATCTAACAAAACAGGAGGGCTGAGTCTGCTGAACCCTTACTGTATCTGACAAAACAGGAGGGCTGAGTCTGCAGAACCCTTACTGTATCTGACAAAACAGGAGGGCTGAGTCTGCTGAACCCTTACTGTATCTGACAAAACAGGAGGGCTGAGTCTGCTGAACCCTTACTGTATCTGACAAAACAGGAGGGCTGAGTCTGCAGAACCATTACTCTATCTGACAAAACAGGAGGGCTGAGTCTGCTGAACCCTTACTGTATCTGACAAAACAGGAGGGCTGAGTCTGCAGAACCCTTACTGTATCTGAGAAAACAGGAGGGCTGAGTCTGCTGAACCCTTACTGTATCTGACAAAACAGGAGGGCTGAGTCTGCTGAACCCTTACTGTATCTGACAAAACAGGAGGGGCGGAGCACTCTTCCGTAGCCTGACATGTCTTTAATTTATTTCAGCCGTACAGTAATATACACAGAACACCTGCTTGCAGGGAGGTGTTCTTAAATTGAAGTGACTGATTAGTGTGTCTGTTTGCACTGGAAGATGAATGATACACTGAGGGACTCGCCTGTAGAACTGCAGCATGAAGCCGGTGATGGCCATACCCCCGGGGACTTGGAAGGACATTCTGCCGATGAGATTCATGCGCTCGCCGGTATCCGGGTGGAAGGCAGAGTCGTACAGCTTCTTTGCGTAGTGCAGCTGCTCCTCGGTGGTGCCTGGAGGCACACTGCCTGCTCTGAGGGACAGAAACACAGCAGCAACACAGCGGGGCTCGGTCAGCTTCCAGGGAAGTAGACATCTGCCTTCAGCCCAGTTCCAGCGCAGTGAGACAGTATTAGCTCTTGCCAGTAGGACTCTGTGCAGACACTAGCGCTGAGTTACACTCTAATCCAGGGCTTCCTAACCCTGGTCCTCAGGGACCCGTGTCTTCTGGTTTTCATTCCAACTGAGCTCTCAATTTAACTAAACCCTTCATTGAACAAATAATTAGATTAATTAGGTATTTTTAATTGTTTTCTGCTCTTAAACATTTGGAACGATTTCAGCTTAACTATGAAATGTTAGAATTAACTTGAAATCTGCAACTTTTTAGGAGAACAATTAAAAAGGCCAAATGAAGCTACTTGTTAGTTCAATGAAGGGTTTAGTTAAGTGACTGAGGGCTCAGTTGGAATGAAAACCAGAAGACACAGGGGGGTCCCAGGGGACCGGGGTTGAGAAGCACTGCTCTAACCTGAGAACTCATTACTAGACACCACTGGAAGTAATATTATAAAGGGAGAGCAGGGGTGTGTGTGCCTTGCTGAAATGTGGTACTGTCATGGTCAGGTGCCAGTAACGTGAGCAATCAAACCCCTGCTAAATCCGCTCTGAACTGCTCACCCTTATTACTGCCGAACGCGCTGCTACTGTCTTTATTTCATTGGTTACCTGCTGAAAGAAATACAGACACCCCTGGGAAGGGGTTCAGCGCTGAGCAGTTTTAACATTGGGACGCATTGCTGGCACCTGCCGATTTTAATAGTGACACACTACAAGAAGGGAACTACATACAGTGCAGGACAATTCAATTCATCCTGAGAGAGAGACAGGCAGTGAGAGAGAGAAAGAGATAGACAGACAGACAGCGAGAGAGAGACAGACAGACAGACAGACAGACAGACAGACAGACAGAGTGCACACCTGCAGCTTCCCACAAGCCTCTTGGCCTGGTCGAGCTCTGAATCCGACAGCAGCGCAGTGCGTGGGTCAGTGATGTTGAAGAAGTGTCTGAGACGCCCCATGAAGGTGGACTGGTCCCAGCGAGGGGCGTCAATGTCAAACTTACTCACGTCCATCCCGCCAGTCCTGGTTAGGCAGAGAAAACAGAGGTTCAGAATCTGGCACTGGGATTGGCTAAGGAACAGACTTACCCCTCAGCAATTGTTGCATCATCCCCAGGGATGGCAATAAGACTCCTACTGCACAGCAGCTTCACCCATTCCAGGTTTTACTATGAGCTTGATCATCCACAGTGTATAGGTGACAAGCTCAGATGTGTCTTATTAAACTCATAGTAAAACCAGGATCAAACTGCTATGCAATGGGAGTCTTATTCCCATCCCTGACCTGCCTGAAAAAAAAAAAAATCAATATTATATATATATATAGTGCATTGTGGCCCTGAATCTAATTGGTCAGACTCAAGCTGTTTTAATTACAGAGAGCTGTGTCTAGTTTGAGATGAATATCTGGATTCGAAGGTCTTGTGCTGCAAGCACACTGCTGATGTCTCCCTCCAGGTTAAACATTAATCCCTGTGCAGATAACAACGCAGATCAAACAGCAGCATATGTTAAGCCTGAACATAGCTTTTTCTTACTTCAACAAACTATTATTAATAGAACAGGCTTGAGGAGCAGCCCTAAAGAAACGAAGTTCATCTATGAGCCAGAAACCTGTATTTCACGTGCATTTACATGGTTTTATGAAAGGTGAATTTGGGGGTCTTGTTGTACCCCATTTATAACAATAACCATTTCTTGTGGATCCCAGAATCTCTGAGATTAACACAACTACATACATACAGTCCCGTCTCAAAGTAGCACAGGCAGCAAACACAGGCAGAACCTGCTCCTGGTGGCGGGCACTGCTCACGTGCACCCCCCAGGCACCGATAACCTTTCTATCCCAGCACCTGTCGGAACCACCCGGGCTCCACAGATCGATGTGTTATTCTCGTCACGGCTGGACAGCCGGCATTCGTCGGGCTGCTCCGGTTGGTTGGAGAAAATGACACGAGTTTGATAAAAACTCGTTGTTTTTTTTTTTTTTTTTTTTTTAAATCTTCCTCCTCAGTCAAGACTCGGCACTTCAATTTCCATTATTGAGTTTCGTTTTTATTAAACTGTTCAATGCCGACTTCAACAATTTCAATAAGCTATAAATAACATACCGTACTGTAGCCCACTGATCAGAATCACTATCGCTTTCTCCGTGTCTGCAGGACAAGATAATAGTGCCACAGTTACAAAGTAGATCGATTTCAGTTCCCACGTGGCACTCACCTGACCAATGGAAAGCAAGGGGCAGCTCCCCAAATTTGCATCGTAGCCCCGCCCCTCGCTGTATGACGCGACGGGAATACCGAGAGCAGCTGTGTGTGTTGGGGTGCATTCACGAGATCGTTCTGCGCAGACTCTGATCTCCGAACCCATTGGCTAAAATGGGTGAGATTGTGCGCAGAATGATCTCCGTGAAACGCACCCTGTAGCTTTTTATGCATGAGCGTGTTTTGTGAGACATAAACTCTGTGTAATAATTCGCCTATTCAAAACAACAAGAACAAAACATCAACGCCATTGATATAATGTTATTATGAACTTCATATTACCTAACAAAGCAGATAACCTTTTTTTTTATTTTTATTTTACAAATAGCATATTGCACAGATGCACTTTAAATAAAGGGTAGTTTGTTTAATCTCCTGTCTAATGTACTGTTGTAACATTGTAAGTACTGCATTCCCCCTGAAAAGACACTAAAAGTGATTAAGGCGACTGTTTCTGTAAACGCATTATGGGTAAGATGCGTTTTCTATGTATTTACACATTTCCCCATTGCACTGATACGATCGAAACGAACTTCAGATCCTGGGTCCTATCTGCCCCCAGCATTTTAAACTAACGAAAAGCAGGTCACATGACAACGTCACTGAAACATGCGCTTTTCAACTCGATTTCCTTCTCTCGGTAAAAAACCACCTCTTTGTGCATTACGTCACCACCTTGCTTAGTAACCTCTGGCTGCGGCGCAGAGAGAGAGGAAAGCGTAAGGATGGTGAGTTCATCTGTTTATTAATTAAGAGTCCAGCAATAATTTAACATTTGCGCCGCAATGGATCACACTAGTGTAAAGAACAGCGATGCACCGTGTTAAATCCACCGGCAAAGAGGGCTCCTAGTTAGTAAATGTATTATTAGTTTTTTTTGCAACAGCAGAAGCTCACGTTCAATCCGGGGAAGCCATGATGGGTAAACATCAATAATAATAACTTTAGGAGATATAATCACAGCTATATAGAGCAAGCATACATTGAAACGTTTTTACACAGGGTGTTTTTGTTCCAGGTTCGCTCATAGTTTATGCACGCAGTATGGAGCGTTAGATCTGCTAGGCTGAATGCACCAGCAAGCAAGCAAGCAGATTCATTTGATGAGCAAATAAACTGTTCCATGTACTGCACTGCAATATTTATCTTGCATTTGTTTTTGTGCTCAATATTATATATATATATGCAATAAAACGACACCAGCGATATTACTAGAACCCGTGTGTACTGCTGATGCGCACGTGCAGTGCATGTTCTGTATGCTGTGCATTGGCTGCTCAAAGCCTGCATGGCTGTACACATACATGACTGTAAACACTGCCACACATCTCTTCTGTTCGCTGCCAGGTGTGTGTGTGTGTGGATTAACCATGAGGTTGCCAGGCTTGATGGATTCTTCTGTTTAAATGTGTCTTTCTGTAATGAACACCCTCTGAGACAGCAGCTCCTTCACAGGGGCCCCTGGGGCTGGATTCACAAAGCAGCTCCAGATAACAGTCTGCTAAACCCCATTCACTTCCATAATAATAATAATAATAATACGAAAACAAACGAGGCATTTATACATTAATCATATAGATTTGCTGAGTGGATTTCAGCTCAACTTTATCGCTCTAGCTTGAAATATTGTTTTGTGAAACAGTGACGTATGTTGCTAGCTAGCACTCAGTGTGCTAAGAGGCAGCAGTGCCTTGTGAAGCTGGTCCCTGGATGATAGAGGCAGCAGTGCCTTGTGAAGCTGGTCCCTGGATGATAGAGGCAGCAGTGCCTTGTGAAGCTGGTCCCTGGATGATAGAGGCAGCAGTGCCTTGTGAAGCTGGTCCCTGGATGATAGAGGCAGCAGTGCCTTGTGAAGCTGGTCCCTGGATGATAGAGGCAGCAGTGCCTTGTGAAGCTGGTCCCTGGATGATAGAGGCAGCAGTGCCTTGTGAAGCTGGTCCCTGGATGATAGAGGCAGCAGTGCCTTGTGAAGCTGGTCCCTGGATGATAGAGGCAGCAGTGCCTTGTGAAGCTGGTCCCTGGATGATAGAGGCAGCAGTGCCTTGTGAAGCTGGTCCCTGGATGATAGAGGCAGCAGTGCCTTGTGAAGCTGGTCCCTGGATGATAGAGGCAGCAGTGCCTTGTGAAGCTGGTCCCTGGATGATAGAGGCAGCAGTGCCTTGTGAAGCTGGTCCCTGGATGATAGAGGCAGCAGTGCCTTGTGAAGCTGGTCCCTGGATGATAGAGGCAGCAGTGCCTTGTGAAGCTGGTCCCTGGATGATAGAGGCAGCAGTGCCTTGTGAAGCTGGCTGGTCCCTGGATGATAGAGGCAGCAGTGCCTTGTGAAGCTGGTCCCTGGATGATAGAGGCAGCAGTGCCTTGTGAAGCTGGTCCCTGGATGATAGAGGCAGCAGTGCCTTGTGAAGCTGGTCCCTGGATGATAGAGGCAGCAGTGCCTTGTGAAGCTGGCTGGTCCCTGGATGATAGAGGCAGCAGTGCCTTGTGAAGCTGGCTGGTCCCTGGATGATAGAGGCAGCAGTGCCTTGTGAAGCTGGTCCCTGGATGATAGAGGCAGCAGTGCCTTGTGTGGTGTGAAGGATCCCTTTACATATTCATGTAGCAAGCAGTAGATTATACAGTACACTGTTAACGGTATAGCGATCTAGGAAAGGTAACTCTTGTTATCTCTGCTAGACGGCAACACAGCCGATTCACCAATCAGGCTTGGCTATGTATATTTTATGACTTGCTTATCTTTTTGATGAAAGAGCCAGAGGCTGCATTCGTGCAGCAGGCAGGTAACAGATTGCATGTCACAACCCAGGGCTTCTTTACTTTACAGCAGCATTACTGACTGACACGTTGTAGCAGTTGGGGCAAGTCCCAGGACAGTGTTATGAATGCTGCTCTGTGTATCACAGAATACAGATTCAACGCAGCACTCACCATATGGCAGTGACACACTGAGATCTGTTAGCTTCTACAATCTGCTAATGCCTTTCTGTGTCGGGCACAAGAGCCTGCATGCAACATACTGTGCAGCTGCTTTTTACATGGTACTATGCCCTGTTTTCATTTCCTTTCAAAACGTCCACATTGATTGAATTTGTTTTACCCAGTCTGTGGTATTGAAAAAAACAAACAAACATCATTACACAAAAATGCATGTTACAGGGTTGCTTTTAATAAACCAGATACAGACCTGTACTGTCTGCTGAGCTCAGGTATTTATGCCATCCAGTCATAAGCTTGTGAATTACCCCTTTTCTTTAATCACAGAAATATTCTGAAACAGTAATCAAGCACAGCTGATTTTTGTTGTTTTGTTTTCAGGGTTTGCTATCGATCCTGCGCAAGCTGAAGAGTGCTCCTGATCATGAAGTGCGGATCCTTCTCCTGGGGCTGGACAATGCAGGAAAAACAACACTCCTCAAACAGCTGGCATCCGAGGACATCAGTCACATCACTCCGACACAGGTACACAAAGAGACTGCATGAACAAGAAATACCCATCAGTCCACTCATCATCTGGCCTGTTCCACTGTTCACAACCTTAGTTGGTTGTTTAGTTTTATGCAAGAAGAATCATCTTGCTCAAGAGCATATGGAATTTCATGTAGCCAATTGTATGGTTTGTAGCAACCCTAAACCTAACCCCTAACCCCTACCCCTAGAACACTACTGAACTGAACCCTACCCCTAACCCCTAGAGAACTGAACTGAACCCTAACCCTAACCCTACCCCTAGAGTACTGAACCCTAACCCCTACTCCTAGAGAACTGAACTGATCCCTACCCCCTACAGAACTGAAATGAATCCTAACCCTACCCATAGAACACTACTGAACTGAACCCTACCCCTAGAGAACTGAACTGAACCCTAACCCTACCCCTAACCCCTAGAGAACTGAACCCTACCCATAGAACACTACTGAACTGAACCCTACCCCTAGAGAACTGAACTGAACTGAACCCTAACCCTACCCCTAACCCCTAGAGAACTGAACCCTACCCATAGAACACTACTGAACTGAACCCTACCCCTAGAGAACTGAACTGAACTGAACCCTAACCCCTAGAGAACTGAACCCTACCCCTAGAACACTACTGAACTGAACCCTACCCCTAGAGAACTGAACTGAACCCTAACCCTACCCCTAACCCCTAGAGAACTGAACCCTACCCCTAGAACACTACTGAACTGGACCCTACCCCTAGAGAACTGAACTGAACTGAACCCTAACCCCTAGAGAACTGAACCCTACCCCTAGAACACTACTGAACTGGACCCTACCCCTACCCCTAACCCTGCCGAGCAGCAGAAACGCAGGTTTTGTTGTTTCACTGCCACTCTCTTGTTTTTAGGGATTTAACATTAAGAGTGTCCAGTCTCAGGGTTTCAAACTGAATGTCTGGGACATCGGGGGGCAGAGAAAGATCAGACCGTACTGGAGAAATTACTTTGAAAACACAGACGTGCTGGTAAGTGCTGTAGCAATGTGAAGGGTTACACTCCGTAGCAGTAGCTGTGCATGTAACGTTTACCTGTTCACTGGCAAAAGAGGGTCAAATGTAACGTTTCTGAATTAACCATTGGTTTTTCTTTCAGATTTATGTTATTGACAGCGCGGACAGGAAGAGGTTTGAAGAAACAGGACAGGTGAACTCTTTTATGTATTTGTTTATTTTGTACTGCTCGGAATTGCTTGTCGGGCTTGAGGTTGGTGAACTTGGCTCCTAAGATATGCAGCGCCAGGGGTTGGCTGCTTTAGGGGAGCTTGCAGCTGAATCAGTCTCTTTTTGTACCGTTAATTATGGAATTCAGAGGTACTAGCCCTCAACATGCAAATCAACAATCCCGGTAAAGCAGTCAAATGTAAAAGGACGGTCTTGCAAAACGAGATGTTCATTTTGTAAGCTGATGAAAGCGTCCCCTGTGACCCCCTGTCAGGAGCTAGCAGAGCTGCTGGATGAGGAGAAGCTCAGCGGTGTTCCTGTCCTCATCTTCGCCAACAAGCAGGACCTGCTGACTGCGGCGCCCGCCTCTGAGATCGCAGAGGGCCTCAATCTGCACACCATCCGCGACCGCATCTGGCAGATCCAGTCATGCTCGGCGCTGAGCGGGGAAGGCGTGCAGGTATTCAGCCCATCTCTATGGGACCGTTCCCATTGCTGTGACTCCTCCCATGCTAGACGTGTGAGGAGCTGGCCCTGGCTTCTTCAGCTAGACAGACAGTGAGCACATGTGAAGGGGTTTGGAGTGGGAATTGTTTTCAGACAATTTCTGTTTGTCAATTCCAATTCCTTTTTAAAATCAATCCCCAATTCACATTCACATTGATCAAAATTGCAATTAGCAGAATTCTGTTAAAATTAGCTACCAACAGTGGCAACAAATTACTTGAGTGAAGTGACTGTCAGTGAATTAAACTGGCTTCAAACGAAAGCAGTTGAACAATCACAACATTTACTATTCCCTAAAATATCAATTCCTATTCCTTCAAAGCAATTGAAATTGGGTATTGATTTTAAACTGGAATTGACCCCAACCCTGTTTCTGATGTGGGGGTTAGGGGTTAGGGTTGGGGTTGGGGTTGGGGTCCATGCAATCCAAGGCATTGTCTGCAAGTTGCACCACTCATTGCTAAAGATGACGTTTGCCTGCAGCAATCCGGCCTGTGATTTGAATTACAGGCTGTATACTCTTAGCAAAATAGGGTAGATGGGGGATGAGACAAATACTTTTACACATAATCATTTTCACATGTCTTGTTGTTGTTTGTTTTGTTTCTAGGATGGCATGAATTGGGTCTGCAAAAATGTGAACGCAAAGAAAAAGTAGAACTGTAAAGACTGTTCATGTATTTCAAAAGGAAAGCGGACTAGAAGAGGTTAAACAGCTGGACCAGTGGGAACACTAACTTCACTCACTGAACTCAACCATCATCACACAGCTACAACAACAGCAGCATCTACTACACACTAAGAGAATCTGAACCATCATCACACAGCTACACACTAAGAGAATCTGAACCATCATCACACAGCTACACACTAAGAGAATCTCAACCATCATCACACGGCTACACACTAAGAGAATCTCAACCTTCATCACACAGCTACACACTAAGAGAATCTCAACCATCATCACACAGCTACACACTAAGAGAATCTCAACCATCATCACACAGCCACACACTAAGAGAATCTCAACCATCATCACACAGCCACACACTAAGAGAATCTCAACCATCATCACACAGCCACACACTAAGAGAATCTCAACCATCATCACACAGCCACACACTAAGAGAATCTCAACCATCATCACACAGCCACACACTAAGAGAATCTCAACCATCATCACACAGCCACACACTAAGAGAATCTCAACCATCATCACACAGCTACACACTAAGAGAATCTCAACCATCATCACACAGCTACACACTAAGAGAATCTCAACCATCATCACACAGCCACACACTAAGAGAATCTCAACCATCATCACACAGCTACACACTAAGAGAATCTCAACCATCATCACACAGCTACACACTAAGAGAATCTCAACCATCATCACACAGCCACACACTAAGAGAATCTCAACCATCATCACACAGCTACACACTAAGAGAATCTCAACCATCATCACACAGCCACACACTAAGAGAATCTCAACCATCATCACACAGCTACACACTAAGAGAATCTCAACCATCATCACACAGCTACACACTAAGAGAATCTCAACCATCATCACACAGCCACACACTAAGAGAATCTCAACCATCATCACACAGCTACACACTAAGAGAATCTCAACCATCATCACACAGCTACACACTAAGAGAATCTCAACCATCATCACACAGCTACACACTAAGAGAATCTCAACCATCATCACACAGCTACACACTAAGAGAATCTCAACCATCATCACACAGCTACACACTAAGAGAATCTCAACCATCATCACACAGTTACACACTAAGAGAATCTCAGCCTTCACACAGCTATAACATCAGCAGCTGCACACTAAGGGTCCTCCTGTTTTCTGACCGCATGAGGTCCAGGACAGTCTGCAGTGTTCCAGGACGTGAAATTGGGGACAGATCACGGATTGATCTTTAACAGGACCTGGTCTTTCTGTGGGACCATGCAGGGGATTCCACAACACATTCCATTTCTGTTCATGTTGCGCTGTTAGGACAGTAAGATTGTTTAGACTGTATAACAAAAAAAAAGCACGGCTACAGTTCTCCCCAACCCTCCCTTCTTAGTGTAGCTCTGACACTTTTAAAAGTAATTGTGTTTGTTTTTCTTTACATGTCATTCTTTTGAACAGTACACGCTGTGCAAGGTGGAATTAGTTCTCTGATTTGTAAGAATGAGTTTCTTGGTTTTCATCACTGGTCTGCACTCTGTCTTCTGAAAAACTAAATCATTTCAGAACATTTTAGAAGGGTGTAAATTATGTTTTTTTTTTTTTTTGAGAAGCAGTATATAAAACGACCTGTGCTTTGCAGAAATCTGCCTGACAACCTTACAATCAATGTGACTGCGCCCTTTTCCCCCTGAACCTTTATCAGTATAGAACACGTCTGTTTTTAAATGTGCGTTTGGACTGCATTGTTCTGGTGTGGTGTGTTTTCTATAGTCACGGTCACTGACTGCTGGGTTTTTTTCTGCTTATTTTGCACGTCACTTGGTTCCCCAGTGCAGTTAATTTGCTCATTCCTCACTGAGTAATGCTAATGTGATACAACTGCTATCTTTGTCTATAAAAGAGAGCAATGATCCAAGAATGCCTCCAACGCATGCCAAGAGAATGAGCCATTTCCAGGAAGAACGTGTGAGTCGCATTGGCGAGAGGGCAATGCATATGGTGCAAGCCTAGTGCTGTAACAACCATCTGGAAACAAGTGGAGTACTTCAGTCTCTGGTGTGTCGATCCAGAAACTACACTATTAATTCAAGAAGATAGCAAAAACTAAACTATGAAACTGTTCAAGAACATAACAAAAACTAAACTATGAAACTGTTCAAGAACATAACAAAAACTAAACTATGAAACTGTTCAAGAACATAACAAAAACTAAACTATGAAACTGTTCAAGAAGATAACAAAAACTAAACTATGAAACTGTTCAAGAACATAACAAAAACTAAACTATGAAACTGTTCAAGAACATAACAAAAACTAAACTATGAAACTGTTCAAGAACATAACAAAAACTAAACTATGAAACTGTTCAAGAACATAACAAAAACTAAACTATGAAACTGTTCAAGAACATAACAAAAACTAAACTATGAAACTGTTCAAGAACATAACAAAAACTAAACTATGAAACTGTTCAAGAACATAACAAAAACTAAACTATGAAACTGTTCAAGAACATAACAAAAACTAAACTATGAAACTGTTCCTTTTATGGCATTTTACATGCTTGATTTTCCAAACGAAATCTTGTAAGTTGTGCTGAAAGTGCTGCATTTTCACAATCAGGATGGTCACGTGACATGGGTGTATTTCTGCTGGGTGTGTTAGTAAAATTGTGCAACATTTATGAGCAATCTTCCCCTGGATAAGTATTCTACAATTTAAAAATGGAAAGCAGTTGGATGTGGTCATTTCATTTGTCTGTGGAATGAACCTGAGAAGATGCTCTACTCAGTCTGCATGCACAGGTACGCCTAGAAGAAGAGCTGATCGATACGTTTTACTGGCACATGACTGTTGTAAAGGGAGTGGCTGGCAGGGTAACATCTTTCACAGTTCCTCTGCGCCCCTTGCGTTGGGGTTAAGGCAGGTCATCTGGAATTGCATAGTTGAATTGGTACTGGCACAGAAATCTAACTGCCAAACAGTGCTTTGTGATCCTTGCCCTGAAGCCTCAGAATATTCTAATCTTCCTGCAGTATGTAAAGATCATTGGGGCTGACAAAGAACAACTGGAGCTGGGAGTCATTCCTGTCACATTGAAGCAACTCGGACGACTTGGGGCTTTTGAGAACAACAGCTTAGTTCTGTATCCTGAAATCAGACACAAAGACTGGCGACACGAAATATATTAAATAATCCATTACCATATTTTACAGTTCAATTTTCCCTGATATTCCAGCATTATATATATATATATATATATATATATATATATATATATATATATATATATATATTTTTTTTTTAAATAACCACAGTTTACCTAATTTAAAATGAATAATTTTGTTTGTCCTTTTCTGTTTAATGAATGATATATTTTTCATGCGTCCTTTGACCCTCAAAGCATACAGTGTTCGACTGCACTGAGTGTGGTTTGGTGTAGATTCAGCTTTTCTCCACTGCTTGAGAAGAGTGTTTGTAACGGGAGTCTCCGTGCCTTCAGATTTAAAAGGACGTGGGAGTAGCTTGTGTTTGTGTGTGAAGTTTGTGTGTGAAGGTGCTGCTGATCCAGGCCCGCGTTCCCCTGCCAGTCAGTCCTCTCTTCAGGTTGTGACTCTACGTTGCATTTGTACGTGGCTGCCCACAGACAGGTCCTACAGGGTGGGTCTTTTCTATTATTGGATTCTTTTTGTTGCTGGGAGATGAATGATGGATCTGTGTGGTATGTTATCATGGCATATAACTGGATGTGTACATTTAGATATCTTACTAAAAGGAATACAAAACTAAACATTTCATAGAGAACTGCTGCCTCTTTCTTTCCCATGATGTCCAGAACCTGGCATTCCTGTCTCTCAGATATCTAGATTTTGGAAGTTGCAATTCACTGCAAGCATGTGGAGGCTTCTGACTGTCTCTTTATATTTTACATCTGTGTACTGTGGATTTTTTTCATGTTGCAGACAGCTCTAATTTGAATCCTCGTTCAAAATGTAGACCTTCATGCAATAACTGCCGTGAGTTTTCATAAATCTTTTCCAAACTTATTTAGTTACTCAATTATTTATTTGAAGCTTTTTCAACAACTGGTATTAACTGGTGTTATATTGTGATGCGATTCCACATTTTTTTAATACATTTATGCAAGCTTGTTCCATTCCTCGCACTGGCACCCAGGCTGTCTCTGCAGCAGGAGGGCCGGTGGGGAAAGACTCTCTGCTGTCAGTCAGAGCCCTGGGGAGGCACAGCTCCCCTAGCCAGGTGATGAGCTATTGACCGTCTCTAGCAAGGCTGACAAATGTGCGCTTAAGCCTTTGGAAGACAGTGTTATTTCCAGCACTGGCTTGGCTAAGCCTATTGTAACTCCCTCTTATAAGAGACTTGTATCCTCACATAACCCCAGAGAGAGCCTCCTCCTGGGCCCCATCGATGCTCGGGGTGAAATATTACACTGAACACACTGGGCATGTCTTATCTAATGCAGATATACACAACGATGAACAAGTCAACAGCACTGTCTGCCAGAGACAAACTGGAACCAAAAACATGCAAATGCACAATCCGGAGAAACAGGTTTTTTAAACTTAAGAAGGTAGATACTGAAGTGCACAATTCATTGCTTGCTTCTAGTGATATTTTGGACGACCCCTTATATCAATAGAAATAATGAATAATAGAAGTGGAATTATTTCTGCTGCACAGCTTCAGATTCCACAGCTTGACGAGGGACACAATATAAAAAACACATGTTCCTACCTGGTATCCCTGGTATTTACCTCATAGACCTACTGTGCAATAGGTGTGTGTTTCATAATCCCTCCTCTCTTCAGTGGCATTTAAACTCTGCAATAAGATCCACGATTCTCAACTCTGATCGCTGAAAAGGGAAGTTAATCTCATATACAAGGTTAGACTATCAGGCTGTCACAAGGAGACAGGCGCTGCAGTGGGATAGTTCACTAGCATGCTGTGCTGTTCTCCTTGGTGGACTGGATTCAAATCCATCTGATACCTTCCTTTATTTTCAAAGAATTTGTTAATTGAACTTAAATTCAGTGTGAATTCAGGGTCTGGCCCCCCTGCCAGGGAAGGGAGTGGAAAAATGAGGGATTAACACATGTGCCTCATGTGGGCCTTGAACCAGTTACCCTGGGAATAAGAATCAAATGCTGTACCAAGTGCGCTAGCCAAACAACTGCTTAATACTCGTGTAAAATGCCAACTAGTACTTTAATGAATTCTTCGTATAATATGTAGAGGCAGATTGAGACTGGATAATATTTTGAATACATAAGACAAGCCTTGAAGCACAACTTTGGTGTTTATTTATCAATGTCTTTCTTTTTTAATCTCTTAAGCAGAGAACACCAGTGCCTAAATGTCATGGCAACCAGAGTTTGGCAGGGTCATGAGGGAGGGATCTCCACCAGCTCTGGAGCTGGAGCAGGGGGTCTCCATCAGCCTGGAGCAGGGGGTCTCCACCAGCTCTGGAGCTGGAGCAGGTGGTCTCCATCAGCCTGGAGCTGGAGCAGGGGGTCTGGAGCAGGGGATCTCCACCAGCTCTGAAGCTGGAGCAGGGTGTCTCCATCAGCCTGGAGCAGGGGGTCTCCACCAGCTGTGGAGCTGGAGCAGGGGGTCTCCATCAGCCTGGAGCTGGAGCAGGGGGTCTCCATCTGCTCTGGAGCTGGAGCAGGGGGTCTCCATCAGCCTGGAGCTGGAGCAGGGGTCTCCATCTGCTCTGGAGCTGGAGCAGGGGGTCTCCATCAGCCTGGAGCTGGAGCAGGGGGTCTCCATCAGCCTGGAGCTGGAGCAGGGGGTCTCCATCAGCCTGGAGCAGGGGATCTCCATCATCCTGGAGCTGGAGCAGGGGGTCTCCATCAGCCTGGAGCTGGAGCAGGGGATCTCCATCAGCCTGGAGCTGGAACAGGGGGTCTCCACCAGCACTTGATCTGGAGCAGGGGGTCTCCATCAGCCTGGAGCTGGAGCAGGGGGTCTAGCTCAGCTCTGGAGCTGGAGCAGGGGGTCTCCATCAGCCTGGAGCTGGGGGTCTCCACCAGCTCTGGAGCTGGAGAAGGGGATCTCCATTAGCCTGGAGCAGGGGGTCTCCACCAGCTCTGAAGCTGGAGCAAGGGGTCTCCATCCGCCTGGAGCTGGAGCAGGGGGTCTCCATCAGCTCTGGAGCTGGAGCAGGGGGTCTCCATCTGCTCTGGAGCTGGAGCAGGGGGTCTCCATCAGCCAGGAGCTGGAGCAGGGGGTCTCCATCAGCTCTGGAGCTGGAGCAGGGGGTCTCCATCAGCCTGGAGCTGGAGCAGGGGGTCTCCATCTGCTCTGGAGCCAGCTGGAGCTGAGCTACCGGCGCCAGCAAAGCCAGAGCACGACCAACCCTACTGAATTCTTAATTCAGGTCCCTGAAGCAAAACTTGTAAATTGTTTATACATTTATTTTTTAGGGTCTTCATTAGGTAAGGAAGTCCATCACACACACACGCACACATTCACGTTCACATTTTGTGCATTCAGGAAGAAACAAAAAAAAAAATCATGCACCCTCTTGAAAATTCAGACAGACTCGCTCTGACTCCCATGCAGTTTGGAGAGCCGCTGAAGACGACAGGGCAGAGCCTGCCAAGCATCACCTCCTTGCTAGGGCCAGATCAAAGGGGAGGCAGGGCATGCTGGGAGGATGTGGCAGGGGGACAATGCCGAGGCAACGTGGCTCCCGCACACACCCACACTGCTGCTGCTGCTGAAGGGCAGCCACCGAAACATCCTTGTTTGCATGTGTGTGTGGGTGTCATATATTTAACCCATTCAACAAATAAAGAGCCCTTTCTAACTACTGTGTTGAGTAAATGAGAAGCACTGGTGACGGAGTCTACTGAGTGTAAATTAAGGGAGGAGGGAAGGTGTTTTACAGCTGCTTTTTTTTTTTAATGCATGTCAGACAGCTGTTTTGCAGCTGTTGTCTGCATGGAGCACACTGGAGGCCTCAGTTTCAGCCCAGCTTGGCTCATAAGCACTTACAGTTCACACTGGTGCTGATTCAGCTTTCTGGCTAAAAGGAGAGCCCTGACACTGTGCTGCCGGAGGGACCGGGCGTTCACTCTCCATTTAACCCAAACCACAGCAATCGTTCCTTACACATCTTGGCATCCCTGAATAGATAATCACCCACAAAAACAGGCAAAATATGTATATGAGAAAGACTTTGCTTTCGTACAGATGTACCCCAAATTTAGTTTATTTACTACTAATCGAAGAAGTACCCCAAAAAATGGGTTTCTGAAATGACATAGAATACCAAGGCTGCTGAGCCATTCAATGTGCTAGCAGTCACCATTATAAAGAAACATTATAGAAAGTGGCTTTGGATATTCAACACTGGGAATGTCAGGTGATTTAACATGCCCTCAGATGTGTCACTCAGGACTGATTTACGTGTCCTCAGATGCGTCACTCAGGACTGATGGTCCTTCTAGACAGGTGATACAGGGTTGTTAGACAGATTCCCTTGGTAAGCTTACATTGAGTCAGGCAGAAGAGAGAAAGCTGGAATCTGTTAGGGTTGATGATGATGTTGTTGAATCTTTAGATTATCACTGATCCTCTGAATAGGGAGAGCCATATTAACATTTTCATCTGTTACCAAGAAATACAATGTACATTAAAATATACAGTTAATAAAACCAGCTGAAAGCAAGTTATGTTCATTTAATAAAATACATAAATAAAAGTTTTAACAAAAAAAAAGCCTTGAAAGGGAAGTGAACATGATTATCTCCAGAAGGGTGAGAAGAGGTAGAATTACGTGGAGCTGGAGAGAGGGAGGTTCAAAGAGGCTGGAGAGAGGGAGGTTCAAAGAGGCTGGAGAGAGGGAGATTCAAAGAGGCTGGAGAGAGGGAGGTTCAAAGAGGCTGGAGAGAGGGTACAATAGCGAACCATCCGCACTGCACTCCAGCCATCCGCACTGCACTCCACCATCCACACTGCACTACAACCATCCGCACTGCACTCCAACCATCCGCACTGCACTCCAATCATCCTCACTGCACTACAACCATCCGCACTGCACTACAACCATCTGCACTACACTCCAATCATCCGCACTGCACTCCAACCATCCACACTGCACTGAAACCAGATCTGCAGCAGGAGTGTGGTTTTGCTGTTTCTGTACAGGGGATTCTGATGGCTCATATATCACATCAGAAAAGAGCAGAGCCTCACCACACAGTCCCAGCTCCATCACAGAGGAGCCACTGCCTCGTCACCATGGCTCATACATCACATCAGAAAAGAGCAGAGCCTCACCACACAGTCCCAGCTCCATCACAGAGGAGCCACTGCCTCGTCACCATGGCTCATACATCACATCAGAAAAGAGCAGAGCCTCACCACACAGTCCCAGCTCCATCACAGAGGAGCCACTGCCTCGTCACCATGGCTCATACATCACATCAGAAAAGAGCAGAGCCTCACCACACAGTCCCAGCTCCATCACAGAGGAGCCACTGCCTCGTCACCATGGCTCATACATCACATCAGAAAAGAGCAGAGCCTCACCACACAGTCCCAGCTCCATCACAGAGGAGCCACTGCCTCGTCACCATGGCTCATACATCACATCAGAAAAGAGCAGAGCCTCACCACACAGTCCCAGCTCCATCACAGAGGAGCCACTGCCTCGTCACCATGGCTCATACATCACATCAGAAAAGAGCAGAGCCTCACCACACAGTCCCAGCTCCATCACAGAGGAGCCACTGCCTCGTCACCATGGCTCATACATCACATCAGAAAAGAGCAGAGCCTCACCACACAGTCCCAGCTCCATCACAGAGGAGCCACTGCCTCGTCACCATGGCTCATACATCACATCAGAAAAGAGCAGAGCCTCACCACACAGTCCCAGCTCCATCACAGAGGAGCCACTGCCTCGTCACCATGGCTCATACATCACATCAGAAAAGAGCAGAGCCTCACCACACAGTCCCAGCTCCATCACAGAGGAGCCACTGCCTCGTCACCATGGCTCATACATCACATCAGAAAAGAGCAGAGCCTCACCACACAGTCCCAGCTCCATCACAGAGGAGCCACTGCCTCGTCACCATGGCTCATACATCACATCAGAAAAGAGCAGAGCCTCACCACACAGTCCCAGCTCCATCACAGAGGAGCCACTGCCTCGTCACCATGGCTCATACATCACATCAGAAAAGAGCAGAGCCTCACCACACAGTCCCAGCTCCATCACAGAGGAGCCACTGCCTCGTCACCATGGCTCATACATCACATCAGAAAAGAGCAGAGCCTCACCACACAGTCCCAGCTCCATCACAGAGGAGCCACTGCCTCATCACCATGGCTCATACATCACATCAGAAAAGAGCAGAGCCTCACCACACAGTCCCAGCTCCATCACAGAGGAGCCACTGCCTCGTCACCATGGCTCATACATCACATCAGAAAAGAGCAGAGCCTCACCACACAGTCCCAGCTCCATCACAGAGGAGCCACTGCCTCGTCACCATGGCACATACATCCCATCAGAAAAGAGCAGAGCCTCACCACACAGTCCCAGCTCCATCACAGAGGAGCCACTGCCTCGTCACCATGGCTCACATCACATCAGAAAAGGGAAAACAAGATTGGTTTTACAATCAACTTCAGAAACACTCTAATCAATTACAACAACAGACAAGTAGTACTAATAATAATAATAATAATAATAATAATAATAATAATAATAATAACAACAACAACAACTTTAGGTTATTAAATTATTTGCAGTGGAACTTGAAAAGCACGTAATCTATAATGCAACTGTGTGGACATCCACACAGAAAATATCAGATGTATTTAAACAGATTGCATTTTTCTTTTGGCAGATTTCTTTATTTGCTTTCTTTGGGGCTACATTTTCCCTCAGAAAGGAAAGCAAACTTTCACAAGCACTTAAATGCCTTGCTTTTATGCAAATGAAAATCATCTGGCACCAGAGGGCAAACATCTATTCCAAACGGCCCCCAGTCTTGCTTGATTTGCCAACAGCATTCCCTGAAATCCCAGCCCCACCTCCAGTGCTTAAGAAGATTTGAGCTTATCCCCCCTCGGCTTTAAGGATTGGAAACACAACGTGCTGGCTAGCAGAAATGTTAATTGTGCACACTGTAAAGATTATTCAGCATGTGAAATATATTATACCTGGCGCTGCACCCCTCTGTTCTCTCTTGTGTTTTTCAATCAGAATGCCGGTGCACCCCAACATTCTCTCTTGTGTTCTTCAATCAGAATGCCGGTGCACCCCAACGTTCTCTCTTGTGTTCTTCAATCAGAATGCCGATGCACCCCAACGTTCTCTCTTGTGTTCTTCAATCAGAATGCCGGTGCACCCCAACGTTCTCTCTCGTGTTCCTCAATCAGAATGACGGTGCACCCCAACGTTCTCTCTTGTGTTCTTCAATCAGAATGCCAGTGCACCCCAACATTCTCTCTTGTGTTCTTCAATCAGAATGCCGGCGCACCCCAACATTCTTTCTTGCTTTCAGTGTCCCCCACAATACAGTCACATGCAGGCAAAACAAACAACAACATGAAAAGCATCCTGCTGCTGATCGCGTGTTATTACACAGGTCTGATATCTGTGCAACGTACTTCTGGTTTCTGTCTATTTCCTGAGTTAACTAGATTTTAATCCCCATGCAAACTAGATTTTAATCCCCATTGGCTCAAGTGTCACAACCATGACCTACCACACTGTATTGAGAAACAAACGCCTATCTAAACTTTCAGTCAATTTAAGCCAGGTGTCGAGAATATGTAGCATTTATTTGCTCAGCTAATTAGAATCCACAGCATGTAGCTGCTGCCCTGACCTTGGTTCTAATAGCCGAGGCGTGCTGTGGAATGTTTTATTTTATATATATACTGGGCACTGAAATATGACTGTGAGCCTCCAGTGAATCACTGCCAGTATAACATTCAATACTGAAAGAGTTCATTTTGATTACCTGCTTCCGCATGGCAAGTAAAGACTGCAACCCACTCTTCATATTCTTATACTCACACTAACAAACAAAATCAAACTTTGTGTTTATAATTACATTCAAAAGCATTACCTTAATGGAATTAGCTCCAGTGTTGTATTATCACCTTGTATGTTGCAGCTGTTTCTCTTGAATAGAAACAGCAACAGCTGCAATTCAATGCACACTGAAACCCACGTTCACCTTAAAGAAAAGACTGTACGCTAAACAGATCCCAGATTGAGATGAATTTACCCGGAGACACATTCAAGACTACATGCTTCCCGGGTCTCCAGTGCTCTCCCCTCAATCCGCTCATGCAATATTCTTTTCAAGGTCCTGCACACCCAGCATTAAGAGACAGCACCACTTTGTATGGCTGCAATGTTAACAATGTGGCATGACATTAGTAAGAAGGATTCATTAATCCTGCAAAACAAAGAGAAAGGGTTTCCTTGGTTTGTTTCGCAATTAATCTGTTGTTCCAGACAGAAACCACCAATAAGATCTGAACAGAATAAAGGAATTATATCTCATTTTGTAAATAAGAATACTTATTGGAACACAAGAAATTGAAAAAAAATGCATTTTTTGTTTATACAGCAGGTATGGCAAGTAACTCTAAAATGAACTTATATCTACATACCCCAAAAAAAAAAAAATAAAGATAAAAGACCATGACCATACCATATTTAAACATTTCCTCAAAGGCACATTTCAGGTTTAAATGCAAAAATTACTTCCAGATGAATTAAAAAAAACAACACCACCACAGTTTTGACTTGCCCTTCTAGCGAGGTGCACTGGAGGCAGAGCACATGGCACACTGCGACCGAACAGGCACACCTGACCAGACAGTGCACACGGCTCATCAAAGTGACTTCATTCACACAGAGTACCCTGCAAGAACTTCCATACAGCGAAGCGTCAAATTGTCCTCAATTCAGAAACAACAGTTCTACTCATAAGAAACACTGAGCCATAGGAGTGTGGAGACATCCTGGAAAGAACAAAAAATATTCTCTATTGGAAACCCTTTCTTTAAAGTGCTCAGTGGATGATGGTTGGATGAAATCCTTACAATAAGGGTTAGGGTTAGCCCTACCCTAACCCCAACCTTAAACATTTCTTTGGCAATGAAAGATGCAACACAAAGTGTAGCCAAACAGATGTGCCTTGGCTGGAGCTCTATTTCACAATGGTGGCGTGGGTGCAGTGGGGGGTTCCTGTTCCACTGCTCTGGTGATGTTGATCTGCACAGTGCACTCTATTACCCTGCTGCACAGTGCACTCTATTACACTGCTGCACAGTGCGCTCTATTACACTGCTGCACAGTGCACTCTATTACCCTGCTGCACAGTGCGCTCTATTACCCTGCTGCACAGTGCACTCTATTACCCTGCTGCACAGTGCACTCTATTACCCTGCTGCACAGTGCGCTCTATTACCCTGCTGCACAGTGCGCTCTATTACCCTGCTGCACAGTGCGCTCTATTACCCTGCTGCACAGTGCACTCTATTACCCTGCTGCACAGTGCGCTCTATTACCCTGCTGCACAGTGCGCTCTATTACCCTGCTGCACAGTGCGCTCTATTACCCTGCTGCACAGTGCGCTCTATTACCCTGCTGCACAGTGCGCTCTATTACACTGCTGCAGTGCGCTCTATTACCCTGCTGCACAGTGCACTCTATTACCCTGCTGCACAGTGTGCTCTATTACCCTGCTGCACAGTGCGCTCTATTACCCTGCTGCTCAGTGCGCTCTATTACCCTGCTGCTCTGCTCTACTAGTATATCCCCTTCAGTCGCTGTGTGCACAATCGTGTTAACTTTCCTATCACTGTATCTATTTTATTATGCTTTTTTTTCCCCCCAAAGTTACAGCAGGGCAACTTCTCGAAATCCACAAACTGTTTTAAAATGTCTGAAAAATGGAAATAATAATTTGTGACCGAAGGACAGATTTCTGCAGGGAGCAAAACAGAAGGGATTTTACAACTAACCTATAGAAGTTTCTTTTACATATTAAATACCAATGTCTCTGGGTCTCTGATTCAATCCCAATTGCAGTAACTCTGTTCCATCACTGTCATACTGGTTATATACAAAAATGAAAAAAAAACTTGGATTGGCTAAATAACCAATTCTCAACAGACTGGCCTAGTACTGCAAACCTCTGTACCTGGAAAGAATGAAAGGACTGGGAGGGTGCAGACACACACAGAGAGCCTGGGTGTACTGGGAGGGTGCAGACACACACACACACACACAGAGCCCAGGTGTACTGGGAGGGTGAGAACACACACACACACACACAGAGCGCGGGGTGTACTGGGAGGGTGTAGACACACACAGAGCCTGGGTGTACTGGGAGGGTGCAGACACACACACACAGAGCCTGGGTGTACTGGGAGGGTGCAGACACACACACACACACAGAGCCCGGGTGTACTGGGAGGGTGCAGACACACACACACACACACACACACACAGAGCCCGGGTGTACTGGGAGGGTGCAGACACACACACACACACACACAGAGAGCCTGGGTGTACTGGGAGGGTGTAGACACACACAGAGCCTGGGTGTACTGGGAGGGTGCAGACACACACACACAGAGCCTGGGTGTACTGGGAGGGTGCAGACACACACACACAGAGCCCGGGTGTACTGGGAGGGTGCAGACACACACACACACACACACACACACACACAGAGCCCGGGTGTACTGGGAGGGTGCAGACACACACACACACACACAGAGTCCGGGTGTACTGGGAGGGTGCAGACACACACACACACACACACAAACAGCCCGGGTGTACTGGGAGGGTGCAGACACACACACACACACAGAGTCCGGGTGTACTGGGAGGGTGCAGACACACACACACACACAGAGCCTGGGTGTACTGGGAGGGTGCAGACACACACACACACACACACACACAGAGTCCGGGTGTACTGGGAGGGTGCAGACACACACACACACACACACACACACACGAGCCTGGGTGTACTGGGAGGGTGCAGACACACACACACACACACACACACACAGACAGCCCGGGTGTACTGGGAGGGTGCAGACACACACACACACAGCCCGGGTGTACTGGGAGGGTGCAGACACACACACACACACACACAGCCCGGGTGTACTGGGAGGGTGCAGACACACACACACACACACACACAGACAGCCCGGGTGTACTGGGAGGGTGCAGGCAGACACACACACACAGAGCCCAGGTGTACTGGGAGGGTGCAGGCAGACACACACACACACACAGAGCACAGGTGTACTGCGAGGGTGCAGACACACACACACACAGCCCGGGTGTACTGGGAGGGTGCAGACATACACAGAGCCCGTGTGTACATAAGGGCTGTCAGGAACTTGGAACATCTTTCATTCCCAAGAGCTCATGATGTAAAGGTTAGGCAGGCACAATCCTCTCACCCAGCAGACATGCCTCTGGCTGTTTGAAATGGACAACGGCTACCAAATCACTTTGCATTGCTTTTTAAAACCACATTGTTTATTTTTAATTGTTTTTTTTTCAAATCACATCCCATGTTGTTTTCACAAATATTTACAAAAAAAATTGTATACAAGCTACATTTTCTCCCTCAACCAAATATTTTTCTTCTTTAAATACATGTTCATTGATGATTTTGTTTTATATCAGTCAAGCAGATCAAAAGCCTTTTGATTTTTTTTCTTTATATAAAATGTAAGAAAAATGTCTTTACCTTTTTAACCCACCCATCCCAACACACTCTCTCTCTCTTTCCGAACCGTTCACACTTGCGAGTGCTTCCACCTGCAAACACGTAGTCACAGCAGCGGAGTGCTTGGTGCAGCAAGTAAGTGACATTGAACTGCAGGAAGTACTAAAAACAGCATCAAGCACAGACCCTGAACCAATCTTCCTGGCCATGCGGTCTGCAAGTCTCCTGCTTTCAACATTCCCAGCAGCACCGCCTTCACAGTCCTCATGACAAGTGGCCTGTTCACTCCAAAAGCACATCGTTCCAACTGAGGTTTGCATTTCTATGTCAGCTCACCTCACGAAAAAATAAAAGCATGAAACGGGAAAGAGTTCAGGAAGTTAACAGTTGAAGAGTCCTTTTCACAATCAAACCAAAAACCACATGGATTCAGAAAGCAATCCTATTGAAGAGGAGTTTTCAGCCCTTCTCTATGGGTCGCTGCAGTGAACAGATTTGGGATTAATCCTCGTCTTTATCTGGATGTATACTAAATTTAAAGTATGTGTTGCAAGTACATCATTAAGAAACCAATATCTGAAAATTGATTCTGCCCAACATGTCCAACATATGAAGTTGTTTTTAAACAAAGTTGAATCTAATTAATGACTGATGAATAAGTCAAGTTATTTCACAGTATGCATGAGCACTTACCAGCAGTATTAAGGTGCAGCACACAAAAGGTTCCTCTCCTGTAATCTTCAAACTCGTGCATGAGGGGAACAGGACTGCTGCACCTTGACACTACTCGTTAGCTATCTGCTTTGATGATCAGTCACAAAATGTACATTTAAGTTTAGAATACATTTTCATTAATCAAACATGATTATATTGGACTTCATTACATTGGGCCACTGCAAATAACATGAATCTTGTGTGTGGGGAGGCGGGGGGCAATAGTTAGGGCTCAATTGGAACCAGCTGTGTGACACCATGACTAACTCCCTAACAGGACCCATAACACCATAAATAACTGCAAACACACGTCAACCGGAATGCTGGCAGCTGACATGAAAAGCTGTCCAAAACACCCCCCATTAAAAACCATGATGACAAAACCTTCCCCTTTCCTGTAGCTCAAAACATACAACGAAAATCCCTACTGAGAGCAACAGAAACAAGTGGGATTTGATTTGGAAAAGGAGGCACGTGTAAGTCTCACGGATGCACACTATACTGAAGTCATCTTTTACTTCTTTATTTTTGAAATCTACTTTTTATTTATGGTTAACTGGTGACGTAGTGTTTAGTGGAAGATTGGCCGTAGAGCCCGTAGAAGTCGGGGTGCCTGTGCGTCTGCGAGGCGTCGATCCAGTCACAAGACGGACAGCCCGGGCGGCGGGAGGGGTGTGAGTACTCCTGGGAGCTCACAGTCCAGGGGAAGGAGCTGGACCTCGGTAGGGTGGGTGGCCGCTGTGGTTTGACACAGAAGGCACTCCGAGCAGTAGCAGTTGTCCACCGTGCACATCAGTATCTTGCGGCCCGCCCGCACTGTGAGAGCACTGGCTGCTGGGAGGAGCCCCGCTGGGTAGTGCGGGGGAACACTGAGCTGGAATGCACGCCTGGGCGCCACTGCTGCCGAAGTCCCACCATGTGTTGCGTGGAGCTGCAAGGCACCATGGCCTGTGTGGACTGGCCCTCCCCCGATGGGGAGCCCTGGCCCAGGTACTGCTTGCCCACCGCCCCCGAAGGAGGCTCCAGGAAGTTGCTGTTTTCCGGGAAGGCTGTGGAGTGCTTGCGTTTCTCCGCTCCAGAGTTGCTCAGGCTGCAAGGGTAGGTGGGAATGCTCTGAAGGAAGTGAGCTGGAGCACTAAAGGGGGCTGAGAGGAAAACAGAAGGGGAAAGCCGTGTCAGAGAATCGCAAAACAAAGCGCCCCGAGATTCAACAGATCACTTCTAGTTTTAGCTGCTAGTGAAGAAACGAAGGCGTACCAGATCACGCTGCTCTCTTTCCAGGAATCAAACTGAGCCCTAGACCACACTGTGCTGCACAGCTAGTCCATTCACATTAATGAGTCAATAATGTGTCAGGACCATTCCTGACTTCGACTGGCCCAAATCTGGCCCAGAGTTTAGCTAACAGAAAGCACCTGGGGCACACTGTAAGGGGAATGGCACATCTAAGGGAGCAGATAAACCCCAGAAACAGACTAGTCTAACGCTTTCACCTTCCAGCATCTTAGCAGATTCTTCTCTTTTTAGAGATCTCAGAGAGGAAGAGTTTGGAGTTAAGGTGACCCACTTTGTGAGGAGGCAGTCCACTGCCTGTGCAGGTTTGGGTTCTGCCAGAAAGAGAAAAAACATCAAATTGGGTCACTGGTTTGGTTTCTTCAATAAATGTACTGATAGAAGATTTTTTATTTTCTTGCCTACCGCTCTCTTCACCACACTGCCCCCTCCTACCTCCAATCCCTCATCTCCCTACCCCCTCTCCGCTCCTCCTCTACTGGCCGACTGGTCATGCCCTCCCTCCACTCTCCATCCTGCCGTGCCCGCTCCTTCTCTTCCCTAGCCCCTCTGTGGTGGAACCAGCTACCAGAGAATTTCAGGACTGCTTTCCGTCGCCTCCTCAAGCCCCACCTGTTTAGATGCACTTGTAGATCTCTTGATCCTCCCCTCCTGCTCTGCGCTTGACTTGCCTGACCTCAGCTCCACGTTACTGGACGCTCAGCTGATGCACTATCCTTGCACTACTATTATGTCATTGAAGATACAAATGGTCTTAATCCGAAATTGTTACTTCTTATCATATTGTATTCTAGTAGCATTTGCACATACTCTAACTACACTGTACTTAAATATTGTTCTTGCACTGTAACCTTGTACTACCCTATAACACTGGTAACTCGCCTTGGATAAAGCAATCTGCCAAATAAACGATAACAATAACAATAATATTCATCTTACCTATCCATTAAGATTTTCACAGACTTTGTGTTCTAAAAAAAGAAAAGAAATAAGCAAATGTCATATGAACATTAAATGCAATTGTATATCAGCTGTCATTTCAAAACAGTGTTTAAAATGTAAAAGTATGAAAACGGTTTCAAATGAAATCAAGAAAGAAGCAGAAGCTGACCATAGCACTTCTGCATCGAAGGAAATTCAAAAAGAAAAATCCCTGACGCTTATGAGGAGAGCAGGACAGCTGCAGCAGTGTTTGCCAAAATAAAACTGCATACAGGACTATTGTCTTTAATAAAGGGTCTGCAGTGGAGCCAACAGATCTGTGTTGTCCTCCGGCACTGAAGGTCTGGTGTCCTCGCTGTGGATCTGCAGTGAGAAACATGACGGATTGGCAGGAGCACGTTTCAGAGGACTCATGTTCCAGCCTCTGTTTCCCGAGTCGCCAGGGGGTTGCAGCAGTGAACTGGGATACAAATAACGATTGGGCATTCCAAATTGGGGAGAAAACCGGGGTAAAAAAAAACATTGGCGACAACTAAATTTAAAAATAAATAAATAAATAAATAAATAAATAAATAAATAAAAAGTAAAGAGTTTGTTTGCACACCTTCATGAAGTTGATGTCCTCAGTCTTGTCTAACACCACCTGCACAGAGCTCAGCAGTTTCTTGGCATCCTGGCGCCGTTCGTTCAGCTGCAGGGCCTGAGAGGAGTTCTCCTCGCAGAATTTAGAGCGCGCCTTGTCCAGGATCTCCAGGGTCTTCCCCAGGTCCTCCTCCAGGAGCTGCTGCATCTTCTGGTACTGCAGCCTCACCTCCTCCTTCAGCTGCTGCACCTTGTCCTGCAGGAGAGCAGGAGAGTTGGAGAGAGAGCGAGAGCACAGGCACCCCACAGGGACTGCCCTCCCTGTCAAACCTGCACACAGTATGAAGAGGCAAGACTCTTCTATATCATGCATTAAGAACACAAGGAATGTTATTGAACAGCAGCATATACTGTGTTCTCCTTGAACCCTCAACCACAACCTTGACCCTACAGCCTCGATCCTGACCCCTAACCCTACCCACAACACCATCAGACTTTACACACAAGGCAGGAAATCTTTCAGTTCTGCTTCTGCAGCGTTCTAATTGTAACCCCAAAAAAAAGGCTTTCACCAAAACCACTATAAATAAACAGCCAGATGGAATGTGTCACAACAGAAGCTTGCCTGCTTGCTTCTCTCCCGCAAGCCAAATGAGAAAAAGGAAATCTTCTTTTAAAAAGAACCAACAGGGAAGCATGCGAGCCCTACCTCCACGAGCCTCTAAAAGAACCAACAGGGAAGCATGAGAGCCCCTCCACGAGCCTCTAAAAGAACCAACAGAGAAGCATGCGAGCCCTACCTCCACGAGCCTCTAAAAGAACCAACAGGGAAGCATGCGAGCCCTACCTCCACGAGCCTCTAAAAGAACCAACAGGGAAGCATGAGAGCCCCTCCACGAGCCTCTAAAAGAACCAACAGGGAAGCATGCGAGCCCTACCTCCACGAGCCTCTAAAAGAACCAACAGGGAAGCATGCGAGCCCTACCTCCACGAGCCTCTAAAAGAACCAACAGGGAAGCATGCGAGCCCTACCTCCACGAGCCTCTAAAAGAACCAACAGGGAAGCATGCGAGCCCTACCTCCACGAGCCTCTAAAAGAACCAACAGGGAAGCATGAGAGCCCCTCCACGAGCCTCTAAAAGAACCAACAGGGAAGCATGCGAGCCCTACCTCCACGAGCCTCTAAAAGAACCAACAGGGAAGCATGAGAGCCCCTCCACGTGCCTCTAAAAGAACCAACAGGGAAGCATGCGAGCCCTACCTCCACGAGCCTCTAAAAGAACCAACAGGGAAGCACGCGAGCCCTACCTCCACGAGCCTCTAAAAGAACCAACAGGGAAGCATGCGAGCCCTGCCTCCATGAGCCTCTAAAAGAACCAACAGGGAAGCACGCAGCCCTACCTCCACGAGCCTCTAAAAGAACCAACAGGGAAGCACGCGAGCCCTACCTCCACGAGCCTCTAAAAGAACCAACAGGGAAGCATGCGAGCCCTACCTCCACGAGCCTCTAAAAGAACCAACAGGGAAGCATGCGAGCCCTACCTCCACGAGCCTCTTATCAGACTCCAGCTTGTAGATCTGGTCTTCGATGTCCTGCTCCCTCTCCTCTACGCGGTCCTGCTGTTTCATTAACATTTGCTGTAAATGAGAAAAATAACATGCATCAAATCAACCAATCAACACACTCAGAGCGTGGTTCAGCCCTGCATCTCAAAGTATGAGAAACTGCCCAAACAGAACGTACACAATGGCAAACTGTTTATTAATAAGCCAAATAAATTTTTATCTTCTCCATGTATGTTAAAAAAATAAAAATAAAATAAAATGATATATATATATATATATATATATATATATATATATATATATATATATATATATATCATCTCTATTTTAGTGAAAATAAGAGATGACATATTCTACACGATAATGTCTGAAATAAAATATTATTCAATACACTTTGTATTTATTTATTTTTGTTTGCTCGTAATTCATAGAACACCTCAGGATTTTCCAGCGGTCAGCAGTGGACCTGACCACCGGAAAATCCAGATGCCAAACTACTCCAACATCGTCATCGAGTTTAGAATTGACACAGGACAGTCACAGGACACTCCTCTCTGAGACATGCACATCTCTCTATCTAGCAATTAGTGGATTAAACTAATATTCTAGGGGGGTTAACACTAACAGAAGCATGCTTCAGTCACAGGACAGCTCTCAGGCGGAGTCATGCAATCTGCTACTGCAAACAAGCAGGAGGCATTCAGCAGCTGCTCTGGGTAACAGCGCTGTGCCCCTGCCTGGCTCTGTCTGGAGGTGTGACACATTGGAAATCTGAAACGCATTCCTCTGAAGGAAATTCGCACCAGTTACTAAGCAAACCTGACAACTCCTTTTTAAACATTGTCTCCAAGGAAAGCCCCAAGAAATTCTACAGAAGGAATTCAGGAACACAGATTAACCCCTAAAGGTACACAAGGAACTGAGTGGTTGTTTAAAACGGTTCCTTCTTACAAATACAAATATAGCGACTATCACAAGGAAACTGACAATTTGGATGACCAGATCAAACCTGTCTGTAACTTTGTTTTGTGCAACTCATTGGAAAATGTTAGTGTCGATTTGCACCTTAAATACAGGACTGAGCTGAGCTTGAAGGCAGCGCCCTGTGGATTAAAGCCATGTACAGTATTGGATTATATTGGGTCCCTTAGGGCAGGCAGCTAAAAGTTACAGCCTGCTTACATGGGTTGGGCTATTTAGTTGGGACCTTTACTGCATCACACATGGTTGCATGCTGCCTGCTGTTTCATCACCCTTCTCTTTAGCCAGGTCACATACCCTTCTCTAGATGACGCACCTGTACGGTCAAAACCACTCCACTCTAGGTCTGACAGGAAACATGATGTATCATTAACACTTCAGGGTCGGGTGGAGGTTTCATTGGTTCACTTAAACAATTTAAAACAGGGTTTGGAACAAAGACCAGGACTGGAAGGGCCAGCGTTCCCCCTCCCGGGTACAGATCATTACTATACCCAGTTCATATGAAAGAGGGAAGTTCATCCATGACATATGACTTACCCGAATATCGTTCCGGCGAACCTCCACATCGCAAACGGAGTGGCCGTGGTTCGCCCCGCACCGAGAGAAGCAGCAGTACTGGCAAACAGCCACCTGCTCGGCTTCGCAGTGGTACAGTCTGTAGGCGTCGTGCTGCGGGCAGCTCCAGGCCCGCACATCCTCGGCCTCCACTAACAAGTGCCCTGGGTTGGAAGAAGGCTGCTGTAGGTGGGTCTGAACGTGAGACTGGCAACACGGAGCGTTACAGCGGAGGCAAACTTTCTGGGCCGGCAGGGGCGGCCCTCGCCTGCAGAAGATGCAATGTAAAACCGTTGGGGTTTTCTCCACGTTCAAGGCGTTGAATTTTTCCACAATGTTTGTCAGTTTTAGGTTTTTCTCCAAAGTGGGTTTCTGGTTGTAGGAGTGGTTGCATTCGGGGCAGCGGACCATCCCAGTGTCTTTAGACCAGGCCTCGCTGATGCAGCCCCGGCAGAAATTGTGTTTGCAAGGCAACTGAATCGGTTCCACAAATACGTGCAGGCAGATCGGGCAAATCAGCTCTTCTTCGAAGCAGTTTTTCCAGTTTTCCGCCATTTCAAATGTTTATTGTTTTTTTTTTGGTTGTGTTTTGCATTAATGATTTACTTTACTCGAGTCGAATAACAAAACCGACGGAATGAAATCAAATCCTCTCTCCCGGTGTAAGCTGTGTTTTCACTTCACAGACGGGAGTGAAGAAATATATATATATATATATATATATATATATATATATATATATATATATATATATATATATATATATATATATATATAAAAATTAAATTAAAAAAAAGACCCCACACAGAAGGGTTAAAAATAACATTTCCAAAACTGTAATTTTGTTTTAGGATTAAACACAGTCGGTATGATTACTAAAAACTCCAACCCACCAAATAAATAAATAAATAAATAAAACACTACGAATAAAATCCCCTTATGGTTGAAAACAAACACAATAAAATTCCATTAAAACCAAGTGAAGAAGGCCGCTTATTTATTTATTTTTTATATATCTCTCCAAATTCTGGATAGAAAAATAGATGCTTTAAACTAACAACCATAAAAGCCTTTCTTGTGCAACAATAGTGGTTGTGCTTTTTAATGTCCCTTCCTTAGACATTTAGGGTTCAGTGTCGAAGGAGCAGTTATGGGTTCCCAAAATCCAAAAGGCTTTCTGAGTTGCAATAGCTAACGTGGAAGATTCTGGATTGAAATCCTTAAAAGCTATGACGGCGCACTGGTATACCGCCGGCTTGTGTAAACATACACAGATGAATACGAAACGACGGGCTTTCGTTTCTTTTTTTGTTCCTTCACATAAAGAGGAGACGACTGACCAGTTTTCAAGATCAAATCCAAGCCCTAAAAAAAAAAAAGAAACACTTTCTCTTTCCAACTGAACAAGTCGTGTAAATAAAACTGAAATAAGATCTGTAAAAAGTGGAATTTCTTATTTGGAAAAATAAACAAACAAACGCAGCCCCCTTTGAAACAGTAATGCATATGTAGATATGTCTGTATTCGATACAAACGAATAGGGAGAACTGAATGTATTGCCTGGCGTCAAACAACTACGTATTTCTATAATAATTGATTATTCGTACTGGACTGGGAACCAAAACATAGCTGCAATTTACCCTGACAACTCCCAGTATTATATCAGCGTGATTATATATGACACCGGTATTAAATACACATCTGCTTACACACCATCATTTGTTTTATTTAGCTGTTTTTTTATTCAGAAATAAGCAATTTTCTTAGGCTAAGTTTGTCCACTAAACATATCAATAGCAGTAATATTGTCGTATTGCATTTTTAAATTTTGCTTTGCAGCATAACTACAATTGCAGGCTCGGTTGCCAGCAGCAACGACAGTATAGGGTTTTGGTAATAAATATATCAGATCAAATAAACACTCGAACTAGACACAAGGCCTCTGCCATTTCGCATTATTTTCAACATGTTTTAATATATCTATATATAAAACATTTCGTTACAAATATAAATATATGCAATATATTGATCGTAAGTAGAAGATCATTTATTATATATGTAATATTTAATTTATATATATTTTTTATCCACCCCCTCAGCGTACAAAGGAATGTCACTCTAAAAAAAAAAAAACACGCTTCTTTCAGATATTTACCCAAAATATACATGCACATATATAGAGAGATTTAAAATATTTTAAAACATATACATTATTTACAAATTAAAACGTTATCAAACGTGTTTTTACGGTGGGAGGAAATCTATTCTCGACTCACAAACCTCGATTTTTTTTTTTTTTTCAAAAACGCAATCGAATCCCCCCAGCAGTAATTTACAATTTTCGTCTTTCTCCCGTTTCAAAAATATATATCTTTAGGTATTTCTATACGTTTCTTCAAAAGCGACGGTAAGCGCATTACTCGTGTTGCGTTATAGTGTTGTAAGCTATATAAAACCAAAATATATTGTGATAACCCTTTTTCTCTTAAAGGGGAATGCTCCGTTCGTCCTTGTTATCGCTTGCTGTCATCAGCCATTTTGTTTTCCTCTTTAAAACAAAAAAAAAAGCGACGTCTGTTTATTTTTTCAACCCCTTAAAAAAAAAAAAAAAAAAAACTTTAAAAAAAGCTTCACAAATCCAACAGCGCTTGTAATTCCTTAAAACCAAAGTAGTCCTTTGAATCCACGAAACTCCTTTTGATACACTCCTGCCTGTACTTGTAAAAATGACTTATGTTCTTATATATATATATATATATATATATTATATATATTTATATATACATGTATATATATTTTTTGCTTAAGCAATCTCGCTGTGAGGAGGAATGCAAGCACTGACGCTGCGGACTCACTTCAGCTCACATTGACTCCCCCTGAGGATCACGTGATCGGTCACAGAATTGATACATTTACACGGGAGTGGTGGGGACTCGCCATTTAAAAGGGTAACTCTTTAAATGTTTGCTTTTATTTGTGATAGTGAGTCAATTGAATGTGTTGCCTGTTAGACCATTGGCAGTGTATATATATATATATATATATATATATATATATATATATATATATATATATATATATAGGGCTGGTAGGTGATGTAATCACACACAAAGACATAAGCCCTATATACGCTCCTTGCAAAGGAGTCGGCTCTTTGGTACAGCTGTATCGGTGCTATGCTTTAGTGCGAGAGGTCCCGGGTTCGAGCCCGATATCCGTCTGTGTGTGGATCGCCCTGTGTGATGCGCCTGCCTGTGTTAACCTATTTCTCTACATTGGTGTTAGCAGTGGGATGCAGGTACCACAGCACGCACTCATCGGACTGTAGCCTGGTGAGCAAGTCCACAGCGGACTAGAGCCTGGCAGGGGAGAGTGTAGCATGCACGGGGGAAGGCAGCAGCAGGGCTGGTAGGTGACGTAATCACACACAAAGACATAAGCCCGATATACGCTCCTTGCAAAGGAGTCGGCTCTTTTGTACAGTGGTATCGGCGCTATGCTTTAGTCCCGGGTTCGCGCCCGCCCTCCGCCTGTGTGTGGATTGCCTCACCCTGTGTGATGCACTTGCCTGTGTTAACCTATTTCGCTTTTAAATACCTACAACTATGAAAAAATGCACTTGCTGTATATGGCTGGTCTGCCCAGTATATTTGCAATGTAATGTATTTGAAAACCTAGATCTGTATTCTTTCCTTGTCTAGTAGAATCTGAATTGTTAGTATACGCGTGTATGTACTGTATGCACTAACTCGAATGCATAATGTAACACATTAGCATGTACTGAATGTTCTGTCTGGGGCTCCCTATTCTGCATGTGAGGTCTTTGTGCCTCTTACAGGATCATAGCAATTCAATCAAAAAGGTCTTCTCTACTATGGGGGTCCTAATCCTAAACTCATCCACATGCCTTTCCACAATGAGGCGCGTTTGTGTCCTGAAGAAAGCCAAGGCTTGGATTGAAAGGGCTACAGCAGCCCACTCTTCACCTTGGAAGTGTTACAATTATTATTGCTATTAATTATTCTTATTGCAATAGCAGTAGCAATAGTAACAGTGATATGCTTAGTACTGTATGTGTGTTAGTATGCGAACAGAGTACAGGGATAGGAGGCTGTGTGATACTGATAGGAATCTTTTATGTCTGCGATGATAAATGCTACTGTATTGTCTGCTTCAAACAGCTGGGAGGGAGGACTCTGATTTAAAAGGGCAACAACAGCTGCGGCCTGGAGCCAGGGAGCAAGCTGTAGAACAAAAATGAATGCTGCATATCATGAGTGTAGAGGGGGTGGAATTTCAAAAGACCACCACACCTATACACAATGATACTGATTCATGAAAGAGGGGCTGGGGCATTTAAAAGGGCAATGCCACATACACCACAACTTCCCCTCTGAGAAGGGGGGTGATCCACTGATCCACTGGATGCAGCGCAGTGATATGAATAGGGCACTGAGAGCTGTTTCACAGAGCTGCACACTGGATGTGCCTCCCATAGCACAAGGCACAGTAATGTGAGCCAATGGGATCAAACACATGTGCTATCTGGGCCTGCATGGTGTCTGAGATGTGCCTTTTTGTTGATGGAATACATTAACTTCAGTGAAATGCTGGAAGCTCCGGGGTAGATAATGCTAACAGTGAAACACAGCCCCTCCTGTTGCTGGAAGCTCCTCGGTAGATAATGCTAACAGTGAAACGCAGCCCCTCCTGGTGTGGAAGCTCCAGGGTAGATAATGCTAACAGTGAAACGCAGCCCCTCCTGGTGCTGGAAGCTCCAGGGTAGCTAATGCTAACAGTGAAACGCAGCCCCTCCTGGTGCTGGAAGCTCCAGGGTAGATAATGCTAACAGTGAAACGCAGCCCCTCCTGGTGCTGGAAACTCCAGGGTAGATAATGCTAACAGTGAAACGCAGCCCCTCCTGGTGCTGGAAGCTCCAGGGCAGATAATGCTAACAGTGAAACGCAGCCCCTCCTGGTGCTGGAAGCTCCAGGGCAGATAATGCTAACAGTGAAACGCAGCCCCTCCTGGTGCTGGAAGCTCCAGGGTAGATAATGCTAACAGTGAAACGCAGCCCCTCCTGGTGCTGGAAGCTCGGGGTAGATAATGCTAACAGTGAAACGCAGCCCCTCCTGGTGCTGGAAGCTCCAGGGTAGATAATGCTAACAGTGAAACGCAGCCCCTCCTGGTGCTGGAAGCTCTGGGGTAGATAATGCTAACAGTGAAACGCAGCCCCTCCTGGTGCTGGAAGCTCTGGGGTAGATAATGCTAACAGTGAAACGCAGCCCCTCCTGGTGTGGAAGCTCCAGGGTAGATAATGCTAACAGTGAAACGCAGCCCCTCCTGGTGCTGGAAGCTCGGGGTAGATAATGCTAACAGTGAAACGCAGCCCCTCCTGGTGCTGGAAGCTCTGGGGTAGATAATGCTAACAGTCTGGGAGGGAAAATGCAGCAAAACAACATATTTCTGTAGATTAGCCTGACGTTTCCCAGCATGGCTTTACACATCCAGATCCAGTGTGGTACTGCCCCCTCCTCTCTCAGATTAGCCTGCCATGTTATAGATTCTGTCATGAGCATGTCTTTACACATCCAGGTCCAGTGTGGTACTGGCCCCTCTCACCCGCACCCTCCTCTCTTCCTCACACACAATTCCCTTTCACATTTCCCTGTCATGTTCTGAATGAGCTCTGGGCTGTTGGAGAACTGTCATTAAGCTCACAGCATGGCAAGACTTCCCAGGCTCCTGACTGGGAGGAGCAAAGAAGGGAGGGGGTGGTGTGGTTAATACACTAACCTTTCACCCCAGGAGCCCTGGAGTTTAATCCAGCTTAGGCCACAAGTGACATGATTCAAACTAGTCCCCGGTGGACAAATCACAAAGGCATCATGCAATTCACTGCGATTTACAAGAGTAATGACAGTGTGTGTAATGTGACAGTCTGTGCTCTCCTCTTTAAAAACATGCTAAATATTTTAATATCTCACAAGTAGAATAGTCCCCCAAGATGTTCTGCTTTTTCTAGGAAAGCAGTACTGGGGATGGGAAGTTTGTTCTCAGATGACTTCACTCAGAGACTACTCCCTCACTAAATATCTTAGTATCCCTGAGCAGATCATTGTTTCCTCTTTACAAGTATGCTAAGGTATTATTAACTGTTGTCAGAAGAGGCTGGTTTTTAGAGCAAGTGTGATTGAAACTTTAGATTTGGTGGTGAGGGAAATCTGTCAAGAGGGGGAGGCGAGATGATTCATTGCTTTGAAAGGAGAAGCATGAAAGATGGAGGGATATTATGAGAGAAACAAGGAGCGGGAGAGAGAGGGGCCAGAGTAAGAGCAAATAAGAAGAAGAAAAACAAGTACTTTGGCTGTTGTGCCCCTTTAAGACACTGTGCTGCCCACACTAGTCCAGCACATCCTCAAACAATTATACAACCCAAACCAACAAGTCAAGTCATTTTGAAATCAGATAATAATAATTCTGGGAACTGCAACTCCAGTTTACAGCCTCATTAGTCTTCAATGACACCATCGTTCTAAAACAAGTAAAAGTAAATGAATGATTACACTTTTGAGGGCACTGTGTTGGAAGTGACTCACTTTCTGTTTCAGCATTCAAAATCAGTTGACTGAATCACCGGGGGCTTACATTTCAGTCATCCCAAACGAGGAAGTCCTGTTCCTTTTCTGTAAAAGGGAGGATGATGAGTAAAGATTTACAGTAATTTGCGTCATGTTCCCATTCAGCCCATCTTGCTTGTTTGGTTGTTAGTAGCTTATTGATCCCAGAATCTCATCAAGCAGCTTCTTGAAGGATCCCAGGGTGTCAGCTTCAACAACATTACTGGGGAGCTGGTTCCAGACCCTCACAATTCTCTGTGTTAAAAAGCCCCTTTATCTAATCTCCATTTGTGACCCCTGGTCCTTGTTTCTTTTTTTCAGGTTGAAAAAGTCCCTTGGGTCGACATTGTCAATACCCTTTAGAATTTTGAATGCTTGAATCAGATCACCGCGTAGTCTTCTTTGTTCAGGATTGAAAAGATTAAATTCTTTAAGCCTGTCTGCATACAACATGCCTTTTAAACCCAGAGTAATTCTGGTCGCTCTTCTTTGCACTCTTTCTAGAGCAGCAATATCCTTTTTGTAGCGAGGTGACCAGAACTGAACACAATATTCTAGATGAAGTCTTACTAATGCATTGTAAAGTTTTAACATTACTTCCCTTGATTTAAATTCAACACCTTTCACAATATATCCGAGCATCTTGTTAGCCTTTTTATAGCTTCCCCACATTGTCTAGATGAAGACATTTCTGAGTCAACATAAACTCCTAGGTCTTTTTCATAGATTCCTTCTTCAAATTTTTTTTTGCCTGCGTACAGTACCTTACACTTTTCTCTATTAAATGTCATTTGCCATGTGTCTGCCCAGTTCTGAATGCTGTCTAGATCATTTTGAATGACCTTTGCCGCTGCAACAGTGTTTGCCACTCCTCCTATTTTTGTGTCGTCTGCAAATTTAACAAGTTTGCTTACTATACCAGAATCTAAATCATTAATGTAGATTAGGATTAGCAGAGGACCTAATACTGATCCCTGTGGTACACCACTGGTTACTCCTCTAATCAGTACTTTCTGTTTTCTACATGTTATTATTATTATTATTATTATTATTATTATTTATTTCTTAGCAGACGCCCTTATCCAGGGCGACTTACAATTGTTACAAGATATCACATTATTTTTACATACAATTACCCATTTATACAGTTGGGTTTTTACTGGAGCAATCTAGGTAAAGTACCTTGCTCAAGGGTACAGCAGCAGTGTCCCCACCTGGGATTGAACCCACGACCCTCCGGTCAAGAGTCCAGAGCCCTAACCCCTACTCCACACTGCTGCCCTACATGTTAACCACTCCCTAATCCATGTGCATGCATTTCCTTGAATCCCTACTCCATTCAGTTTGAGAATTAATCTTTTAAGTGGGACTTTCTGGAAATATAAATAAACCTTGTCATACGCTTTGCAATTATCCATTGTCGATGTTGCATCCTCAAAAAAATCAAACAGGTTAGTAAGACATGATCTCCCTTTCCTAAAACCATGCTGACTGTCTCCCAAGATACTGTTACCATATAGGTAATTTTCTATTTTGGATCTTATTATAGTTTCCTTAAGATTACATATAATAGAAGTCAGGCTTATTGGTCTGTAGTTACCTGGTTCAGTTTTGTCTCCCTTTTTGTGGATCGGTATTACGTCTGCAATTTTCCAGTCTGTCGGTACAACCCCTGTATCAAGAGACTGTTGCATGATCTTGGTTAGCGGTTTGTAAATAACTTCTTTCATTTCTTTGAGTACTATTGGGAGGACCTCATCCGGCCCAGGGGATTTGTTTATTTTAAGAGCTCCTAGTCCCTTTAACACTTCTGCCTCTGTTATGCTAAAGTTATTTAAAACTGGATAGGAACAGGTCGACATGTGGGGCATGTTGTCCGTATCCTCCTTTGTTAAAACGTGAAAAGTAATCATTTAATATATTTGCTATTTTTTTTTTCTTCATCTATGATTTTGCCATTTGAATCTCTTATGCATTTAACCTCCTCTGAATGTTCTCTTGCTGTTATAATATTGGAAAAACTTTTTGGAATTGGTTTTAGCTCCCTTAGCAATGTTCATTTCTAGCTCTCGCTTGGCCTTTCTAACTTCCTTTTTGACTTGTGTTTGCAGTTCCAAGTACTCTGTGTAGTTGGTTCTTGGTCCCTTTAAACACTCTGTAAAGTGCCTTTTTCTCTGAAGATTTTTTTTTAATTGAACTATTAAACCATTTTGTTTGATTTAGATTTGTCTACTTTTGGGATGTAATTGTTTTGTGCCTCTAGTACTACATTTTTAAAAAAAACAGCCATCCTTTTTCTGTGGATGTTTTCTCTGTTTTACTCCAATCTATTTCTGTTAGTCTCTGTTTCATTCCTTCATAGTTTGCTTTTCTAAAATTGTAAACCTTAGCTTTAGTCATTACTTTTTGGGTTTTAAAAAGCAGTTCAAATAAGTCCATGTTGTGGTCTGAGTTTCCCAATGGTTCTCTGACCTCTGCTTTAGTTATTCTGTCTTCGTTAATTGAAAAGACTAAATCAAGGTATGCCTCCCCCTAGTCAGTGCCTTGACAAATTGCGTTAGGAAGCAATCATTTGTCATTTCCCATTTTATATGGAGGAAGTTGAAATCCCCCCATTAATATGGCTTCTCCTTTGCTGCATGCATTTCTAATGTCATTGTATAACAGATTATTTGGCTTGGTGTCTAAATTTGGTGGTCTATAACATATTATTATGCCCTTTGAATTTTTGTTAATTATTTTGACCCATATTGATTCTGCATTGTTTTTTTCTTCCAAATTTAACACCTTCAAGACTATTTTTGATGTATAGCACTACCCTTACCAATGACTAATCCAGGTCGTCTGCAACATGCATCTGGAGTATGAGCACACAGTTGCAATGGCACTCACAAGTACCCGTTGCATCTATTGATTGTTTGTTTTAACATGTCGCTGGACATCAATGCACTGGGACTGTAATTGCATATAAATTCAATACTTATTTACAACACGTAAGATCAATACTGGGAATGCATTTCATTGCGTTGTGTTTGGATTCTGTGCCAGTGTTGTCATGCTTCTGTCTCTGGATGGGAGTTTAGAATGATGGAGAGAAGTTGCTCTGGTTCTTTGTTGTGGTGGGCTACCGCTCCACCACTTTTTATCCAGCTATAGCTTCAGACATGAAGAACTGTTTAACCTTTCAGTTTTCACCTTCTTATTTGTGCTGGATCACAGCTGATAGGGCTATGACCCTAATTCATTGTGTCTACTGTTAACACTTTCATAAACACAGGTGTACATAAATCACTTTATTTAATATACACTAAAAAAAAACAATTGCTGCTTTTTCTTGTTACTCTCAAATGAGGGCATTTGTATTTTGTATACAAGCTCACCAGGAAGAGGCTACCTTTTGTAAACACATTGGATTATAAATAAGTTTGGATTTCTTTTGAAAAAGTCAATTGTAAATGTATTCTATTTCAAATAACTGATTTAACTGCCATATGAGTTAGTGTGTGTGTAAAGAGACAGAGATATAGTATATCCTCTGCTTCACATGCTAGTAAACATGAGTTAATATTTGTATTTCATTTAATAAACAAACAGAACATGCACTGAAGGGTAACTGTTTATAATGTACCATTATTGATTTTAGGACAGGTACAGTACTTTTTGTTTGCCACTTCACTCCAGTGTGGAGACGTCAGGTTGGTTATGGGTGGCAGTGTGTGTACCCCAGTGGTTGCATCAGATCACTCAGCCACCTTGTGCGTCAGTCCAGCTGTATAAGCGCTAAGTGCAGATTCACAGAGTCACATTAGAGCCCATGAGAACAGCTTGACATCTCCTGCCTCTAAACTGGGTTAGTTAAAAGATTACCCTGAGCTAGTGTGCTGCCTCCTTGCTTCTCCTGAATAGGGTTGTGACGCACCAACTTCAAGTCACCCTCCCTCCCCTCCTCCACAAGCTCTCAGGAATCTGGCTAGGCTGCACACAAACACATGCTTACTTGCTTTATAATGATAGCCCCGTTTCTACATGTTTCCAGCAGCTTCCATATATGAATGCTTTAATATACTGACTTAAGGCTGGCAGATGCAATCCCTAAATTACTGGACCCTTGTGTTACACATACTCATTTGAATGTCCTTTCATGTACGTGTCTCATCACTGTGTAACACCGTGTGTTATTGCAGGTACGTTTCTTGAACCCATTCAGTACCAAACACAAAAAAATAACAACACAAGCCGTGTTCACGTAATCCGATACATTTCAGACTTACCGTTTGTGCTTAACAAAATTAAAATTATACCAATATAAGACAATTAAAATAGGTAAATTCCAGTTAATAAATGCTCTAAAAGAAAATGAAGAAGTAGCCCGTCCTCAAATGAGGACAATGGCACTTAATGGGTTTATCAGTCTTCAAAAGCAAAGGTAAAGATATCTTACCTTATGGAATACACCTCCAAATGGACTTGTGTTTACCTGAACATGTCACAATGTATTTCAAAAGGTGGGTCTGGTAACTGCGTTCCTAACAATTCTGTTTAGATTTTTTACTGCCCCTGCCTTTATCCGGTACATGTCCAATAGTCCTACAGAAAGCAGACCTTCATATCTCAGAAGCAGTGCTGGCTCAGTAATGGGAAGCAGGTCCTCCCAGGAATAAGAGGTGCAGCAGGAAGGGTGTTGGCAGCACAGTGCTGCCCTCCCCGCTGCCACAGTATTACAGCATTAGGGACACTTTGCTGTTAAATTCCTGCTGGTCTTGGACAGCAGGCTGTAGCAATAGAATGCAATTTTGTATTTTTCAGCTTATGTATTTTTTTTAAAGCACCATCCATCACATACAGTAAATGCATGCTGCCCCATGGAGTTGGTTTTCCTTTGAGGGTGTGTCCGGCTGGCAAGCGAGATCAAAGACTAAAGAGGTGTGACTGAGAAAGCTTTATATGCCCCATGGCCATTTTGAAACCAGAAAGCCTACTTTTCAGAAAAAAAAACACTGCACACAGTTTCACTGATAACCCTTAAAATAATCTCACCTTGGATTAAAACAATCGAATTAAAAGAAATCTCCTTTGGGGTATAAAGTTGAAGAATACAGTTCTGGGATGGGACGGGATGATGGGACTTTGAATCCTGATTCTGAATGCAACTATTTGCTGTTTAATCATGTGGAAATCAATAGAGAAATACAGTATCTAGCTTTTCTGTGTATTATGTCAAGATCTCCATACACCAGTTGCAGACTCAGAAGAAAAAATAAAAAAGGTACAAAAAACAAAACAAAACACATTGACAATTCTAACACAAAGAAACAGAACTTTCTGTAAATAGTTTTAATGCACTTAGATTACAGAAAGGCAGTTTAGTGATTCACAAAAAGGATATTAAAAAAAAGGAAATGTGCACTCAAATATACTGAAACATTTTTTACATTATAATCTACAATATAAAAACAAATCTCTGCTAATGAAGAACACCTTCTTGCACTGCTGATAAGTAAGCAGAAGTCATAGAATCAACGATTAACTTTGTTTGAAGCGTTTCTTTCAGTTGGCAGAAGTAACACACCGTGTATCGAGGACAAGTAAACACTGTGGAGAACGAGCACTCTGTTTAAGATCTTCATTAAAAACAGATTCGCTCTAAAACGTCACACTACTCTGAATAAAACACCAGTCAATACCCACGTGAAAACGGCAGAGAATTTAAAAATGCACATGCTGGACCAGCACCTCTCATGCTTGCTGGTTACTCATCGATCTTAACCTCAAGACGACAGAATTGAGTTTCCACTTTCTGCCACTTCTTTAAACCTTCACTACGCTGCGCCAGGATAACGGCGTGCATTCTTATGCTGCTGGGAAGCACAGAATTTATTACAGAAGAGAGACATGAACAGTCGAGCTACAGAGACTGTTACTGGTCAGCATGTATATTTATGAATGTGGTTATTCTTATACTAATTGTATTGTTCATTTTGAAAATAAAAGGACACTAAAAATTCTGCATACTTAAAAATAAGATTCCAAAAAGAAAGAGTCAGGTTTCAAACTGATTCCAATTCAAAATAAGTTACCTGCCAATGGAACATATATCTTTGGCATGATCGTAATCAATTAAAAAAAAAAAAAAATTGAAAAAAAAAAAAAAAAAAATACAAAACAATGGAAACATAGTACTTGGCCTGTACTTCAGTCAAATAGTTACAATACAAACACCACCACCACACTGATTAATGTGCAACTTGTTTCTTTTGTAACTGTGTGATGGAAACCTGATCCATGGATTTAGCAAGGGTCCTTTTCTTTTTCAACAGTTTGAGGTTTGGTTTGATCAACGCATACCTTGGTAAGCCACAGCTGGATCGGTCAAATGGTGTAAAATATACTCCAGTTGTGGCTGATCCTGGCAGCGTTTAGGTTGATGAAACCAACCAAACAGTGTTGCTGGTGCCATCACAGGTGTGGACAGACCCCAACACTGATAACTCCTGGATCAGGGCATTACTGTTAAGCTGTTCCTCAGTGTAGCTCGCCATAGACTGAACTGAGTCGAGCACAAAGCGGTGTTTGTATAGTACAGGGTATTCACACACACACACACACACACACACACACACACACACACACACACACACACACACACACACACACACACACACACACAGCACACACACACACACACACACACACACACACACACACACACACACACACACACACACACACACACACACACACACACACACACACACACACACACAGGAATCGAGACGGGATGGAGTGGAAGGGCACTTAGACAAACAGCACCTCACCCAGTCTGGGCAGGCCAACGATTCCAGATGCAGGTCAGGGGTTGTTTCCACATCTCTAATCTGTTTTTCATTGAGCTTAGCTTCACTGCAGCAGTGGAGTCGGGGTCGTGTGGTCTCTCCTGCGCTACTGCAGAGGGCTGTCAAACACAGAGTCTGGCAAGATGGAGATCTTCAGCTTCTTCTCTGGCCAGCTATACTCCTTGGGTAGCTTAGGCTTTAGAAACAAATTAAAATAAAACAGTAGAATAGTTTAAAAGGAATTGTCAAGCTCTTTGCATACAGGAATTATTTTATTTTACTTGAAGTTATACAGATGGGCATTGAAATATGATTCATCTACTATTGTGTGACCACCCAGGACCACTGCAGAAACTAGCAATCCAATTGCTTCCACAATAATAATAATAATAATAATAATAATAATAATAATAATAATACTTACTACTTCTCGTGCCGTTAGGTCCTCTAGATCTTCAAGCATTCTTTCTACAAACTCCTCGGTCAGTAATATCTACAGGAGAAAACACAGTAAAAACCAGATTAAACCAAAAATGACCAGTGGATCCTGGTACGTCAAACGAAAGCAACACAAACATTAAAAGGATGGTAGGTAAGGTAGTTACAATTTAAAACACAAGCAAAGATTTCATACACATCCGAACAGTAACTGAATACACCCGCTAGTGAAATTCTATAGGCTTCTTTACTGCCTTTTAGACAAACTGCTCAGGGCTGTGCAGGACTCAAAATTAAAATCTATCGTTAACAGAAGGACTTCACTGCAAGGTGTGATACACTTGGAAGATACCGAAACGCTTAAAATATTTTATTTTAAATTTCACCTGCATAACCTTATTCCTATGGGGGGACATAAATAGAAATTCTGAAGGGGGACCCCCCCCCTCAGTCTATATAAGGGTTACACAGTGGAAACGGAGGCAGCTTACATTTGGCACGTGTATTATTTTAATACACAAAGTGGAATTATTATTATTATTTGTTTATTTAGCAGACGCCTTTATCCAAGGCGACTTACAGAGACTAGGGGGTGTGAACTATGCATCAGCTGCAGAGTCACTTACAACTACGTCTCACCCGAAAGACGGAGCACAAGGAGGTTAAGTGACTTGCTCACGGTCACACAATGAGTCAGTGGCTGAGGTGGGATTTGAACCGGGGACCTCCTGGTTACAAGCCCTTTTCTTTAACCACTGGACCACACAGCCTCCTATGGGAATGGGAGCTTGCACAAAGAGTTTATTAGAAAGCGGTTGTTCCAATGTAAAAACTGTGTTTTTACACTGTGTGCGATCTACCTCACAGATCAGACATGCGCAAAGAAAAGAGAAACAACTTCCACAGAGTAGCGAATGCACGACTGGGTTCAGCTTTAACAAAACCACAAAGAAACATCAGAACCCCCTTAAGAATCTTACTGCGACTCTTTCCCACAACCCAGATTTAATGTCACCCCCAATGCAAAGTGTTGGTTTGAGGAGAGCCTGCCTGCCCACCTGCAGCCACGGTCCGTGAGCAGCATACGGATGTTCCTCAGTTGCAAAGGCTCCTTCCACTCCTGTTGATACAAACGTGATGGCAGTGTCACCTGTAATACTTTTGTATGTGAAGTGTCTTCCGTGGAGCAGCCGGCCCCTAAGATAAGAAAGAGAAGGTTATCAAGCAACATGTCAGAAAAACAGGACTGCTCAGAACATCGCTGACAGCAGGTGTAGATTGGGATACAGGCTGTAGAAGCTACATTGTTATAAAAGGGAGTTTATTTGAGACACAATCTCATCTGTCTAATAGTCTCTTAATCTCAAAATGATCTGCTCCAGGTGGAAGGTACACGTTTTAAACACAGACTGTGGATTTTTTTTGTTTGTTTTGGGGCTCAACCACAAAAAGGTCACTTGATCACACTGCCTTGCCCCACATTCTTACTTCAGGCACAGTGGAATAAGCGTCCCAGACTCCTGGTTGAACTGGAGGTGGACACTCTCCAGCTGTCTGGTGCGGACCAGCTCATGAGGGACAATGGCTGCAGAGCTTTCACTTTCCAGACTGTCTTTACGGCTCCTATGCAGTGAAACAAAAAGCTGACTGTGAGAGACAGAGAATACAACCAAGTGGAAATAAAAACAACTGTGAACTACAGTAAAATGTCATAGCACAAAAAAAAAAAAAAAAAAAAAAAAAAGATCAATATAAATCAATCAGTCAATAAAATAGTTCTATTTATGGATTTCATAGGAGTATGTTTTCTCTCACTAGTATAGTAAATGCACTTACTTAGATATTGTTTGCATGTTCATATCCTGGCATTGAACTGTGCTGAGTTTATTTATGGCCAACTTTCCCCATTTTAGCACCTTCCATTAAATTTTTCAAGCTTTCAAAATGGTTTCCTCACTTAAAACATTTGACTGTGGATCCTGCTAACCAGCTATCCTAAAGGATTTGGTCTGATGCACAAGGAGGTCAGCTGGGTCTGTAACAGCAAAGCTACAATGTCAGTGTCTTGGGTTGCTCTGTACTAACTAGCACTGCAAACTGCAAACTGCTTCCTGAGCAGCGACTTCAGCTGGGAGACGAAGGAGAAAACAAGCTGCCAGAGCTGCTCGCATTCATTTTTCTACAGTGTTCAAGTCATCCTGCTTCTCCCTGCCCAAAAACCCCACTGAAGAGCCCTCAGGGTGTTTACACTGGCATTCCTCACGTGGGTGCCCACGACTGCTTATAGAAACACATTTAAAAAGACCAAACGACTATTAAAAGCATGTAACTCCGGCGAGCTCCATGGCCATTTGTTTTTCAACTTTCCGAAACCCCTTCTCATTAGCTATTTCCTCCGCCTTAATCAGTCACGCGGTTGATAAAACCCAATCCCAGAAAGTTAACAAGTATCAGTGGGATGAGGAAATAGAGTGCATCGACTGTCCGTCACAATCACTAGTGCTCTAAAAAGAGGTTTCCCCCAGAGACCTTCAAACAGAAACCAATCCACCCAAGAGAGAGAGAGCCAGGGCAATCCACAACAACCCAGCCACAACAGGACAATTTAAAATGGCTTCCAGAGCACTGCTACTCTCATGATTGATACTAATGTAGCAGTCTAAATGTCAAACAACGCACTGCCCTGCTAATAACTTTCTACTACTAAAACAAACAAAAGATCTTGAGTAAAATGCAAGCCCCTATACACAAGGACAGTTATCTTTTACTGTGCCTTCCGCAATGTACGGGATTGTACTGGACTGTTCCACATAGTTTAGAATGTAACCTCCTTGTGCTTCAGTCTTAGCAACAACTTTCAAAAGACAAACTGAGAATACAACCACCACAAATAGGACTCTAACCCATAGACCCCAACACTGTTCCTAATAAATACTTATTTATTTATTATTATATATAATTACACATACACATACAGTGCCTTGCAAAAGTATTCAGACCCCTGACCAATTCTCTCATATTACTGAATTACAAATAGTACATTGAAATTTCGTTCTGTTTGATATTTTATTTTAAAACACTGAAACTCAAAATCAATTATTGTAAGGTGACATTGGTTTTATGTTGGGAAATATTTTTAAGAAAAATAAAAAACTGAAATATCTTGCTTGCATAAGTATTCAACCCCTGTGCTGTGGAAGCTCCCAGATTACACCGATGAAAGAAATTGCCCTAACGAGGACACAATTACCTTACCATTGGCCTACACCTGTGAACCATTAAAGTTGCTGTCACATTTTCTGGATAAAAACCCCACTGTTGAAGGATCATTGGTCAGGCTGTGAATCTGAAGGAAAATGAAGACCAAAGAGCATTCTACAGAGGTCAGAGATAAAGTAATACAAAAATGCATAGATTAGGGAAAGGGTACAAAATAATATCCAAGTGTTTGGATATCCCAGTGAGCACAGTTGGATCAATAATCAGGAAGTGGAAGCTGCATCACAACACCCAGGCACTGCCAAGAAAAGGCCGTCCCTCAAAACTCAGTACTCAAACAAGAAGGAGACTTGTGAGAGAAGCCAAAATCAACTTGAAGTCACTTTGAAGGAGCTACAGAGTTCAGTGGCTGGGAGAGGAGTAATGGTGCACCAGTCAACCATATCAAGAGCTCTGCATAACACTGGCCTGTATGGGAGGGTGGCAAGAAAGAAGCCGTTACTTATATATTTTTGCAAGTACCATCTGAAAGCACGTCTGGAGTTTGCCAGAAAGCATGAGAGTGACCCAGCTGCGATGTGGGAAAAGGTTTTGTGGTCAGATGAGACCAAGATAGAGCTTTTTGGCCAAAACTCAAAGCTATGTGTGGCAAAACCTAACACTGCCCATGCCTCAAGACACACCATCCCTACAGTGAAGTATGGTGGTGGCAGCATCATGCTGTGGGGATGCTTCTCATCAGCAGGGACTGGGCATCTTGTTAAAACTGAAGGAAGAATGGATGGAGCAAATACAGGGAAATACTGCAAGAGAACCTGCTTCAGTCCGCTAAAAACTGAAGCTTGGGAGGAAATTCACCTTTCAGCAGGACAATGATCCCAAGCACAAGGCCAAAGCAACATTGGAGTGGCTCAAGAACAAAAAGGTGACTGTCCTACAGTGGCCCAGTCAAAGTCCTGATCTCAATCCCTTTGAGAATCTGTGGCACTATTTGAAAATTGCGGTCCACAAGCGTCGTCCAACCAACCTGAACAACCTGGAGCAAATCTGCCAAGAATGGGCCAAAATCACTCCGACACTGTGTGCAAAGCTGGTACATACTTACCCCAAAAGACTTAAAGCTGTTATTGCAGCGAAAGGTGGCTCTACCAAATATTAATGTATGGGGGTTGAATACTTATGCAAGCAAGATTTCAGTTTTTTATTTCTTAAAAATATTTCCCAACATAAAACCAATGTCACCTTACAATAATTGATTTTGAGTTTCAGTGTTCTAAAATAAAATATCAAACAGAATGAAATTTCAATGTACCATTTGTAATTCAGTATTGGTCAGGGGTCTGAATACTTTTGCAAGGCACTTATATATATTACACACACTAAAATTCATTATTAGTCTGTCCGTGCACCAGGAAGGACACAATGTTCATTAAACACCCCAATTAAAGAATGCTTTGGCTGTGTGTCTCGTGTTCCCCCCCCTCCCATATCTTGCTCTTACCTTGAAGTCTGCTGGCTCTGCAAATGGCCCACTGATTGTCTATGGAGAAATTAGGGGGAAGATTTGTAGCACAGTAGTGAAAACAGAGAACAGTTTTAGCATAGTGCCTACATTGGTACTTGGGACAGCCCAGTAAGGATGCTGGGACTGTGCAGCTGGGAAAATCCTGATGTTGCCAAAAACAAAACAAAAAACAAACAAAAAAAAAATAAATCCAAAAACCCACACCACCTCAGAGTTCTAATGTAGACGGGATAAAAAAAAAAGCTATTTTGAATATCAATACGATTTTGAATTAACTACACATCATTCAATGTGTGAATAAAATAAATAAAAAACACAAGTTAAACCCACACTACAGACAGGCTGTAGAAAGATTACTCATCTACAGTGACTTCTTTCAGAAGGTTTCCCTGAGGGGGCATTATAAGCCAGTTTTACCTGAATGTTTGAATATAATAAATGACATTGAAGACTCCTCCTGTATTGAACCTTGTTTGTGCAGCTGTTTTCTGATTGGGGAACCAACAGTCTTCAGTTAGAGGAAAAACAAAATGAGGTTTAATCCTGTAACAGCTCAGGAGGGGGTGCTGCTGAGCAACCTACAGTCCCACGGACAGGGGAGGAGTGAAAAGGCAGGAACGTGCAGACTCAGCACAACGTCTGCCTGTGCTGGAAAGGGCTGATAATGCTGATTATCTCCTGCACTTAATTAAATCAATTATGAGCAAGGCATGTGCATGGGTGTGCCCCTGCTTTCACAGCTGGCTCTGTAGCTCAAAGCATGGCTGCGCCGGGATTCAAACACTGGCTCCTACAACTGAACTCATTACTTGTGACTAAGGCACAAGGGGCTACAATTACCCACCCATCCTTGGGGAGTTGAGAAACCACACCTTCCTCTATAGCAACCACACAAATACAAACCAGGAGAATTGAACAATGTAATTAATGCCAGTCATAGGAAACAGTCAGTTCCCCCACCGGAGATCCATATAAAACCTTTCCTTGTGCAACACTGTTTATTAAAATAGACTCAACAATGTCCCAGGAATGGAGGGGCAAACACACCTACTTCCAGGAAATCTGGCAGCTGCTGCAGAAAGACAATTGGGTTTGAAGAGCCCCATGAAGGGGATACAAATAAAAATACAAAAATTAAATGAGGGGAAAATTGGCCATAACTACTAAATTTAGTGAGGAGAGAGTGAGAGAGAGACACACTTACTGGGGTCGGTCATGACTCTGTCTTTGTCCGCTGATCGGTGGTAAAACTGGTTTGTTGTTAATTTCTAGTCCCCTCCGCAAGGCCTCTCGGATCTGTTCCGTATCTGAAGAAAATTGATTTGAGAACATCTCTAAAACCATCCTATCAATTTCTAGTTTATTAAATAATAATTCAGTGAATATCTCTTCAACGTAACACAAGCATCCATGCCACATGCATGCATGTCAGTAATACCCATTTCCTTCGCAGGCCTGTAAAACTGGTTTTCCTGCTTCAGAAATCCAGCCCCCTCCCACCATCCCTCACCTTTGTCAGACAGGCGGCGAGGCTGGGAGCCCACGCAGATACTCCTGCTGTCATCCTCATCATCTGGAGGCCTGCTGAGATCTTCCCAGGCACACTTTGCACTCACACCACTCAGGTTAGAGCCATCCGTCTCGATTCCTTTATCCACTCTCTCCTGCTAAAAAGAGAACAACTCAAACATAGGACCCCAAACCAGCACAGGCTGCAACAGGCTGGGTGTGGTGAGGGTGGCTGGGTAGGGTAGGTCAGTGGCTGGAGTGATAAGGTGCACTGCAAATGCAACCTCCATAGACTGTGAATGTCTGAGTGCAGCCTAACAAACACACACTCTCAACATCCGGGTCTGTACGCACGGGATGACACCTCCGCAGTGAAGTCAATTCTTTTGTCTCTAAAAGCACAGTGTGAGCATAATAAAAAAATAACCATGCCTCTGAAACAAAATCATTTTATGTTGCAAAGTTGTAAACTATTGATTGTTTGAAAAAAGGATTTTTGTCTCGTTTTGTCTTGTTTTTGGCTTGTTCAGCAACCATGCGGAAACACAAAATTGATTATAGAAAGAAAAACAAAACTTGAGGATCTGATGAACTTTTCATGTCGGAATGATTTGGAATAAAAAGCCCTCGATATAACAAAAGGCTTGGACCCCAACAGGTTTGTTATAGTGAGGGTGTACTGTACCTGGGAGAGGCCATTTTGACAGAACTCCGTCTACAGACAGAAAAAACTTTCACCCATGCATTTAGTAAAACAAACAACCCCCGTTTGATGTGCACCTTGAAGAAAGGAGAAACATTAATATAACTACCAGCAGGTGGCACTCCAGGCCTTCTCTAACTATTTTGCATTTAATATCCAAGGCCTTACTTGTAGGTGTGGATCAATTTCAAATATGGTCTCCCCTCTTCTCATGTCCGTGATTAACCAAGGGCCTCCAGCACTACACATGCAAAAACAAAAGGAAGCTTTATTATTTTCTTCAGATTCAATATAGATGCTACTTTTCCTATCTGATTATGCATTTCAGTGTGTAAGGCTGCCACCTTCAAACATCCAAGTTTAGTACAGTGTTTATATAAAAAAAAAAAATCAAGAATCTAAAAACATTGAGCAGCTGAAAACTCAGAATCATTCGTCTGGTTTGGTTAATCTTCTAAACTGCAATAGAACTAATCGAATGCTGTTCGGGCCATTACACAGCAGCCCAGTCTTGTTCCAGCTCCATTCACATATATTTAGACAATGAACTACAGCCTCGATGCACCAAATCTGTCAGTTTCTGCAGCATGTCAATTTCTGTCACCATTACTAATTTAAGTGCAGTGAAAAGCACACAAAGACAATATCACACAGACTTCACAAGCTTGGACCCAGACCTGGGAATACATACACATGGACAGTGCGTAATAAATCAAGGATTCCTTGCCCGTTCCATTGCTGGGCAGCCTGGAGCTCCTCTGTACAAACACCCACAATCTATGGGGGAGGAGAATGGTTTTCTTTTAAAAAGGCACAAGTAAAAAGTCGATGCAGTTTTTATAGGCAGAACAGGAGGATGGATCTGACTTTCTGAAGGTCACAATGTACGAGTCTTAACATTACCATGCATTAAAAAGTGAAGAGTGAACAATATATAGCTATGAAATACTTCAGTATGATGCACACAGCTACCCCCCCTCCCCTCCTTGGCTTACTCAACAGTAAGAATGGTACACTATACCACACATTGCCCTTGCGGAGGGTTACCTGCAGGAATGTTAACAGTCCAAAGGGTGTTTGCACTGGCTGTAACTGGGGGTCCTCAGTCAGCAGCATGTGTTGGATACGGGATTCACTGTTATCTAAAGGACTGTGCCACGAAACATGATCCCCGCTGCAGAACGTGTTTTCTGGGAAACAAAATAAACACAATTAAAATAAAACCTTAAACACCTACTTCCTCTGAGAAGACGTGATCAGCAAGCAAAGACTGCAGCTCAGTAAATCCACATCTGATTTAAAACATTTATTTACATGGAGAGCATCCGCAGCCCATTTTGAAAGTTAAATAGTTACCCACATAAATGTTAGTAAACCTCAAGTCACCATTTCCAAACTGCTTACAAAGAGGAGAACTCTTTGTGGATTTGTAAACCAAGTTTTAAAGTAACAAAATTAATAAAATAAAAAAGTGTAAATACAAAACATAAAATAAAACACATTAGAAGTAGTGCAACTGCATCTTTTCATTTTCTTTTTTTCCCCTCCTGGGAACCTCCAGCACTATCTGTCCTGGAGCTTTCACATGCTAATCTCTCAGCAGGACTCCCACCTGTCTGCCGGTCTGGGAAGAGCAAACTGCAGCATTCTTATCCAGCAAGCACAATGCTAGGCTATTCACACTGGCTGCTCAAATGTTTATGATTGACACTGCATACAGCATTTACCTTACAGCACTGTTAGAACTTATTTTGGAAAATCCCATGCCTGATGTTTCTAGAAGGTGTTTCACTGCAGGTTTGTGAGTTTGTTCGCCCGTGTGGGAGGAGAAAGGCACAATCAGTTGTGGACACTGGTATTTTAAAATACCCCAAGGGGGACTCGCTGTCTGCTGCCAGCTCTAGATTACATTGTATCAAATACTTGGCTTAGATTACCAACAATGAACCTGTTTCCAACAAGAGTGGAGTCCTACTCCAATGGAAACACTCCCAACACAGAAAAACAGATTTTTTTGGGAGCAAATATAAAATGAGCTCCAGGATACCTTGAAAATGGGCAGGTTCCTGCATGCTCAAGAGTGTGTCTCCCCTGCAAGGCTCAAAGACTCAAACCAATGAACTGCAACTGGGAAAACAGAGCAACCTGTAACCAGTCTAGCAAAAAAAACAACCACAAAATATTTAACTACCCAGTCAATGATTTCTCTTTCTGCAGAACAGAGGGCTGGATAACCTTTCCACTGACAGGGCACACCAACTAGAAACCTAAATTATACTAGGGTGTTTTTTCTGCTTGCATGCATTTTTATTTTGTCCCTATTGGTGCTCAATTCACAAACCCAGGACAATAAAAAAGGCAGCAGTTCCAATATCTCTTTAACCCAATGTGCTTCTGCACTGCACCAGCTGGTACAGCGAGTAGAAACAGGACTGTCAGTGGAAAAATAGCTGGGGCATTGACAACAGAACCTCTGTGAAACACGACAACACACCACGGACTAATACTCCAGTTTAGAAGGAGACTGAAAAGGAACACAGGAAGCGCAGGCACTGGTGCGGTGTGCCTGTGCTTGCAGGATTGTTTGACTTGTTCAGAGTGCACACCAACTGCTGCATTATCAGCGTAGAAGACTGAAGGCCACCCAGGTGCAAATTGACCCCAGATGGCAGGAAAGGAAACAGGATAACAGCCTGAAGTCTCTCTGTGCCATGTATACACTGAACACACAAACTCGTGGATTAAACATTAGTATGGAAGTGGTACATAAGGAACAAAAAAACAAAGAAATACTCAAAATGCAACAATATAATCACCAGTAAGATGGGAAGATTATACACACTTCATTCTAGAATTAGGCCAATCATTTTTGCCTGCAATTGTTAACCTGCCATTTTCTTACAGCCCCTAGAGCAACTGCTGCAAGCATGCTCTGAATTTGGGAGCAGAGTGCATTAATATTTGGGAGCAGAGTGCATTAATATCCCCTGCTCTGCTTACAAACGCCCTATTGATGTCACTGTGGTATTATTCACATCCCCACAGCTGTTATTGGATCCCAAGAAGGTTAGAGAGGTCTTGGGAATGCTGCACAAAAATGATTATGTAAACACGAAACAGAGCAATTAACATATTTTTTCTACTCGTTAAAGAAAAGGTATTTGTATCTCAACACAGCTGTGACCAGGGATTGCCAGTCCACAATGCTGAATTAGAAACCCTTTTTATATGAACACTTTCCTTGATTGAAGATCCCTTAAGTTCACACTGAAGGTGCGAGCTCTCAACAGTACAGAGTTGCTGCTTTTGTTTCCTACATATTGTTTTGGACCTCATATCAAACTGGACTAAGCGTGCAGGATTGCTGTACCCGACTGAAACACATATCCAGCCAGCCCTGTAAACTAGTGTGTGCAGGATTGCTGTACCTGACTGAAACACATATCCAGCCAGCCCTGTAAACTAGTGTGTGCAGGATTGCTGTACCCGACTGAAACACATATCCAGCCAGCCCTGTAAACTAGTGTGTGCAGGATTGCTGTACCCGACTGAAACACATATCCAGCCAGCCCTGTAAACTAGTGTGTGCAGGATTGCTGTACCTGACTGAAACACATATCCAGCCAGCCCTGTAAACTAGTGTGTGCAGGATTGCTGTACCGACTGAAACACATATCCAGCCAGCCCTGTAAACTAGTGTGTGCAGGATTGCTGTACCGACTGAAACACATATCCAGCCAGCCCTGTAAACTAGTGTGTGCAGGATTGCTGTACCCGACTGAAACACATATCCAGCCAGCCCTGTAAACTAGTGTGTGCAGGATTGCTGTACCCGACTGAAACACATATCCAGCCAGCCCTGTAAACTAGTGTGTGCAGGATTGCTGTACCCGACTGAAACACATATCCAGCCAGCCCTGTAAACTAGTGTGTGCAGGATTGCTGTACCTGACTGAAACACATATCTAGCCAGCCCCTGCATGAGCTCCGCTGGCCACGTTGGGGGGGCTGTCTCTCCTGCTTCTCGCTTTAGCCGAAACGTCAGCTCGAACCCAAATCCACTCGGTCCATCTTGTCCAGTAAATCTGTCAAGAACACAAAGCATCTGTTAAAGTGTCTCCATCCAGCTGACACCATTTCAATTCTTGTAAAAACCAAAACGCAACCTGTGCTCAGCATCAGGAAACACGAAGACTTGGAAATGCATTAAATATATTGTGGACATGTACTGAAGAGCTTTCTAAAAGGGTAATCCGTCCACCAATTGCTCTAAAGGGAAAACATTCCTTTACTTTTAGGAGTATAATAAAAAGAAAACATTTGCAGAACTAATTATTAAGCCTTTAAAAAGTGAATGCATTTGTTTTGAGACTGTGGTTCTTCAGGATGTTTTTCAGAAGGACACTTTCAATGCACTGTTGATTTTGGATGAGCTGCCTGGCCGAGTGCACACGGATTGGATGTCACTCCTACTGTATGCTATGCCTCACTTTTCAGCATGATTCTCCCATAAAATACGGCTATTGATTTTCCTGAATCGCGGAATTAGGCATTGGGAACAGAATTAGGCACTTTGCAGTGTTGTCTTTTTCTCCTCGCAGCTCCAGTTTTGTGCCGGTTTTAGTTTTTTTTTTTTTGCACTGCACCCAGCCAAGTTGAGTTCATTCATCATGTGACTTCACTCACGTCTCTGCTGAAGCTCAACATGGCGGCTGCACCAACAAAGAAAGACAAATGCAATGTTTCAGCAAAAGACAGAGCTAAAACATGTTCTGATTATGATGGGATACTGAGTTTTGCTGTCATTCGATTGATCATGTACGAGTTAATACCATGAAAGAGCATATCGCCACATGTAGAGAACAAGAAAGCAAAAGAGACAATAGAAAATGGCAAAGCACTGCATTCTTCAATGCTGAGAAACAGACCCAAGGTACTGCGCTCAAACCACGGCTAAATGAATTGAGTACTTAATTAAAGTTTAGTTCATTTCTTTCCACTCTACCTGCCTTTAATAAAGCCATAATTAGCATGTTAAGCCATGGCCGTTTAATTAAACTATAGTATCTGACGATGAAGACACAAGCTCAAAGCTATTTTTCTCGCTATACATTCCCTAAAGGAAAGCGCTCGCTTTCCTGTGTGAAGGATGTAGTCACTGTTTGTTTCATAAGAGACACAGCTCTTCTAGCTCAATGCGTTTACACTGAAAGGGGCGCTATATAAATTACAATGGGGTGGTACACAGCAGTGAAGCTGTGTAGCAGCGAGCCAGTCAGCATGCCTATATTAAAGTGTTTCATACTTTATCCTGGTTACTGCAATGCCAGTAAAACCCTAAACTTAATTTGTGGAGTCCTGTAAAGAAGATGACATTGCTGGACTGTTACTAAACTGTTTCATTTTTTTATTGTTATTGTAATGCCAGCAATAAGCTAAACAGGTCTTTTGAAAACACCATCATTTGTCGACTAAACTACAGTGTCTAGCACTAAATCGGATTCTCACAACAGTGCTGGACATTTGTTTTCTGAACTGCTGTAAGAGAATTCACTTTTTCTGCTTATTTTAATGCCAGCAATGAGCCCAGTGATGTTTATAAACATTATGACATGTGTCTTCAGGTGATTTACAGCAACAAGTGTCTGACTGAATCATATTTTTTTATCAAACTAAGAATTGTGGCAATATTTATTAATTTACTTATGTTTAATTATCAATACACTGATAAAAAGGGTATTTGCTGTTCCCCAGCCCTACATAATGACCAACACTAAGCTGTTTACATTATAATGAATCAGAGATCTGTGATCTGACTCCAACAGAAATGAGGTCTATTTCAAAAGAACATTTTGCTGAGTATACAAGCTGGATAGGAAGCCTGGCATTCAAGGCTGAAGTCTACGTATTGCATATTTCTTGGTAAGGAGGCAGGGGCGTAGAAATCAAAAATGCAGACATAGCAATAAAAGGCCAGTAGAGTGGTGTTCTGCAGAATCAGCTTCATGAACATCAACTGCATACAATTCACTCAAATTACAATTTAAATGAAGATTTAACACTAAAGAAATGAATCTTCTACACAGCAAAGTTGATATGTTTCCATATATTATATTATATATATTTTTTTAAAAATGAATCCAAATATTTCTGACCTCCTGCAGTTCACATGTTTTCCTAACAAATGCACAAAGGCTGTGATTCTGTATTAGCTTCCCTTTCACAGATCCGGATACAAAACCACACACAAAGCCGTAACCACCACCCCCAACTCCCTCTCAATGCAAAAGCACAAAAGAGCCCTGGAGAACACACACTGCAGGTTCAGACTGAGCAAACACCAGCCAGGATACACACACAAGCTGATTACACTAAAGCACCAATCGGTTCAGTTCCTCCAAAGCCACCAAGAAAATCTAACGCACAATTTCATGTGACTAACATCCTACAAATCCTCTATTTGTCTACAACATAACCCTAGACTTCACTCCAGACATGAGATTTGCCTTGGATAGACATTAAGAAGTTAGAATAAGATGAGAAGACACAACAGGATATGAGAACTTATTGTTATGTAATTATCTGCATTCAATATACAGAATAGACTTCTGACGTTACAACAGTAGATGCATGTGGTGCTCAAAAACAGGACTTGAATCTGAACATATATTACAGTTGATTGAGTTGCCAACGCTGCCATAAACACATCAACAAAGGAGATATGGCTGAAGGGTGGTCTTCGACTGTATGCACACTGGATGCAATGTACAGCGACCATGAGCCTTCACCCTCTGCACTGTAGGTGGCCTACAAGCCAGCAACAACTACACTATGAAGCACCTGGAAACACGGAGCTCCAAAGCTTAACACATGCCCAAAAAGGTTCAGTATCAAGAGGCTGCTAGAGGGCAGGACTTTACCCAACAATAATCCAGGGTGCTCTGCTGTATCAAGCAGCTATCCTGCCCTTTTCCAAGCCCACCCACCAGTGTCAAAAACACAAATAGCAAACACAAATAGCAAACACAAATAGCAAACAAAATAACGTGGGACAGATATACCTGGTGTGTTATTAACTTGGTTCATGTCCTTTAATAATATTAGTATTATTATTATTAATAGGGGGAACAAAAGACCACACACTTACTCGTGCACTCTGTTGTCCCCATAGAGATCGCTCAGCCCAAAGCTAACGTAGTGCCAGTGTTCTGGAACGTGCTGTGCCGGGCTCCCCTCACACCTGTACATGCTAATGTAGTCTAAGGGATCCGGCCCTCCCAACCTGGAATACAGAAGAAAAACACAACAACGTGTTAGGAAACGCTGACGCCTATTCACAACCCTTTAACATGTGCTAGCATGCTTCATCCCCATGGGAGAAGCAGCTCGATGTAAAAATAAGAAACACAATGCCCTGTATGTCTTAGACATGCAAGATATTACTTTGCGCCCTGTGGACCTCGAATGGAAGCGTACACAAGATGATGCTTGTCAAGTATTTTGTACTCAGGTAAACACTTTGGTTTCCAGAGTAAATTAATAATCTTGCTTTACCGTAAAACACATAAGTAAATAGTGTCTCACTGATGCTAAAAACTCAAACGTCTTTGTCTACTACTGGCAAACATCCTCTGCATTAAATTGAACTTAAACTTGTAAACTACAGTATGTGCAGCACAGATGAACCCTAAGTACAGCAGTGTAACGTTAGAAGCTATTAAGCCCGAACCGTTACAAGAACATAAGAAAGTTTACAAACGAGAGGAGGCCATTCGGCCCATCTTGCTCGTTTGGTTGTTAGAAGCTTATTGATCCCAGAATCTCATCAAGCAGCTTCTTGAATGATCCCAGGGTGTCAGCCTCAACAACATTACTGGGGAGTTGGTTCCAGACCCTCACAATTCTCTGTGTAAAAAAGTGCCTCCTATTTTCTGTTCTAATGCCCCTTTATCTAATCTCCACTTGTGACCCCTGGTCCTTGTTTCTTTTTTCAGGTCGAAAAAGTCCCTTGGGTCGACATTGTCAATACCTTTTAAGATTTTGAATGTTTGAATCAGATCTCCGGGTAGTCTTCTTTGTTCAAGACTGAATAGATTCAATTCTTTTAGCCTGTCTGCATATGACATGCCTTTTAAACCCGGGATAATTCTGGTCACTCTTCTTTGCACTCTTTCTAGAGCAGCAATATCCTTTTTGTAGCGAGGTGACCAGAACTGAACTCAATATTCTAGATGAGGTCTTACTAATGCATTGTAATGTTTTAACATTACTTCCCTTGATTTAAAGTTCAACACTTTTCACAATATATCCGAGCATCTTGTTGACCTTTTTTTTTTTTATAACTTCCCCACATTTATTTTAAGAGCTCCTAGTCCCTTTAACACTTCTGCCTCTGTTATGCTAAAGTTATTTAAAACTGAATATTATCAGGTCGACATGTGGGGCATGTTGTCCGTATCCTCCTTTGTGAAAACTTGTGAAAAATAATCATTTAATAGATTTGCTATTTTGTTCTCTTCATCTATGTTTACTCCAGTTTAAGTTGGTCCATTGATATAAATATTAATACTACTAATGACAAACTATTATTATTACTTTTAAGCGGCAGCACTGTATCAATTATCCTGTTTAAATTATACCATCAACCGCCTCCTCCCGACACCACTCACCAGTATTTCACGATGGCTGTGACCTGCAGCGGGTTGGGCTGCTCGGGGTACAGCCGCCTGCATTCCCCGTAAATAGCTTGCAGACCCGGGGGGAATAGCGACGCCAGACCCATGGCTCCGGCGCCGCCGCTAGGCCGCATATCATCCATCACTCACACCCGGCCACCGATATGTATGAATAATGATAAACCCCACGAACAAATCTTTATCTGAGTAATAAGCGCTACTGCGTTATCGTTTTGCTTTCCAAAGTCGGGCTATACTCCCGTTTCAATCGCCAGTGTTCACTAGCGGTACTGGAAAACCTGCGAAGAGAAGCTTGTTGCTACTCCAGCGAAGTTAAAGACAATTTAAACTGATGTCTCCAGTAGCCTATCAGTAAAAGAAATGGGCGGGGCATAAGAGACATTTCAAAACGTGGTTGGTTACTTTGCTAGCCCCTGGAGGTGTAGGCGGGGTTTCCTAATTAGTTCAGCACCAGGGATCTCCACAGCACTGTACTTTAGACTGGAGATTTGTGAAGAAAATGAACTCAGGGGGAAGATATGGATTCATTTTTTAAAGGGGAATTTGGCGCCTCACAGTGGACACGGCAAACAATTTCCTGTTTCAAAAAACAGTATTTTAAGGCAGAACGGTAAAGTCTATACGAGTATAGGATAAGCGTGGTTATTTTTTCATGGTGGAAGTGAATTGAATTTAACAAACTTGCATCGACCGAGATTTAAACGCTAATACCTGGTAGAGGGAAGTCGCTATGGCAATGCCAATACGAAGTAAGAACATGTTGCAGCTGCAAAACAAAGCAGGCGCTGCAGACAACGTTGTGTAAGTCAAATAAATAACACACATTGGACTAATGCTTGAATAAAGACCGGGAGGTTTCGAATAGCTTTGTTTGCACATCCGGCTCCTTGAGCGCCTGCCATTCCCTGCCCTCTTGCGTTGCGTCGCGCATGCGCAGTACCACGCCGGCGTCTCATCCTGACTCACACGCCATGGAGTCTTACGATATCATCGCAAACCAGCCGGTTGTTATCGATAACGTAAGTAACCATTAAAAAAAGAGCTTTAACGAACTATTAAGATACCAGGCTGGTGAACTGCGTGAATCATGTATACTGTATATCGTTTTGATTTTACAGTGGTATTGTTGGCAGCTGCATAATAATAACCCGGCCTCTCCTGTCAACATCACGCAGCCGCACCCGAGCTGTCAGGGACACCGCGTAACCACAGATCCTGCTCACTCATGTGTTCATTTACAAAAACGACAACCTTCACGTTTCGTACAACGTATACGTTTTCCGTATCAATAAAGTCAATTTATTAAGGCCCGGTATATGAAAGAAAGAGACGCCACCGTGACAGACAGCCGTGTAGATTCTAGTTGGGTAGATGCGGTGTCACTCCACTACAGAAACGGGCCGGGTTGATAAGGAAACGCCGGCTTCACGGGCGGGTCCGGGTCCTGGTTGGGTTGTCCTCTTGCGGTGCGGTTCTGGTGAAGTCTGTGGTTTTAAACACATAGCCCACTTAACGTGCTTGTACAGTTTATTTATTATGAAATGTAAAATGCATTTCCTGGCTTTGCCGTGATTTAAGTTACATGCTTTTTTTATGGTATAGAATAGCGCAGTAACATTTTTAAAAGGACGTATCATTTGATGGTTTCTTTTAGCCTTGCATTAGTATGATAACGTTTTTCTTTTCTTATCTGTACACATGCTTTGATTTCAGGGGTCTGGTGTCATAAAGGCTGGTTTTGCAGGGGACCAGATTCCAAAATACTGCTTTCCAAATTAGTAAGTACGGTACTAATACACTATAGTGCTATGTGCACATTATTACAAGAGCTCCTTATGTACCCATATATGTTTCTTCAGGCCTTTGCAGAGGCTTAAATGTGACACTGTCTTCGCTAATTAAATATAATGTTACTCTTTTATGAATGATGTACTTTGTTTGCTTAGGTTTCTATTAGAATCATAAGTAATCCATTGTTTTGAATTGAATTATATCTCTAGATGTTCACGTTCAGCTCTAACTGCCAGATCTAAATACAATTGAACTCATTTCAACATATCCCCTTGGGTCACGATGGTTTAGTTTCGTTTCAACTCCCTAGTAACGCTGTTGAAGCTGACACCCTGGGATCCTTCAAGAAGCTGCTTGATGAGATTCTGGGATCAATAAGCTACTAACAACCAAACGAGCAAGATGGGCTGAATGGCCTCCTCTCGTTTGTAAACGTTCTTATGTTCTTATGTTGTTATGTTTCATTTGTAGACATTTTTAACAGTTTGTGTGAACTCGACGGGGTTTGAGAAGTTGCCTTGCCAAGTTGAAAATAACTTCCATATTAACCATCATGGAAGCCGTTTAGTTTGCAGGCTTTGGATCATTAAAACATAGTTATTCTTAAGAAAATATCCATCTGAGATAGAGCGTCACGTTTCTAGTTTCTGTATTTGTTAATATGTACAGTAAGTGGATTCTTACATACTTGGATTCTGTCAATTAAAGAACACGTTATTCACATGTATGGAGGGGAAGCCTGCTGCTTCTGCCCAGATTTACATATGAGGAGCTGAGACAAAGGGGTTCGGTTTTCAAACAAAGCGCTGACCAAGCAGCACAGCTTGAATGTGAAGCAAACACCTTGATCCTTTACTGCAGAGCTTCCCAAACGTGTTTCCTGCACAACCCCATTTTGAGACTCAAAAATAAACAAATCAAAGCGAGGGTGGAATGGGGGGTCTTTCAGTGACGTGCATTTGAGACTCAAAGCGAGGGTGGAATGGGGGGTCTTTCAGTGAAGTGCATTTGAGACTCAAAGCGAGGGTGGAATGTGGGGTCTTTCAGTGAAGTGCATTTGAGACTCAAAGCAAGGGTGGAATGTGGGGTCTTTCAGTGAAGTGCATTTGAGACTCAAAGCGAGGGTGGAATGTGGGGTCTTTCAGTGAAGTGCATTTGAGACTCAAAGCGAGGGTGGAATGGGGGGTCTTTCAGTGAAGTGCATTTGAGACTCAAAGCGAGGGTGGAATGGGGGGTCTTTCAGTGACGTGCATTTGAGACTCAAAGCGAGGGTGAAATGGGGGGTCTTTCAGTGGGAGGGCTGTATTTGGTAAGGGAGTTACATGATTGGTGGAGACCAGTAGAGCCTATACAGATAGGTTGTCACACTGTGCTGAGAGGCTGCTACACCTTGTGTTGTGCAAGCAGAGAGATACCGAGTGCTGTGCAAGCAGGAGAGATCCCGAGTGCTGTGCAAGCAGAGAGATACTGAGTGCTGTGCAAGCAGGAGGGATACCGAGTGCTGTGCAAGCAGGAGAGATCCCGAGTGCTGTGCGAGCAGGAGAGATCCCGAGTGCTGTGCGAGCAGGAGAGATCCCGAGTGCTGTGCGAGCAGGAGAGCTCCCGAGTGCTGTGCGAGCAGGAGAGCTCCCGAGTGCTGTGTGAGCAGGAGAGCTCCCGAGTGCTGTGCGAGCAGGAGGGATCCCGAGTGCTGTGCGAGCAGGAGAGATCCCGAGTGCTGTGCGAGCAGGAGAGATCCCGAGTGCTGTGCGAGCAGGAGAGATCCCGAGTGCTGTGCAAGCAGGAGAGATACCGAGTGCTGTGCGAGCAGGAGAGATCCCGAGGTGGCTTCTCGCACAGTTTGGGAACCGCTGCTTTGCTGTAATAACAAGAGTAACGGCGTCGTTATCTCCGGTCTATAAAACAGGGTTTATGCACCATGTAGCTCAATCCAGGTGTTTATTTCTTTACTACCTTCACTTTGTAATTTGTCTCTCTCTTTCAGTGTTGGACGGCCAAAGCATGTCCGTGTCATGGCGGGTGCCCTGGAAGGGGATCTTTTTATTGGTCCAAAAGCCGAGGTAAGAACAGTGATCATGATCACTTTACAGGGACGGATGTTTTGTAGCTGCTCCTTTGTCACTTTCTGAAAAGAAATGTATAAATAAAAACCTCAGGTCTGGGGTGAAGTCACTCATAAGAACAGACAAACACTTAGTTCAGTAGAAAATGTACCTCTATACAAAAATATGTAACATTCATAATGTTGCAGTAATAATGTGTAAGGTCCTTTGTGGATTGAGGATCATCCTCTCTCCAAGAACTACTAACTCTGTGTATTCCTGTTTGTTCTTTGAGATCAGAAAATGCAGAACTCTTAGGTGTTCCAAAAAATCATCTTAAATCAACTGGAGCCAGAGCGATTTGCTCCTCGCCTGTGGAGCTCTATTCATGTTGGCTTTAGGCAGGTTGAAACATCGGATTCTTTTAAGTCTGAATTGAAAACACACTTTTTTAATGTGCTTTTATATAATTGGTTGTAGCTGGAGTATATTGTGCATATGAGCTGTCTTACTGTGTTTATAACATTGTACAGCACTCTGGGATGCCATGGCGTGAATGGCGCTATATACAAATACATTTGTATTGCATTGTATTGTATAAAGTCACAGCTTTTTAATAACCTGGATGCACTGCCCTGTTTGAGGTGACCTTGTTTTGGATAACGCTGAAACAAATCCTGTCTGCATGTTAAATTCAGCGGCACTTGTGAAAGACACAACAAGGGAACAGGGCCTCTGGAAAGAAGGGTCTGCTTTCTAAAAGGGGCTGACCTATTAAATATCCAGCTCTACAAAGATTCAAGCAAAGCCTTTTCAAAGCTACTGTTGTTTGTCTTACCAATAGCATGTCTTACATTGTACAATACTGGAAATTGTAACCCTACCAGAAACAGCTTCTGCAGTTTTTTGCTTTCGATTCGACAGGTGACGTTCGTTTTAGATGCCATTACCTGCACTAAACTTTTCTAACCCTGTCTCTTCTCAGGAGCACAGGGGCTTGCTAACAATCCGTTACCCAATGGAGCATGGGATAGTGAAGGACTGGAACGACATGGAGCGCATCTGGCAGTATGTTTATTCCAAGGACCAGCTTCAGACTTTCTCTGAAGAGGTAACACATTTCTATTGGATTTAGTAATTAAGAGTATGAAATATTTAGGAAACCAAGCCCGTGTGTCAGAATTGAATATACTGGGGATATTTCCTACCAGTGGGATGGTGAAGCTATTCAGTCCTGTACGTTTCCCAATTTGAGACCAATGAATGGTTTAATAGATTATATAGATTCAATAAAAATTGAAGTACTCCACAAAACCAAACCTTTTTTTTGGTAATTGATCACAACTCCTGATCAGCTTTACAACGTTGCAATGATGCTGTGAGTCACAGGTCCCCTGATGATTAGAAAGAGGCTGTGAGTCACAGGTCCCCTCTTGATTAGAAAGAGGCTGTGAGTCACAGGTCCCCTCTTGATTAGAAAGGGGCTGTGAGTCACAGGTCCCCTCTTGATTAGAAAGGGGCTGTGAGTCACAGGTCCCCTGATGATTAGAAAGGGGCTGTGAGTCACAGGTCCCCTGTTGATTAGAAAGGGGCTGTGAGTCACAGGTCCCCTCTTGATTAGAAAGGGGCTGTGAGTCACAGGTCCCCTCTTGATTAGAAAGGGGCTGTGAGTCACAGGTCCCCTCTTGATTAGAAAGGGGCTGTGAGTCACAGGTCCCCTCTTGATTAGAAAGGGGCTGTGAGTCACAGGTCCCCTCTTGATTAGAAAGGGGCTGTGAGTCACAGGTCCCCTGATGATTAGAAAGGGGCTGTGAGTCACAGGTCCCCTGATGATTAGAAAGGGGCTGTGAGTCACAGGTCCCCTGTTGATTAGAAAGGGGCTGTGAGTCACAGGTCCCCTCTTGATTAGAAAGGGGCTGTGAGTCACAGGTCCCCTCTTGATTAGAAAGGGGCTGTGAGTCACAGGTCCCCTCATTTTGTGTGGTTTCATCCTCTTTTTTTATTTCTATTTCCCAGCACCCAGTGCTGCTGACAACCCCCTAAATCCACGGAAGAATCGTGAACGTGCTGCAGAGGTCTTCTTCGAAACCTTCAATGTTCCCGCGCTCTTCATCTCAATGCAGGCAGTGCTCAGCCTGTACGTTTTCACTTTTCTTTACCTTTGTTTCACTGCTCCCAGATACCCCTCTGAGGGATATAGGGTCTGAGCTGCCTGTCCAGTTGGGATGCTAAGGACCTTTATTATCACAGGAGTTCCCTGAAGATTGATGCGAGGTAATCCTTTACAATGAACTCCCTGTCTCCTGTAGGTACGCCACTGGCCGGACGACAGGGGTGGTCCTTGACTCTGGGGATGGTGTGACCCACGCAGTGCCCATTTATGAGGGCTTTGCCATGCCCCACTCCATCATGAGGATCGATATCGCTGGGCGCGATGTCTCCCGCTACCTGCGTCTCTACCTGCGCAAGGAGGGCTACGACTTCCACACCTCCTCGGAGTTTGAGATTGTAAAAACCATCAAAGAGGTACATGGCAGTTATTTGATAGCGGCCACATTGCTACTCATGGAGGAGCTGTTTAGCTTGTTGGCATGGTTGACAGGCATGTGCAATGTGAACACAGAGGACTTTGGATCTAGAACATCAATCAGGTACTAGGAACCGGACGAGCATAGACGGACCAAATGGCGTCCTCTCGTTCGTACATTTTCTTATGTTCTCATTTAACACATATTACACAGCAGACTCTGCAGTTTATTGTGTTTGGCTGTGAGGAGTAAGATAAGTTAATCCCTCAAGGTTAGCTATAGAATGGTGATGTCATTTTTGTCGTGCTTTCCAGCGTGCCTGTTTCCTCTCCATCAACCCCCAGAAGGATGAAGCGTTGGACACAGAGAAAGTGCAGTATACACTACCAGACGGCAGCACCATTGAGGTACGAGCAAGCCCTGAGCACACTGGGGATTTTAAAATTGCGTGACTAACCTTATATGTGAAATCCTGATACAGCTGAAATTCATGGAAATTAATGAAAAAAAAGCCTTCGGAGATGCTCATGTCATGCCGTATTTTGCATTGTCTACTGACCCTGCAGTTCAGAGCAGTGTGTCTCTACTGACCCTGCAGTTCAGAGCAGTGTGTCTCTACTGACCCTGCAGTTCAGAGCAGTGTGTCTACTGACCCTGCAGTTCAGAGCAGTGTGTCTCTACTGACCCTGCAGTTCAGAGCAGTGTGTCTCTACTGACCCTGCAGTTCAGAGCAGTGTTTCTCTTCTGACCCTGCAGAGCAGTGTGTCTCTACTGACCCTGCAGTTCAGAGCAGTGTTTCTCTGCTGACCCTGCAGAGCAGTGTGTCTCTACTGACCCTGCAGTTCAGAGCAGTGTGTCTCTACTGACCCTGCAGTTCAGAGCAGTGTGTCTCTACTGACCCTGCAGTTCAGAGCAGTGTGTCTCTACTGACCCTGCAGTTCAGAGCAGTGTTTCTCTTCTGACCCTGCAGAGCAGTGTGTCTCTACTGACCCTGCAGTTCAGAGCAGTGTTTCTCTGCTGACCCTGCAGAGCAGTGTGTCTCTACTGACCCTGCAGTTCAGAGCAGTGCGTCTCTACTGACCCTGCAGTTCCACAGCTCAGAGCAGTGTGTCTCTACTGATCCTGCAGTTCAGAGCAGTGTGTCTCTACTGACCCTGCAGTTCCACAGCTCAGTGTCTTTTGGGTTGTGCTTGCAGATCGGCCCGGCCCGGTTCCGTGCCCCTGAGTTGCTGTTCAGACCAGACCTGGTGGGAGAGGAGTGTGAGGGCATCCATGAGGTGCTGGTCTTTGCCATCCAGAAATCCGACCTGGACCTGCGGAGAACGCTCTTCTCAAACATTGTACTGTCAGGGGGCTCCACGCTGTTCAGGGGTGAGACTGCACGCGCACACACACACACACACACGACAGAGCACAACGAAGGCAAACTGTGTGTCTGCTGGGCTTGGGTCACTGCATACAGGTTTCATAAAACATAAACATTTCTGCAGTTAAGTCAAACATACTAGCGCATGTGCTATATGGTTTTGATTAAAACGGCCGTGGTCTGCTGTTTTGTGACTGTTCTTCTGACATGCTGCGTATCGATTTAATGAAGGTGATTTTAAGTTAAATTCCACACTTGATTCATACCTGTGTTACCACTAGATGGTGCTACTGTTCTATCATTTCTTTTAAAGGACAGTTGATATCTGTTATCTTTGGTGACACAGAGAGGAGAATAGATGTCCCTGGTGCATCAGCACATTTAAACATGAACTCTTGAAATATAAACACTTAACTCTTAACACTTCAATTATTACATATTCATATTGCTGGATTTGTTTTTGTTTAGGATTTGGAGATCGACTGTTGAGCGAAGTGAAGAAGCTGGCACCAAAAGATGTAAAAATTAAAGTAAGTTCAAATCAACCTGTGTATAAACAGGACAGTGACATAAACTTCTCCACAGTAAGAAACCGTGAAGTACTCTTCTTGCCATGACTTTGGTTTTTCTTTGTTCCAGATCTCTGCTCCTCAGGAGAGGTTATATTCTACCTGGATTGGGTAAGTTTAATCCAGTCATTCGTTCTATTCCCATTGGTTCCTCCGAGGGTACAGCTATGTGGGCATAAGAAACTAAAGACTGCTTTTCAACACCATTGATTCTGGGACCTCATAGCTACTCACTGCTACACAAATCACTCCCCTGTCAGTGGAGAACATGGAGCAGCCTGTCCCAAAGAAAATGTGTTTCTGTGTATACAAGATTTCAAAGTGTATAGAGTAAACACATCGGGGCTTATTGTCAAAGCAGATCCGCTGGAGGATAGCGCTGTACTCCGTTACTTCCACTGTTTTTCTGCCCTCTGTTTTCCCACTGATTTGAGTATTTTCTAAAGCTGCAGAAAGCGCGGCTAGTTATTCGGACGCTTTCTTTTTGGCGGAATGTATAATGATATCAGAATCTGTGGCTATTTTCCAAAGACCAAAGTGATGGATAATTGAATCTTCCACCAGTTAGCTTTCCACCTGCTTCAGAATGGTCAATACATGTATCTGCCCATATAAACAGAGTGACAGCACTTCAGAGCGAGTCACCCTGACTTTCACCGTGGATCCTTTTAAGCTATAAACTTACAGAACAGTGTATAGTGCCTATAAATAAATGTTTGGGATGCTCAGAGCCCATGTGAAATGTATATATGTGTATACAGTCTTTTATTAAATGGATAAGGTAAAACATTACTTTTTGGTTATTGGTGTATCTAAATAACTAACCATTACTTGAACAAGGTGTCATTTTGTTAGGAATGAATGAAATTTGCATTTGCCTCTTAAATGCTCATTACTTCTTCATTTAAAGCTCCTCAGAACATGATGCATGAAATGCGATCCGCTGGCGGGTAAAACGACGGGTCACTGTAAAAAATAGGAGGATATTTTTTTAACAGATTAACAGGTGGAAAAATTCAGTGGATTTTGCCGTTTCCACCGAAAATGAAACCCCTTTCCAAAAATGTAAATTGTTGTTCCGTCAGTCTGCCTCTTCATTTTTTAAAACTGTGACTGTGTCTCCCACAGCGGCTCCATCCTGGCCTCCCTGGACACCTTTAAGAAAATGTGGGTCTCCAAGAAGGAGTACGAAGAAGACGGTGCCAGAGCCATCCACAGGAAAACTTTCTAATGACCACTGGAGGGCGCCGTGTCTGCTCTGTGAACTGATCCACTGTAATGACGACCGCGCTGGTGTGTGTCTGTGTGCGAGGGGCAGGGGAGCTGCAGAGAGGGGGAGGGTGGAAAGCAACGAAGCAAACAAACACAGAAAAGAAAGCCAGTGTCCAGCCCCTCTCCCCCATTTCCATTCCCTGTCCTGACTGAAGGACTTGCCTCTGATCTGTGTCAGCCTTTCCAGCCCCTCTCCCCCATTTCCATTCCCTGTCCTGACTGAAGGACTTGCCTCTGATCTGTCAGCCTTTCCAGCCCCTCTCCCCCATTTCCATTCCCTGTCCTGACTGAAGGACTTGCCTCTGATCTGTGTCAGCCTTTCCAGCCCCTCTCCCCCATTTCCATTCCCTGTCCTGACTGAAGGACTTGCCTCTGATCTGTGTCAGCCTTTCCAGCCCCTCTCCCCCATTTCCATTCCCTGTCCTGACTGAAGGACTTGCCTGTGATCTGTGTCAGCCTTTCCAGCCCCTCTCCCCCATTTCCATTCCCTGTCCTGACTGAAGGACTTGCCTGTGATCTGTGTCAGCCTTTCCAGCCCCTTCGAGGTCTTGTTACTGCTGCTGTTTTTATTGTGTCTTTAGTGCTGAGCTGAGCAGCGGGAGACAGGAATGAGTTTGAAGTGTGTGTCTTTCGCTACGACCAAATTACTAACCATTTGTCTTACAGCATACCCCCGATGTACCTGTGTGTGTGTACATCCTGTATCCACTTGCTTAGTAAATATTAAACTGTAGTATCAAGCTGTAGTGCATTTACTGCTCATCAGCTATCATTGGGAGTATTAACCTCTTTGTATCCTATGGAGTATTATTCCTGGAATACAGTATTCACTATTTTCTACTCCTATACTTTTAAGTATTGAATATAACGATTGTCATTACATAGCAGTGTGAGCCTTTACCAGCTTTATTCTAGTCTTAGAAACACATCAATTGTCTAAAGGTATTAAAACCAAGATGGCTCAAACTGCCACGCCTTCCATTCATGTGCGTGTCTCATATATTGTAATGCCTTCCATTCATGTGCGTGTCTCATATATTGTAATGCCTTCCATTCATGTGCGTGTCTCATATATTGTAGGGCAGGCTTCCCCTAAATCTGTGCCACTGCAGATCTGCAGCCAGTCTGGAAGGGTCTGGATTTACTCCCAGTCCAGACCCCCATGTACTGGAGGCTGGAAACTCAGTGCACCCGAGCTCAAAAGCTAGGCAAGGCTAATGTACCAATTGCACTGTTTGACAAGGACACAGAGAGTCGTGGGGGGTTCACAACGTGCACTGTGTTGACTTATTTATATGTGTTTTTACATTTTTGTAAGCCTTTCTTTAAGTATAAAGATTAAGAGATACAGTAGTTTGTTGACCATCTTTTGGGGTCCTGTCTTCTTTAATCTCTATATTGTTTTTATTTGTAAGCACAATTTTAATATTATCTGTATTATTCCATTGCTGCTTTATTGTCTTGATTTTCTAATTTGTTTTTTACTTGTCAATAGACCAATATTGTTTGCTGCTTTTCAAAATCCTCTGAAATAAATAAGAAAAGCTAGGAATGTTTTCTGTGACAAAACCTTGGTATGTGAGTGTAGGATTTAGTTGCCTTTTTTATGAGGTTTTGAAAGAGCGATTGATGGTTATATTTACTTTGGAAGTGTCTGTAAGGGGAAAATGATGGGTGGTAGGCGTGCTGCTTTTAGGCACTAATTATTAATGAAATAACAAAGATATTCTGTATAAGCATACAATGTGTAAAGAACAGCAGCCTGCTGTAAGCCTTGGACTCACAGCCAGCGATCTGACTGACGGATCTGTACTGAAATCGACAAGACATCCAGGAGGACAAGAGTCAGCTGCAATCTTATAGCAAACATTGTTTATACACGGTACTGTTAAAACAGATTCTGTTTAATCTGCCACGTTTTTTCAGACAAAAAAAAAACAAAAAACTAATCTCAACTCCATACTTTAAAAATAAATAAATCTGTGACCAACTATTTGTTGTTTTGAATGAATTCTAGAAGCTTTGTTGATAAGAAACTAGCATCCAGTCAAGCTAACTGAAGAATACCCCTTTCTGCTTAGCTGCTTCGTTTACTGTCCAGAAGACACTTCTCTTTCACAACACTAGCAGACCTGTGCATAAAGACAATTGCTGGTATACAACCAAGAAACGGAAAAGGATCCATGTGTTCATTTGAAGACAGTAACAGCTGACATGAGTTTAGATCAGGAAGCGCAGGTAACAGCCACTTTACTTGGCAGACAGTACCTATTGTATATGTATATATTTAAAGTTGTGTTTGTTCAGTGCTGTACCTGTGCTATCCCACACATTGCCTCTCTTATGGGATTTGTTCCATTCCCAGTGCCAGGACTTGAAGTGAAGCTGTGCACACCACCCTGTTGTCAGATAACAACGCCTCTGTGCTGTTCTTTTAACTTGATGCATCCTGCCTCCAGTGTCAGGCTCAGTGAACCTATCTGCACGACTGCTCCTACAATGCAGTTTCACCTCCGTCTGCATCAATAGGCACGAGACCACACAGCATTCATTAGTCCTACCAATAAATGGTCCCCAGATCCCAAGGGATCTGTTTAAGGAATGTCCCTACCAAGTTTAATATCAATTTGATACAAGAGCCTCAATCTAAATATCTAAATATATATGGGTGCCTCCACAATATCTCCATCCAGAGGGATACAGATTCTCTCATGAAGTACATTTTCCATATGCAACGTGGCCACACTACGGTGTGCGTGTATGTGTATTCAACCAATGTGTGAACATCCTATCTGTCGTGCGTTACTGCTTTCATAAAATAGCCCCTCCCCTCCTCTCCTCCTCCCACCCAAAGCAGAGCATCTGTCAAGTGAACCTGTCAGATTGATGGCTCTTAACGTTCCAAACCACGCTTGTGTGGGCACATTTACACAGGCGGGAACACTTGTTAGCCAATGAGATTTCTCCTTCTTGCCATTCTACAAGATTTTGTTTGTGAGGCTTGGTCCATATCTATACTATATAAAACATAAGGAAAAAAAGCACAATTGTATTATAAACTCTAGACACAGTACTGGTTTCAAATAATGTTTTGGTTTTTTTTTTTACTCTTTTTAATATGAATGTAATAAAATGTTATACAAACATGTTTATCCAGACATTATCAGGTTGTGCAAGATGCAAAAGAAACCAAATTGAATCCACATACATCTCTTATTCATAAATTTAAAATAAATAAAAGGGTTAAGATTGTTTGTTTTTAAAGTAAAACTATAAAACGAACAAGGCTGCAGGTTACCAGTCTGACACACTCAGCCCTGTAGCACCGAATCATTTCTTCAAGGTTTTAGGGTAAGTTTGTTAACATAAACAGGTGTGTAGAGAGATAGACAGTGAGATCGATCGATCTATCCATCTATCTATCCACACACGTTTCATACACTGGTTTACACATGTGTGTGCTCTTGTTCTATGATCTACAGTTAATTTTAAAAATGTGTAAAAAAATATCATTCTTAAATATAGAAAGTTAGTTTTGGCACACTAATGTAATTGCATGTATTCTCAAACGGCTGTAATTCACACAACATGGACAGGATGTAACAGGCGTTCGTTCAATCAGGTGGTGCTGCTGAACTGACCTGCACTCGGACAGCAGCACAATCCAGACACATACATGGGCAAATACATGCTCTTTTTACACCTTAAAAACATCCAATCTTAAGTAAAACCATTTTTTGGTCCATAGTCTGTTGTCCATATTTAAATTGAACTGGAATGGAATGTTTACTCTATCAAAATAAGGCAGGTTTGGTTTGCAGCACGCAGCTGCGTTCCCTCCAGCTTTGGCACTTTTTCATCAGATATCTTTCACATCAATGGGAAGTTCCTGTGAAGCACTCTGCCTCAGTAACTTTATGCTCTGCAGACGCTTGCCGTGCAGTGAGAACTGGGACCAGGCCAGCAGCTGCAGGAAGGCACAGGTGATGGGAATGAAGACCAGCAGGTAGAAGCAGCCCTGCCGCAGAGTGCTGAACCAGGCAGGGTTCCACAGATCCTGGGTGCGGACCACTTCCTGCACAGGGTCTCGCTGAAAAATGTCATATCCTGCGGGAGACAAAGCAACAGGCAAGACAGTGAGAAGGGGAGGAAGGTGGAGGGTACAGGGCAGCGAGCAGTATTTCATATCCTGGGGGAGACACACACACACAAACACAGCCCCGAGCAGTGCCAGGATCTGTGTACACACATACACAGCCCCGAGTGGTGCCAGTACCTGTGCGCACACACACACACGCACACACACACAGCCCCGAGTAGTGCCAGTATCTGTGTACACACACACACACAAACACACAGCCCCGAGCAGTGCCAGTACCTGTGTACACACACACAGCCCCGAGCAGTGCCAGTATCTGTGTACACACACACACACACACACACAGCCCCGAGCAGTGCCAGTACCTGTGTACACACACACACACACACACAGCCCGGAGCGGTGCCAGTACCTGTGTACACACACACACAGCCCACGCGGTGCCAGTACCTGTGTACACACACACACAGCCCCGAGTGGTGCCAGTACCTGTGTACACACACACGCACACAGCCCCGAGTGGTGCCAGTACCTGTGTACACACACACACACACACAGTGGTGCCAGTACCTGTGTACACACACACACACACACACACACACACACGCGGTGCCAGTACCTGTGTACACACACACAGCACCAGTGGTGCCAGTAGCCTGTGTACACACACACACACACACCCAGCGGTGCCAGTACCTGTGTACACACACACACACACAGCACCTAGCAGTGCCAGTACCTGTGTACACACACACACACACACACACACACACGGTGCCAGTACCTGTGTACACACACACACACACACACCCGGTGGTGCCAGTACCTGTGTACACACACACACACACACACACAGCGTGTGCCAGTACCTGTGTACACACACACACACACACACACACACAGCGGTGCCAGTACCTGTGTACACACACACACACACACACACACACACTGTGTACACACACACACACACACACACAGCAGTGCCAGTACCTGTGTACACACACACACACACACACACACACACACACACACACAGCGGTGCCAGTACCTGTGTACACACACACACACACACACACACAGCTGTGCCAGTACCTGTGTACACACACACACACACACACACAGCGGTGCCAGTACCTGTGTACACACACACACACACACACACACACACCTGCAGTGCCAGTACCTGTGTACACACACACAGCAGCCAGGTCCTGATGAGCGGTGCAAAGGTCTGTCCCGCTTGGTTACCACAGGCGACCATGCCAACAGCAGCGGAGGCTGCCTGCTGCCGACGGTTCATCACAAGATCCTCATCAACCAGGTCACTGATCACCAGGTTCAAGAGCTTGCAGGTCCCCTCAGTGAACACACGATTACTGCAGGACAGAGAGGCAGGCAATCACACTCCTACATACAGACATAACACTGAACACACTGCAGGACAGAGAATCACACTCCTTCATACAGACATAACACTGAACACACTGCAGGACAGAGAATCACACTCCTTCATACAGACATAACACTGAACACATGATTACTGTAGGACAGACATTTTTTATTAAAAGGAAAGTTTCTTTGAATGGTTTTATTGATGAGTTACCTGGCTATAAATATACACAGCAAGTATATCTGGTCTGGTCCTGCCAGCAGCATGATGACACTGAGGATGAGTTTGAGAAAGAACAGCCAGCGAACCACAGTGTAGACCCCATAGCGGCCACACAGGGACAGGAAGTAGAGGTTATTCAGGTGGGGGGCAATGTAAGAGAATCCTGCAGGACAATTCCAAACAAGAGAGATGGGCTTATTTTATAGGGTAAACATACAGCTGTGTGCTCATGTATTAGAACACCCCATTGCTTCTGTAGTTCAGCAGTGTGCTCATGTATTAGAACAGCCCATTGCTTCTGTAGTTCAGCAGTGTGCACATGGGAAAATTGTCAAAATAGGCAACTAAGTGATTGTCAAATTTAACTGATGACTTTAATAGGCCACACATGCAGGTAAAATGTATGACACTTTTTAGAAGTTGTTTAATATGCCTAATTAAAGCATAAAGTGGTCTAAAATTCATACACAAGTTCCTATTGTTTCTAGACCACCGATTACTGACTGAAAAATGCAATTCTCACTCCCACTGGTTGTTATGCAGGGAGGTATATAAAGAATATAAATGACAAATCTTGGTGTTCGAATACATTGGCACCCTGATTGGTATTAGCAGGTAGCTGCACTGTCCCTGCATGTCTGGTACAGCATTAGCAGGTAGCTGCACTGTCCCTGCATGTCTGGTACAGCATTAGCAGGTAGCTGCACTGTCCCTGCATGTCTGGTACAGCATTAGCAGGTAGCTGCACTGTCCCTGCATGTCTGGTACAGCATTAGCAGTGTATTTGCAGGAAGCTGTCCTGTATGTTTCTTACCGAGCAGAAAGGATCCTGTGGAGGCTGAGATTCGGTCCGAAAGGAGATGCTCCAGGAACAGTGGGAAGAAATTGCTATTGAAGTGGCAGTGAAACACCTGGAACATGAGGAAGGGCTGTTTATCGCTGCCCGGGCTAGGGTCAATTCATCTTTCAATTCCAATTCCTTTTTAAAATCAATTCCAATTCCCATTCCCTTTTAATCAATGCATTCATCAAAAACGCAATTAGCAGTATTGTATTAATTATCCTCACAGTGGCAACACATTATTTAAATTGAAGTCACTGTCAGTCAATTAAACTGGCTTTAAATGAAAGCAGTTGAACAAATCGCAACAATTATTCTCTCTCTAAAGCATAAATTCAAACTCCTTCAGCAGTGTATGGCAACAAAACCAGAGTGGGACAGTTCAAGAGCTTTCCTTTCTTGCTATAGAGCTGCCCTATCTCTGGTGCCTAATTAAGATGCAGCAGATCAAGGGGTGAGGAAACACACAGCCTCATAATACTGAAACTCTCAAGGCAGTGCTGCACGCTTGAGATTTAGAACAGCCTGACAACGCTAGACTGTTAGTGCGCTCCACAAGATCATTTACTGATTTACTGAATACAAAGGTAACATGGAATTGTGAGTTTACCTGGACGAGGTTCATGGAGGCAAACCAGAGGAAGTTTGTGTGTTTGGAGAGCTGCTTCAGGTACTGCCCCAGAGTCAGCTCCTTCTCCTGAGCAAGAGGGGTCTGTCCAACACACAGTCTGCCAGCGCAAATGGGAACAGCAGGGAGACGATTACTACAACAGCACCGGGCACAGACCACAGCAGACTTATCATTCACCCTCCTTCAAAGTGTGAGACCAGCTAGAATCTTAATAAACCCCAGAACTGAAAGACCTACAAACCATGAATAATACTCTCTCAGTACTGTTCATTTACACTCTCCTTCAAAACAAATAGAATGGTCTCCTTCATAAAGACAGGATGGAATAAACCCCTAGCACTGAAACACCTCTACAAAGTATTACTCGCACCCCTCAAGAAGCACAAACATACTCTTTCAGGACAGAGTCCTCCTCCTCGTCTCGCCTGGCTCTGCCTTGAAACCTCTGCCGCAGGAGCCAGCAGGCCACGCTGAAGCCCAGGATGGAGAAGGCAGCCAGCGCCACACAGAACATTCTGAAAGAGAAGAAGTCCTCCTTGTCCCAGAAGGAGTAGGACATGAAGACGGACAGGGAGCCCAGGGCGCTGAACAGCGAGCAGTGGAAGTTCAGCCGAGTCCTCTCGCTGGCCGACACGGCCAGGTCCGCCAGCAAGGCATTGTGGTTGAGGTCCACCACGGTGAGGAAGCCATCGTAGAGACACAGGCAGACGAGGAACTGCAACCCAGGCCTGGCCCAGGACACCCAGAACGCCAGGAAGGAGAGTGCAAACAGGGGGCCAGTCCGGGACAGAGCCTGCAGCCTCTTCAGAACCACCTGTGGGTTTGAGATCTGAACCCCTGCGCTACGGGAGGAGGAGGTGGACAGAAATCAACGGACAGTGACAGAATTCATGGTGGAGAAGATACAGGCTACGATCATTTAGTACTTTCTACACAAGGGTCCAGGCAGGACAGCAGCAGAAATTGTGCTAGCAACTTTACATTGAATACAAACTGCTAATTTTTACATTCTCTCTATCTATTAAAAGAGGGCTTTACTGTCCAGTAAGGTCCGCCTCCTGCAGCTAAACGTCCCGAGCGGAGGGTCCTCTTCTTGCTTAAACATGCCTTGGATTATGACATGAACACTTCATACACTCACCACAGCCTCCCAATGTAATCCAGTGTCTAGTGATACAGACCCCTTTCGTTTCACTGTGAAGGTGTTGTTTTCTTCCACGCGGCTGACCCTGGCATCGTGTTCATACATGAAGCTAGAGCACAACCCACTTCTGATTCAGGACAGTCTACATTTCTACAGGACGTGATCACGTCAGCACTTGGCTTCAAATCTGAGATGGGGCGGCTATCACTTCTTCATTTTGAAAGCAGAGTGACAGGGAAGCGGTTTACAGGGGTGGAAGAGAACAAGGAGAGACTTACTGCTGTGAGCCGAGGAAGGAGCGATCACTGATCCAGCCAAAGAGAGGGTCGTTCAAGCTGTTCCATATGAGAAACACTGTCTGGTGAGAAAAGCCAACAAGTTTAACTAAAGGCACTGTCGAATTGACTGCATAGCTAATACCAAGTTTAGAAGAGCAAAGTGTTAAAGACATGCCATGGTACAAAAACACTAGGAACACTAGGAATAAGTAACTGTTAGCAAGCTATGGGTTAGTACTGAATACACTTTATAGCAGTTAATTCACTTTACAAATGTCAAATATACCTAGGCTTCTTATTCTCTGTGTTTTACCTCGACTTTTCTACTCTCATGTAAGAATTCAATTGATACATGTTCAGCCATTTGTGTCTCTCAATCACACTGAGAAACGTGTTCATAGTAACACTGACTTCATTTATGTACAAACGATATCGCAACATGTTAATAAGTGGCTGATCTTTATTAAAGCTACAAAGTATTTTATTCTGAACACACTTTATTACAATCGTTCTGCGTGAACGTATTTACATTAATAAAGAGGAGTTGCGTCTGCTTTGAAATGAAAAAGTAACTTACGATTTAAAAGCCCCTTTAGTTAAATGAAATCAACGTTACTATGAACACGTTTCTCAGTTGTGATTGAGATACACAAAAGGCTTAACAGGTATCAACTGGATTTTTAAAAGGAGAGCAGAAAAGTCGGGGGAAATAAATAACTTTAACATTGAATTTTTTTGCAGTCCCAGTTTTGGAAGCAAGCAGTAAATAAATGTATAAATATCTTTAACTCACCTCCCCAACCCAGAAGGAGACTTTATCAATCTTGTAGACGGACACGAAGGTGTCCACGTAGTAAAGCAGGAAAACGTTGTGCAGAATGGAAACGAACAGAGAGAGGGAGCCATAGAGAACAGCAGTGGAGATGTTGGAGAAGCAGCTCCAAACTCTTCTAGCCATCGTCTTCAATCACTGTTACAACAGAGCAAACTCCACCCATCTCTCAAAGGGACGTGGCGCTGGAAAGTGCATCCCTCCTTCCCTGTAGAAACAAGCAGCCCACACTCTCACAAACATGATGTCACACACAGAGACATGGCAGCCCCACTCACACAAACATGATGTCACACACAGAGACGCTGCAGCCCCACTCACACAAACATGATGTCACACACAGAGACGCTGCAGCCCCACTCACACAAACATGATGTGAAACAGAGACGCTGCAGCCCCACTCTCACAAACATGATGTCACACACAGAGCGCTGCAGCCCCACTCATACAAACATGATGTCACACACAGAGACGCTGCAGCCCCACTCACACAAACATGATGTCACACACAGAGACGCTGCAGCCCCACTCACACAAACATGATGTCACACACAGAGACGCTGCAGCCCCACTCACACAAACATGATGTCACACACAGAGACGCTGCAGCCCCACTCACACAAACATGATGTCACACACAGAGACGCTGCAGCCCCACTCAAACAAACATGATGTCACACACAGAGACGCTGCAGCCCCACTCTCACAAACATGATGTCACACACAGAGACGCTGCAGCCCCACTCACACAAACATGATGTCACACACAGAGACGCTGCAGCCCCACTCACACAAACATGATGTCACACACAGAGACGCTGCAGCCCCACTCACACAAACATGATGTCACACACAGAGACGCTGCAGCCCCACTCACACAAACATGATGTCACACACAGAGACGCTGCAGCCCCACTCACACAAACATGATGTCACACACAGACGCTGCAGCCCCACTCACACAAACATGATGTCACACACAGAGACGCTGCAGCCCCACTCACACAAACATGATGTCACACACATAGACGCTGCAGCCCCACTCACACAAACATGATGTCACACACAGAGACGCTGCAGCCCCACTCACACAAACATGATGTCACACACAGAGGCGCTGCAGTCCCACTCACACAAACATGATGAGAAACACACAGAGACGCTGTAGCCCCACTCACACAAACATGATGTCACACACAGAGATGCTGCAGCCCCATTATCAATGTCTCACAGCTTGTTTTACTGTATATAAAAATCAGCAAGGTTTCTTCTTCTCTGTGTGAGAAAGGATCTGGACGTCTCCTTTATTTATTCCATCACCATGCAGGGAACTACAGCAACACACACACAAACACATCTGGAAACAAAATGATGAACTCCCTGGCTGAAATCCTTATTCAGTTTAAAATGACTCAAGTGTTGAGAAACAGCCCAGTGATTACGAAGTGAATTCTCATTACGAAGCTCAGCCATGAGTTCCACACATCAGTAAGAGGAGGAGATGGGCTCCAGATTCACTGCTGTCACCCATGGGTGGGGGGTAATCAAAGCCACTGTAACATTCTTCCTTATTCTCACAACATCTGCTCTGTTACAAGAACAAAGAGAGAGTGGGTGGAGAGACATGTTTCAGCCCTCGTGTCACACACTACAGCTGTTCTCAATAACTACTCAGCTTCCTGGACTCTGCAAGACCTCATTACACACACAGGTCCTGTGGAAAATGAACGTGACGTATCTTCAACACATGCAGTATACTTCCCTAATCGGCACTGTCCTTCTACTCTGGTTGATTTTAAACTGAATTAACATACAGACCACAATCAGGATTTATTGTACGCCCAAAAATACAAGACCTGCCTGGAAACAAACTTCTGTACCGATGTAACAGATGTCACAAGGGGAGGTGAACGGCAACACTTAGTTCATGGCATCTGAGGGATTAGCTTTAAGGGTGTGTAAAACCTCCTCTTCAATCTCTTTAGTGAGCTAACTCAATGACTGATTACTGGAAGATTTCACTCAGCACCCAGGCTGCATGACTACAGCTTTACTGAAGTCATATGCAACCAGCATCTCCTTGCATCTGTCCAGGAGCTTCTGAATCACGCTGTTTCTGGTGTCTGGTAAACAGCTGAAGAATCCGTGCATTATGCTGCAGGCAACCGTCAAGCGTGGCTTTCTTCTACAGGCCAGTTGTGGGAAATGCAATCTCTTTGTTCACTATGCTACAGCAAGTTGTGGTTCCAATCACAAAGCATCAGCTCAGAGCTACTCCTCTGTTAGAAAACGCTCTGGATAGGCTGCACATTCACTCCGGAGTCCAGTCACCTGGATAGGCTGCACATTCACTCCGGAGTCCAGTCACCTGGATAGGCTGCACATTCACTCTGGAGTCCAGTCACCTGGATAGGCTGCACATTCACTCAGGAGTCCACAGCAAACGGGTTCAGGGTTCAAGTTCAGGCTATTTGTTTCTCACTGGAAAGGGTTTGAGACAACAGCCCTGGCACTGAAAGGGTTTGTGTACTAGTCACTCCCATATTGTGTATTAGTCACTCCCACATATTACAAGTCAGGCACAACAAAGTGGACAACTGCAATTGTACATACAGTGTCCACATACAATATTCAACACACAATAAATGCATCTTTAAAGTTACATAATTTCCTTCTCATTCCTAACAAACAGTACTGTAGTTTTTTCTACATGCATTTTTCTTGAAAGCACAACTGAAAAAAAGAGCTTGGTCTATATGAACGTGGCAGCTAAAAAGCAGCCACAATTTTTCAGAAGACAAATGATAAAACACAACTTTTAAAAGACTGGGCTTTTCACAAGATAAAATAAACCCAGCGATAGTATGTGAGGGTAAATCTATTTAAGGCTATCTGAGCAATCAACATGCATGACTTTGAGAGTACAGATTACAATTAGAAATGTTTTTTTTTTTTTTTTTTTTTCCTAATTATAAAGAGCCACTACACGCTACACTGAGTAAACTGAAAGTGCATTGGGGAAAACATGTAAATTGCTAGGAATACATCGTGGATGGATTACTCCTCTCCTCATTTCCAAGTACAAAGCTCGCTACACACACGAGCCTGTAAACGTGTCAGGGAATTCACAGATTGCAAGCAGCTTATTTCGAATAGGACAGCACTTGGATCAAAGCCAGACTTGCTCGCGGAACCGGAACACCTGGGCCATTTTGTTCAGTATCGTATCAAATACACAGTTAACTAAAATATGAGGAAGTACAGCAACGCATGATATTGCGACAGAACCGTACGCTTGTTGTATCGTTGTTGCACAAAGCTATTTTACAACACTGCCGAGTCGTATCAGCAGCAGCCGAGTTTGATTTTGGACAACAGCATTATCGAAACTAAGAGGTTCTCTGGTTTCAGAACGCTTTAAATATTCTCAAAATGAACCCAAGCTTCACGCGTTTACACTTACTCGTTTATCATTAGATACCACACTCTCCCTCCCAGTGAGAAATGGAACAGATATATCCTTAACTTACAAACTCGTAATTCTTATCTTCGCTAGACAGCATCAGCATCGAATCCTTGGACCTTTTTTTTATTTTTTTATTTAGTTAACCGTATCTGTTTGTTTTTTTCATGTTGTGACGACGCTCCGGCTTTCTTCATACGTTCCAATCCTCGCTCTAAAGGAAATAGAAGCCTATCGCGTAACTTCAGTTCCGACGCCCTCCCCTTGCCGTACAGCCGCAGTGACCCATAGATCTTATGCTGGGCGCGACTCGTACGGAACGAAACCACAGTGCAGGCCTAACATTAACACGTCCTTGTTTCCATATGCCATATTTAATTCAGGATGTGCACATATTTCAAACACTACGTTATATAGGCAAACTGTTGCATTTTGGTGCCTTTGCTGTTGGTATCATGTTTTGATTGACCATTAAGCGATTAGGTCGAGAGGTATGGAATTGCAGTGATGGTGGAGGTGATCCATTCCTTAGTGGCTGACAATCTCGGCACCATTCAGAAAGATTCATATTAGAGCGAGATGAATGCATCATCTAGTGGCTGCATGAAGACACTGCATACATCCTCATTGGATTGCACTGTGGGCCTACTCGTTTGCATACTGTAACACTGATAAAGAGAACAAAATAGCAAATCTATTAAATGATTAAAAATATATTTTTTTATTTAGCTGACGACTTTATCCAAGGCAACTTGCAGAGACTAGGGTGTGTGAACTATGCATCAGCTGCAGAGTCACTTACAATTACATCTCACCCGAAAGGCAGAGCACAAGGAGGTTAAGTGACTTACTCAGGGTCACACAGTGAGTCAGTGGCTGAGGTGGGACCTCCTGGTTACAAGCCCTTTTCTTTAACCACTGGACCACACAGCCTTCCTAAGTTTTTACAAAGGAGAATATAGACAACATGCCCCACATGTCGACCTGTTCCGATCCAGTTTTAAATAATTTTAGCATAACAGAGGCAGAAGTGTTAAAGGGACTAGGAGCTCTTAAAATAAACAAATCCCCTGGACCGGATGAGATCCTCCCATTAGTACTCAAAGAAATGAAAGAAGTTATTTACAAACCGCTAACCAAGATCATGCATCAGTCTCTTGACACAGGGGTTGTACCGACAGACTGGAGAATTGCAAACGTAATACCGATCCACAAAAAGGAAGACAAAATTGAACCAGGTAACTACAGACCAATAAGCCTGACTTCTATTATATGTAAACTTATGGAAACTATAATAAGATCCAAAATGGAAAATTACCTATATGGTAACAGTATCCTGGGAGACAGTCAGCATGGTTTTAGGAAAGGGAAATCTTGTCTAACTAACCCGCTTGATTTTTTTGAGGATGCAACATCGACAATGGATAACTGCAAAGCATATGACATGGTTTATTTAAATTTCCAGAAAGCTTTTGACAAAGTCCCGTATAAAAGATTAATGAGGGCCAATGGGATGTGTTTAAAGCTCCAGCACCCAATTAACATAAAGGGGCGGAGCTATGCTATAAAAGGACGCCGCGCCGCCAATGATGTGTTGTTGTTACTGTCGTGATTTGATTGTGTTCCAGAAAGCAGTGAAGCAGGAGTTTATGTTGACTCAGAAATGTCTTCAGCTAGACAATGTGGGGAAGCTGTAAAAAAGGCCAACACGATGCTCGGATATATAGTGAAAAGTGTCGAATTTAAATCAAGGGAAGTAATATTAAAACTTTAAGTGCATTAGTAAGACCTCATCTAGAATATTGTGTTCAGTTCTGGTCACCTCGTTACAAAAAGGATATTGCTGCTCTAGAAAGAGTGCAAAGGTTTAAAAGGCATGTCATATGCAGACAGGCTGAAAGAATTGAATCTATTCAGTCTTGAAAAAAGAAGACTACCCGGAGATCTGATTCAAACATTCAAAATTCTAAAACAATGTCGACCCAGGGGACTTTTTCGACCTGAAAAAAGAAACAAGTACCAGGGGTCACAAATGGAGATTAGATAAAGGGGCATTCAGAACAGAAAATAGGAGGCACTTTTTTACACACAGAATTGTGAGGGTCTGGAACCAACTCCCCAGTAATGTTGTTGAAGCCGACACCCTGGGATCCTTCAAGAAGCTGCTTGATGAGATTCTGGGATCAATAAGCTACTAACAACCAAACGAACAAGATGGGCTGAATGGGGCCTCCTCTCGTTTGTAAACTTTCTTATGTTCTTCTTATGTATTGTTACTATAATACAATAAACATATGCTGTTTCACAATCACAACATCATTTTTTTATATAATGTCATAAATATTTTAAAACGCCCATTAAAAATGCTAGATGTCTCTCTAGCTCTACAGTATAGTATTAAATTATAATTTATTATTTATTTCTCAGCAGATTTTTAACATAATGTGAGTATGTATGTATGCATGTATGTATGTACAGTATGTATGTATGTATGTGTGAATGTATGTATGCATGTATAGCCTCTATGCATAACCCTGGAAGTCCTCACCTCGCTCTCTGCTTGCTGTCCTTTCCCTTATTTAGTTATCTCCCTGTTTGTTTTTCTGTTGCCTGGTTACAGTTGACTCACATGATCCTCCTGGTAAACAGAGCTATCTGTAAGGGGAGGAGCTGCTTGAGTCTGTACTCCTGACTGTTCATGAGACCCAAATCAACCAAACACAGGACACTACAACCAGTAGCAGGATTGAACTCCAACACAAAACACAACCCTTTCCATTCATAGAGAATCGGTCCTGGAGCAGCAAGGAGGGTTTTGTGTTTGTTTTCCAGCTCTGAGGAATTTGCGGTTTCTTCTGTTTTCAGAGTTTCTGGCCTCGGAGGAAATGCTCCATTCACACAAAAAAAAAAACTGCAACAAATGAACAAGTCTGGACTGTGGAAAGGTGAGGCTCTTCAGTGTGGAGTGGAAACAGTGAAGGAGCGCATTAGGGCTTTACTTACAGTTTACTGTGTTTCTACTGCTTGATTTGTGTTTCGTGGAATATTGTAACATTTGTCTCTTTACTTACTCAATATCTTGGTATCCCTGAATTAAAAAAAAATATGCTAGATATTTTTGTGAGCAAGACATCTCACAAGTAGAATGGTCTACCAGAATGTTCTCCTTTTTTTTCTAGGAAAGCAGTACAACTGGGGATGTGTATACCCACCTGCGCAGGGCATGGAAACGCATATTAAAAGATTTTGTAAATGTCACTTTCTCATTTCATTGCAGCATAAAACAAGTCGATTCTGTGCAACTAGGAGGGGAGGCAGCACTCTCTGTGGTGATGCAGCAGCATCTTCAGCAATGAGCTCTTACTACATGTGTGCCAGCCCTCCGCATTACCATCCCGGCGCGCTCATGAGCACCAACCCTTACTGGCAGTGGAGGCCAGTGAGGGCAACGGGCCAGGACCACCACTTCCTGCCCCCCATCTACAGCAGCCGGCCTCTCACTCTGGTATCGAATGACTGGGGAGTGATCCAGCAGGGGGGCCAAGTGGAGTACCACCACTTCTACGGGTTTAACCCTTTCAGCACCATGAACCCTCACTTGTACTACCAAAGGCCGTGCATGTACCCTCCTGTCTACCAGGGCTACTGCAGCACCATGCCTGAGCTTCAGAGCAGCGGAGCCTGGCCCGAGGGCTTCACCCTCAAAGGGGAGCTGCGCTGGGGGAAGCTGGAGAGGATCAACGGGGCCCGGAAGGAGGTTCCTGAATTCGTGAAGGATGACCTTCGCAGGGTCTATGGCACCTACCCTAAAACAGACGTAAGCATTACCTACCAGGGAGGGGAGTACCTGGTGAGGGGAGACCCCCGGGTGGGAGAGCAGGAGTACAAGCTGGAGAGGAAGGTCGTCCGTCAGCCAAGCACCCCGAAGGGGACAAGCGTGGCGAGATCGTGGAGAGGAAGAAGAACAAAAGAAGTCGAAGCGTTGACGCAAAGACAGTGTACCCAGAGGCTGCTGTCCCAGCTGTGGGGGTACTGCAGAGGTGCTGCAGGCATGCCACTCAACCCTAGCTCACACACAGGGGCTCCTTTCAGCAGCTTTTCAACTGAAACAGTGAGCAGCAGCTGAAAGGCCTAGGGCCCAGCACAGATTTCAAAATAGTTTTGACAGATTTAAGATTTTTACCTTACGAGACCATATTGAAAATAATTCCCAGCGTTACATGCAGCTGCACACTAACATAAACATTTTATTTTGTGGCACTGTTATTTTGGTGAAAAAATATTTTTTGTGCATCTAAATTATAGTCTAAAACAATTAAAATACAAAATGTGTTTGTAATCTGTTCCATGTGATTGGTGGTTAATTGTTAAACTTGTGGTCTGACTGTGCTGTTAATGTATGGAGATGCATGCTCACAATCAGAAGTAATTATTAGTAAATGGTAACTAGAGTGGAGGTGATTTGCATGTGTTGAACTGTATCCCAGTGCAGTGCCTGTAGCAGTGGCCATGCACCTCACTAATTCCTATGGCACTTCATCGACATGCATTTAACGAAGAGGGTTGAGAGCAGGGTTATCTGTGCAAACAGAACACAGCTCACTGGAAATGAAACAACAAACCTCGAACCTTGAGCTGCGGAGACACACACAAATTACACTGCTTTCCAAGGGACTTTCAGACACAACACGTCAGGCGTTTGCTGCTGTGATTATTTATATTAATGGGAAGTGTATCCCTTTCCAGATTGCTGATTAAACAGGTGCAGGAAACACAACTATGAAGGTAGAGAGCGTGTGCACACACACAGTCTGAGGCACACAGTGTTCGTGTATTGCAGTGCAGTGGTTGCGGTGCGTGTGCACACACACAGTGTTCGTGTATTGCAGTGCAGTGGTTACGGTGCGTGTGCACACACACAGTGTTCGTGTATTGCAGTACAGTAGTTGCGGTGCGTGTGCACACACACAGTGTTCGTGTATTGCAGTGCAGTAGTTGGGGTGCGTGTGCACACACACAGTGTTCGTGTATTGCAGTGCAGTAGTTGCGGTGCGTGTGCACACACACAGTGTTCGTGTGTTGCAGTGCAGTAGTTGCGGTGCGTGTGCACACACACAGTGTTTGTGTATTGCAGTGCAGTAGTTGGGGTGCGTGTGCACACACACAGTGTTCGTGTATTGCAGTGCAGTAGTTGCGGTGCGTGTGCACACACACAGTGTTCGTGTATTGCAGTGCAGTAGTTGCGGTGCGTGTGCATACACACAGTGTTCGTGTATTGCAGTACAGTAGTTGCAGTGCGTGTGCACACACACAGTGTTCGTGTATTGCAGTGCAGTAGTTGCGGTGCGTGTGCACACACACAGTGTTCGTGTATTGCAGTGCAGTAGTGGTAAAGTCAGGATGCTGCTGTGGAGAAGATGTTTGCTGGTGAGTCGAGGCATCAAGAATCCTGCACTGTCACTACAGCCCTGCAGCTGCAACTTTTATCTGTGACTTCACACCATATTCACAAAGCCTGTCCTCTGCAGTTTTGCACCATTCTGCGATGCTACCAGTATGTTGTTTTATTTGGAAAATAAGAGCTCTGTAACCCACATGCAATAAAACAGGTTATGGCACTACATTGTTTGTATATTTTTTTGTATTACTTTCTCAACATGTTTATTCTCAACATTTGATTTGCGAAAATGAGAGATCGCTCCCAAAGATAAGAGTCTTCGACAAACACGTCTTGCCGTTTATTGTATTGAGCTCTGTGTTTGCTTTTAGTGTCCGGTTGTTTCAAAGAAGCTGAAGAATTTATTTGAATGTAATTATTTTCCTGTAAAGATAAAGTGTTTTCTGTTTTCTGTTTGTCTTCCTTCCAGCAGTACGACAGCCTTATCAGCTCTCTATCATTGTAGCGAGGTTGAGTCAAGAGGCGTGTATGTGCACAGTCGAAAGGGGTGTGTCCATTATCGAGCTCTCAGAATCTGCGGTGCACTACAGATACACAATCTCTTCAGTATGTCTGAACCTGAGATACAGAGATTTACCAAGGGAGTGTCAATATGACGCAGGTCTTCACATGCTGGGATTAATCAAGGCAATGGCGTTTTTATTACACACCTCATGCCCTTCAAGTAGTAAAATCAACAACTTCCACAAGCCAACTGTTCTGGTAGGAATGGCTGTCTTTAAAAAAAACGATATTTTTCCTCTTAACTTTCCAAATTTTTTTTGCATGTACAATTTTGTTTCTACCATTTTCTTGAAAATGTATCACTGAAACCAGCATTGAAGAATGTGGTTTTACAACAGTTTTAATAACATAAAGAGATTCCCAAGTTAAAATGATGTCATACCAGTACCGGTAAAAGAACCTGATGACTAAACTTCCTTTCAGTTTTAATAGAAATCCCTTTCCACAGCCATGCACAGTACACATGTAAATAGAGTAAGAAAGTGCAGTCCTCTTTGAGCGTGCCGTGTTAGCAGAACACACCCATTTGTTCTGTGGTGTGGCGTTCAATACAATTTTCCTAAGGTTTGGCGTTATGATAATCAGATGCTGATGCATTGTAAGCCACTGTATCTGTTGATAGGAGGAGGCTGTGTGGTCCAGTGGTTAAAGAAAAGGGCTTGTAACCAGGAGGTCCCCGGTTCAAATCCCACCTCAGCCACTGACTCATTGTGTGACCCTGAGCAAGTTACTTAACCTCCTTGTGCTCCGTCTTTCGGGTGAGATGTAATTGTAAGTGACTCTGCAACTGATGCATAGTTCACACACCCTAGTCTCTGTAAGTCGCCTTGGATAAAGGTGTCTGCTAAATAAACAAATAATCATTCTGGACTCAACACACCCCAGTTTCATCACATCGCTTTATGCTTTTCTTGGTTCCATCAGCCCTTATTTAACCAGTATGTGTGAAGTATACAGCTTCTCCCAGTCAGGTATTTAACCAGTGTGTATTGTATATGTGTGAAGTATACAGCTTCTCTCAGTCAGGTATTTAACCAGTGTGTATTGTATATGTATGAAGTATACAGCTTCTCTCAGTCAGGTATTTAACCAGTGTGTATTGTATATGTATGAAGTATACAGCTTCTCTCAGTCAGGTATTTAACCAGTGTGTATTGTATATGTATGAAGTATACAGCTTCTCCCAGTCAGGTATTTAACCAGTGTGTATTGTATATGTGTGAAGTATACAGCTGCACAGTTTGCTGCATGCCTGCACAGAGGATATTGTGAGGCTGATTGCTTTAAAGAGAAACAATGCGACCACAGATGAGCCTGGAGCCAGTGAGGATGGATTAGATGAGCAGATTACTGAGAGGTTGGTGTGTATGTCTCTGATAATCAGCTGAAGGAAGCTCAGAGGATGGAGCTCATATCTCATAGGGTAGCATATCGTCTTCTATGCCTGGCTGGGTAATCCTATGTTGTCTATTCATGTACACACAGATATAGTACATACATAAATCACATACTGTGTGTACCAGGATATTAACATGCTTATTTTTCAGTATGCATGCAACTGCTTACATTGATATTTCTGTACATGCAAAATGACGACTGTAATAATGTGATAGACATGTGTGAAGATATAAAATGTGTTTATTTCTTTCACATTATTTACAAGATCATACAGAGTACAGTAAACGTGGAGCTGGCTGGCCCAGAATCTGCTTGCCTCTGAAGTACCGAGCTTCAAGAACTGAACCCAGATGGGTTTGAGGAAATCAACCATCTATGGAATTCAGTTCTCAGAGCCAAGCACTCCCACTCCTCCAAAACAACACGAAGAGCCCTGAAAAAAAAGGGGTATCCTGTTACTAACATTATAAAAGCAGCTGCTTTAAATGAGAGTGACAACGAAAGACTCATAGCTACTGATATTCACTTTATCTTGCACTGCAGTGTCATGCTGTCCAGTATCTCCCCTTGACTCTAATACACTGACATGGCTGTAAAGCGTGTGTTTGTTGAAACATGTTTATTTATTACATTGTATTTTACTCTATAATGCAATAGTAATGCAAGTATCACAGCCATGCATAATTGGAGCATTTAATTGATGTAGCCACTAGCTGACACAGCCAGAAGCAGCTCAGCGAATGGAATATTGTGCTGTTTTTATAACAACACCATATTGTCAAACACTCATGGATAATAACAATTATAAGGTCAACTTTGAACTTACAATATGAAGCAGCCGTGTAGCCTCGATGAGTTCTCCTTGGTTAAAGAAAGGGTAGTCGGGTATTTTAACTTGAACAGGTTACACAGATGACAGACACACTGGGATGCTTACAGTATGTACTGCAGTTTTCTTTACTTTGGACTCTGCAGCTCAGTGTTGTTTTTCAATACATTGGTAGCCAGTGATGAAGTGGAAAACTCCACACATTTCAATGGTAGAATAGAAACTCTACACGTGTGTATCACAGAAATGAGTGAGAGTGCGCATCACTGCTGTTAACCACAGAGACAGGCTCTTCAGCGGTGTGAAGGTCTATATGAACATTGAAGTTTGCTGAGTCAGCAAGAACATGCTTAAAATAAGAGCTCCTATGAAGCACAGTGATGCTGTGAGACTGAGTCACTGTCTCATTGTGCTGAGCAGTAAGGGTGGGGTTGCCACTAAAAGTAAACAATTCTAGCTTCACTGCAGTAAAAGCTACATACACACACACACAGTATCACTGCAGTCAACGCATACACACACACACACACACACACACACACAGTATCACTGCAGTCAAAGCATACACACACACACACACACAGTATCACTGCAGTCAAAGCATACACACACACACACACACACACACAGTATCACTGCAGTCAAAGCATACACACACACACACACACACACACACACACACACAGTATCACTGCAGTCAAAGCATACACACACACACAGTATCACTGCAGTCAAAGCATACACACACACACACACACACACACACACAGTATCACTGCAGTCAAAGCATACACACACACACACACACACACACAGCATCACTGCAGTCAAAGCATACACACACACACACACTATCACTGCAGTTTTTTCTGTTTTTGCTGAACTGCGGATTGCTAAAGGTATAGTCACTGCTTTTAATCTGCAGTTTTCTTTTCTATAGCTGTCTCAGTCTGGTACAATTTGGAACATGAATAATGAGTAATGTTGATTTCATAAACATTCAACAAAACCTACTCTAACTACATTGTATAGGTTAAATGTCCACAGTTCTTTAATATCATAAAGAAAGAGAATGAGCAAAATTCACATCAGTATTCACAACTGTGGCAAATAAAATCTACTGCCACCTAAAGCATTCTTGTGGCATTGCGATAGAACCCCCCCCCCTCCCCCACAAATAAAACCACTCAAATATTATAATATTATTATTTTTCCACTTTACAGTGTGACAATATTAACTGAGACATGAGCTTATTGAGTTCAATTTGCAAACAATGGCATCTAAAAGATGCTGTTTATATTACATTTCTGGGAGTCTGGTGTAGCAAGTAAATAGAGCTATTTTAATTATGTCTGCAAAATATTAAGACCAAGCTGCTACATTCCAGAACATTGGATATCCAATCACGGTCCTGGACAGCTAATCCATTCCACGTTTAACAGGTAAAATGAACTCTGTAACTACAGGGTCTGGATGGAGGTTTACTTGGTTCAATGAAACAATGTAGACCAGGGTTGGAACAAAGACCAGGACTGGAAGAATCAGCTTTGCCCACTCCGGCTCTATACCGATCCAGAACTTCAAACAGCCTTTTTACACTGAAACAGTTTAACACTAAAAGGAAACTTCTAAGTTTCAGCAAGGGACAGTTAGAGTATTGGTCTGAGCAGTTTCTTTCTAGTTTTTGAGAGCCAAGATGAATATGCACTTTTCTAGCATTGAGTAACCTTACAGATAGATACCAGTACTGGGCTGCAGTGTGGAGAGAGTTCATGCCATCCTCAGAAGGAAACAGAAAGGGTGTACACTGGGTTAGATGCCTTTACATTTATCTGAATACTATATTGTATAAACAGGATGTATTTTTAGTTCTAAAGAAAATGTTTGTAAATGTTTAAAACATGCACCATCCTTTACTGAATATACATGAGAACAGGAGTTTGATTTCCAATGGCATGTGCTAACAGACTGTGCTAAGATAAGGCAGGATGGTGAGGTCCTGCCAGGACTGAAAGAGTTCAAACACTTTGTAATTGTGATCCTGAACAGACCCACTAATCAACCACATGAACATTCGATTCCTTCTCAAGTATTAAACAAGGGGGACTCACCCAGCGCTGCAGCATGAAATCCTATCCTCCTTCCGTGGCAGCTTCACTGACTCTCATCCTATCCTCCTTCCGTGGCAGCTTCACTGACTCTCATCCTATCCTCCTTCCGTGGCAGCTTCACTGACTCTCATCCTATCCTCCTTCCGTGGCAGCTTCACTGACTCTCATCCTATCCTCCTTCCGTGGCAGCTTCACTGACTCTCATCCTATCCTCCTTCCGTGGCAGCTTCACTGACTCTCATCCTATCCTCCTTCCGTGGCAGCTTCACTGACTCTCATCCTATCCTCCTTCCGTGGCAGCTTCACTGACTCTCATCCTATCCTCCTTCCGTGGCAGCTTCACTGACTCTCATCCTATCCTCCTTCCGTGGCAGCTTCACTGACTCTCATCCTATCCTCCTTCCGTGGCAGCTTCACTGACTCTCAAATCCTGCAGCTGAGTGCTGGACTCTTAAATACCTGACGCTGCTACTTACTCACTGCTCTCTCTCACTCCCCGAGTTCTGCCCTTGTTCCTGGCTCCCCCTGTCACTTCCCAGTAATCTCTCACTCCCCTAGTCCTGCCCTTGTTCCTTGGCTCCTCCTCTGTCACTTCCCAGTAATCTCTCACTCCCCGAGTCCTGCCCTTGCTCCCTGGCTCCCCCCGTCACTTCCCAGTAAGAAGGAAGGGGTAGGAGGCAGCCTCTCGCCCCCACACTGCTGAATCAATACAGAGGAGTTCCGATGAAACCCAGCTGACTGGCTCTGCCCCCAATTCTCATAAAGGAATAAGAAAAATATATATTGTTTTGTTCAGGGAAGAACAAGGAATTCCCCTTATTGCTCAAGCGCAGCAGAGAGCAGACAGGCAGACAGCGCCGTGCTCTCAAGAACAGGCATGAGTAACAGTCAGATAAGTGGCTAACCTCATTTTCTACGAAACTGAGGAAGAAAAGAAAAGAAACCCCCGGAGGCACGTATCACCCACAGGATTAGTGCTTGAAAAAAAATGCGGATTCATCTTTGTGGCTCAGTTAGAAAGGTTAAAAATGAAGAAAATGTATAAGTATAGTGCTGCCTTTGAACCACCAAAATAAAATGTGCAGTCAGCCTAGACAAGCATGGCAAACCCTAGTGCATGCTACAGTAAAGTGTGGTACAGTATACAGAAGAAGAAACATGGGGGAGCTGGGTTACAGTGCAAACCAGGGAGTCACACTGTACTATAGTGTTTTTATTTTAAAAACTCAATTGAGCGACCTCTTTTAGAAGGAGGTTCGTTAGGGTTAGGGTTATATGCACAGGGGTAGGGAGTAGCCCATCACACTGTACTATAGTGTTTTTATTTTAGAAACGCAATTGAGCGACCTCTTTTAGAAGGAGGTTTGTTAGGCAGCATAGCAGGTGGATGTTCTGTCCTCGAGCACACTATGATATTAGTAGGGTTCTAATGGCGCCGCTGTGTTTTCCAGTGTTGTCACTGATAAAAGTTCACATTGTAAAAACAAAGCAAAGCACAGTTAAGGCACAAATAATCCAGCCATGTTAAAGAGCAAGCAGGCAAAGAAAAATATGATAAAACACGACTGATTTACCATGGGGAAGCAGAGCAAATGCTGAGTAGAAGCATGGGGAAAGCATGGGAAACAATACAATGCACATACAAACTGACCAACTTCTATGAAAGAAGAGGTATTGAAGGAGGAGGAAATGGGATCACACCATGCGGAAGCCAAGACGGACAGACAGACTGACGGACAGGATAGCCTCCATACACCCCAGGATTCTGACACAGCTTGTCAGTGACTTGGGCTAAAGACTGATCATCCCAAGTGATAACACAATGGGATAAGTGGTTTCACTGGATAAAACAGTCTGATTAGATAGATCAGAACATGTAGAAGGAAATATTCTATCCTCAATAAAACACTGTCTTTGGCTGGCAATCAGAACACACTGCAATATACTGTAAATTCTGAATTATTTTCATTTTTTGCATGTTTTTTTCAGCCATTAGTTCTCAATCGTTTAAGGAGAGTGAACGTTACCAGCTCCCCCTACTTCTCCTGTTTGCCTCCTGCTAGCTGCTTTGCATGATAATCTTCAAATCAGATCAATGGGATTTCTAAGAAAAACCCACACAGAGACTGAATTCTGTACAGCATGACACACCAGCATGTTTGAATATCTGTTTTGTATGGGAATGAGAGAGAAAGATCTTGGAGTTTACAAGATGCCCACACGTTAGTTCCTGTGACTGCTTGAAGGGTGCTTCGTTAGAAATGGACCTCTAACAGTAATACGCAGTTTAATACAAGTCATGGTTACATTGGCATAACAAACCAATTAGTCAAACCAGGGGCAGTCCGTTACATAGAACACATTGCTGGTGTTTAGAAACTCTGAACACATTTCAAGAGTTCAACACAAAGATCTGGACCCAGCTCTGTCATCTGCTGCTGGAAACTGACACAAATCTGCCCATTTCACTCTCTGCTTTGTGGTGTGTGTGTTTTTTTTGTGTGTGTTATGTAAAGATCCATGTCTCTATATCTGTATAAAAACACATTTGATACAAGTAGCTTAGCCTGGCCAGCCCTGCTATCTGTTCAACACACTTCTGTATATTATTGACAGCAGCTGCTGGTTGAGCTAGCTCAGCGGGTTCCATTACAATCTCTTTACTACACAGTATTAAAGGCACCTGTTTGTGGTCTTCTCTCCTAAATGAATATCTTTGCTGGGATTTCCTATACTGCTGGGTGCCCAGTAAGAAGTTAATGAATGTGTTCCAATTCCCAACTGTAAACTGGTCACCAGCGGTGGCTGGAATTATCAGCAATTAAAATGATACATTGTAATGTGGGAACTAAACTTTGTACCAGTATTATCCGATTATGGAATATTTTTTTTTTAATCAGGGAGAACGCGTTTGGATCACAGGATCATTTTCTATAGCACAGGTTGTAAAATACAAATATAAACAACCAATATTCTATTACTGTTATGTATCAGAAAGGCACTGTAATAATAGAAACGAACATCGTGAGACAGTCAACCTGCTATCTATCCATTACATTTCGCGTCATTATTAAATCATCTCTCATGTTCAGTTTCACAAACTAACGGTTAGGACAGCACCATGCATAAGCGACGACATAATACATCTGCCAGCGAGCACACAATGAACAAGGCTTGTTCGAACACAGCGAGTCAGAGCCAAAAAAGCCAGTATGAGTCAAATGCATCGTGGGGTTGTGGAAAACATTGAATGTGAAGCAGGGGTACTGCAATGTGCAACACTCCTAATGCGGGGGGAAAGGGTTTGAATTGAATTTAATATTTTACAAATCCATTTTTCAATAATGTACTTTTGGTTCAGAAATATATTTTATGTCAAAGGATTTGAAAACTGTAACAGATTTGTTAAGTAAACGTTTTTGTTTTTTTTGTTGTATATTATTTATTTCTTAGCAGGCGCCCTTATCCAGGGCGACTTACAATTGTTACAAGATATATCACATTATTTTTTACATACAATTACCCAATTATACAGTTGGGTTTTTACTGGAGCAATCCAGGTAAAGTACCTTGCTCAAGGGTACAGCAGCAGTGTCCCCCACCTGGGATTGAACCCACAACCCTCCGATCAAGAGTCCAGAGCCCTAACCACTACTCTAATAATAATAATAATAATAATAATAATAATAATAATAATAATAATAATAATAATAATAATAATAATAATGCCTGAAGTACTATTAGTTTTGTTCATTTAATTATACGTGAACATTTGTAACATCAAATTTCTCTTTTTCGTTAATAAATTCCAAAATTCTGCATGAAAAGATGACTGGCTGTAGATGCATAATGTTAACTAGTATACACTGCAATAATATACATTTTTTTTGTTAGACTACTTACACTTTACAACGCATTGCTTTTTTGCCCTGTCCAGATGACGAGGAGGATAGACTTCTCATTGTGAATCTACCGCTCTAGCCTTCGCGAGGCTGAGTTCTATGTTCCTTGGCAGGTGAAAAAAGGAGGAGCGGAATCATGTAAAAAAAAAAACATGGCGACCGCGGTGAATATTCGCGAGCTGGATTACACAGGCGGGAAACTGCATAAGTGATTTCACAAAACGCAGTACCCCAAATTATACACGTAAATAGAGGGGTACCATGCCTGAGACAAAGTGAACTGGACTCTGTGTAATGATGAAAGACAGGAAGCCGCTGGCACTTGCGGGAGGGTAAGTCAGAGCGATGACTTTTCTTCTTTAGTGAAGTTTTATGTATCTATTATTTTCTGTGTATTGTTTTGTAACGTCATTAATAACGTCCGAAAATACTTTTGAACTGACAGTTATTCTATTCTCTCTGTGAAAATGACACGTTTCTCACTAAATCTTGATGATCTGATTGAGCGATAAAACAAACCTAGCTTGTGTTTAGGGCACTGCCTGACCGTGTTGAATCTTGTCTTGAGGTAAACGTAAAGCAGTCCTTACCCAACCCCGGCTCATGTGATCTAAGATTGCAACAGATCATTTCAAGTTGTCTTATTAAGTATGTTTAATATTGTTAATGGGCGTGACCTAAGTTTGCAACATATTTGTAAGTCGACTTATTTAACTGTTCCATGAAATTATTATTAATATAATTATTAATAATGGACGTGATCTAAGTTTGCAAGGTATATGTTCAAGTTGACTTATTTAACTATGTTTCATGAAATTATTAATTATTATATGACGTACCGGTACCTTAAAGCATTGTTTCTTGTGTTGGCTTGCATATAAGGAGACATCTGACTACAACGTGTGCAGAATGTGGTTTTTATTTTACGGGTCAGTGAATTTCATAAGTATATACTGTATGTGTATTATTATTATTGTTATTATTATTATTATTATTATTATTATTATTATTATTATTATTATTAGTTTATTTAGCAGACGCCTTTATCCAAGGCTACTTACATAGACTAGGGTGTGTGAACTATGCATCAGCTGCAGAGTCACTTACAATTACGTCTCACCCGAAAGACGGAGCACAAGGAGGTGAAGTGACTTGTTTAGGGTCACACAGTGAGTCAGTGGCTGAGGTGGGATTTGAACCGGGGGCCTTCTGGTTACAAGCCCTTTTCTTTAACCACTGGACCACACAGCCTTCTATGTGTAGTACGTACATACTTGTATGGGTTAGTGAATTTCTTTAGCATATACTGTATGTATAGTATATGTATGTACATACTTGCTGGTGGCTGGCTTGTCTACAGTATTATATAAAATGAAACCGAAGCCTCACAAACAGTTGCTTTCTGTGTGTCGTTGACATCCACTTTGTAGTGTATTCCTCCACCCCTCCTGCTCTGTTCAAGGCCTGTGCCAGTGTGGAGTGCATTCCTCAAGCCCTGTGCCAGTGTGTAGTGCATTCCTCCACCCCTCCTGCTGTGGTCAAGCCCTGTGCCAGTCTGGAGTGACATGCAGAGTGTAGAGCATTCCTCCACCCCCGTGCCAGTGTGGAGTGCATTTCTCCACCCCTCCTGCTCTGGTCAAGCCCTGTGCCAGTGTGGAATGCCAGCTCTGAGTTTGTGAGAAAAGAGAGTCGTGTCTGTCTGCCAGACTGGGTTACTTTTTACTTTGGAATTTAGGTCACCAAAAATAAAATAAAAAGTTAGTACTGCAGTTTGAAAATGCTAAGATGTAAATACAATTAATTTCTCCAGCTGTGGAAATGAAAACATGACCTGCATAATATAGTAACTAGATAATCTAGTAGAACACAGGCTGCAGTCCCCAGAGACAGTGTATGTTTTAAACCACCAGGAGCCAGGCAGGCAGGAGCCAGCAGCACAGAGCCACATCCTTTCCACTTCCTTCCTTCCTTCCTTCTGCAGTTGGTAGTGTTGCTGGGGGCTCAGAGCAGTCCGTAGTGTTAGTGCATGTGGATTTCTGTAAGCTGTGTGCTTTATCTAATGCAGAACTCTTTGCATGCTGTTTAATCATTGGTTCCAGAAATTGCCACTGCTGCTGATTGGCTAGGAGGAAAGCGCAGGTTCAGTGCTCTACTGTGTTTATATATTTATAGAGAGAGACTACATGAAATATAACACGAGGAGTCAGAGCTGCTTCAAATAGCTGACTGTCTAATTTCAACATGCTTATGTTTTAGTTGTAGTCAGAAAATAAAGCCACATGTAGCTGGAACTCTCTTTGGAACAGTAATGCTCCTCCATTTTATTTCATGTGGTCGCTTCATGTACCCTCTTGCTGTTGCATGCAGTGAAGAGGCTTTCCTATCATCTTTTTGCTGGTGTGATTGGCACATCGTTGTTCTCTTTGCTGGTGTAATCGGCACTTCATTGTTCTGTGTGTAGAAATAAAAAAAATTGAAAAATTGCATGGCCTGGCACAACTGTGGGATTTAGGTGTGCTCACAGGTTTTTCAATGAGCACAGGTATTGAGTTTGTGTGGGGGTGAGTGACCTTTCTGGGGTGGAGAACAGACTCCCATTGCATAGCCGTCTACTCTGTTCCTGGTTTTAATGAGTTTAATAAAGTATCATCTTAGCTAGTTACCTATATTCTCTTCGTGATGTTTGCAGTCCCTTTGAGCAGCTCAGTTCTGCTGCTCTAATACTGCCAGGCTGTTTGACCATGTGACTGTGCTGCCTGATCACATGACACTGCTCTCACTGCACACAGCTGCACACAGAGCTCATTGTCTGGGGAGCACCTGGCTAACTCCATGAATGAATGCAAGGGGCTCCTCCTTCATTGAGTGTGGATGTTTATATGCAGGGCTCACTGTGGAGAGAGATGATTGCAAACACATTCTCACCTGGGAATAGACATCAGTAGCTTTCTTCATTCGCTCAACAGGACCCTTTATACTGCTGCTAATGCGAATACCAGTTAAAAAGAGTTTGCTTTGTACACCCTTAACAGATTGTTTAAAAATGAGTACTGGGATTCATATTTGGGGCTAAGATTATGGATTTGATTTCACTCTGTGATACTGCTGTACACTTTGTTTTAATGACGCTCTTCTCTAGACAGTTTTAACAGTGATTGTTTTGGTATTCATGTTATCTACATTTTTCATTCAACATTCAAAACGTCTTGTTTTTGCTCTGTCATTTGTTTATCAGTTTGTTTGCACAAAACTAATTTTGCCCGACATGAGAAGAAGTGATCCTGAATCTGATTTTGTTTCTTTTCCAGTAATCAAGCTATTACACGTTTCTTCAGCCCAAGCTGTGATCCAGGTATGTTATAATTTGAATCTAAAGAGGCTGATTCTTGTGGCGCTGAACCTTGTCTTCATTTGTTTTGTATTGTACAGTTAGGGTGTTTAGATGTACTGCTGTTTGGTCATACAGTGGATGGAGGTGATGATTTGTGTTAACATTCATAAACTACACTGTCTGCAGACCGAGCCCTTTCATCCTTGCATGCAAAGTGCAATTTAATATAATAAACAGATGGTGCAGCTCTGTGATAGATTGCCAAACGTCAGCATTTGTTCGTATACCCTTTCTCTATCTTGCAGGTCTTGATGTTGTGTTTCTTTGTTTCCGATTAGTGTTGTGCAATACCTCAGTTAGAGAGTATCGAAACGATACCATGCACAGTATCATGATATTCAGTACTATCGCGATACTTTGGATCTTATGTCCATTACATGTTAAATGGCTGCCAAATTCCTAAATGTGTGTGTGTGTGTGTGTATATATATATATATATATATATATATATATATATATAAATTACACAAACACACACACACACACACACACACACACATCTATATATAATTATATAATTTCTGCTGAAAACAAGTTCCAGTGCATTCAAAGGTCATTGCCACTGACTGTAAAATGTAAATAAAACTGGTAAGAAAGCACAACGCTGTGTAAAAGACACCATTCAGGGCTTGAATTTCATTTTTGTGTGCTGGGGATTTTCCCCTATGCTGCAGCCAATGGGGAATTCCAAAATTTTAGGGGGAATGGCAAAGAAAAAAGGCACTTTTGCATATAAAAAACATATATATATATATATATATATATATATATATATATATATATATATATATATATATATATATATATATATACAGTACTGTGCAAAAGTTTTAGGCAGGGTGAAAAATGCTGTAAAGTAAGAATGCTTTCAAAATAGACATGTTAATAGATTATATTTATCAATTAACTAAATGCAAAGTGAGTGAACAGAAGAAAAATCTAAATCAAATCCATATTTGGTGTGACCACCCTTTGCCTTCAAAACAGCATCAATTCTTCTAGGTACACATGCACAAAGTCAGGGATTTTGTAGGCATATAGTCAGGTGTATGATTAAACAATTATACCAAACAGGTGCTAATGATCATCAATTCAATATGTAGGTTGAAACACCATCATTAACTGAAACAGAAACAGCTGTGTAGGAGGAATAAAACTGGGTGAAGAACAGCCAAACTCGGCTAACAAGGTGAGGTTGCTGAAGACAGTTTACTGTCAAAAGTCATACACCATGGCAAGAATGAGCACAGCAACAAGACACAAGGTAGTTATACTGCATCAGCAAGGTCTCTCCCAGACAGAAATTTCAAGGCAGACAGGGGTTTCCATATGTGCTGTCCAAGCTCTTTTGAAGAAGCACAAAGAAACGGGCAACGTTGAGGACCGTAGACGCAGTGGTCGGCCAAGGAAACTTACTGCAGCAGATGAAAGACACATCATGCTTACTTCCCTTCGCAATCGGAAGATGTCCAGCAGTGCCATCAGCTCAGAACTGGCAGAAAACAGTGGGACCCTGGTACACCCATCTACTGTTCGAGAAGTCTGGTCAGAAGTGGCCTTCATGGAAGACTTGCGGCCAAAAAGCCATACCTCTGACGTGGAAACAAGGCCAAGCGACTCAACTATGCACGAAAACACAGGAACTGGGGTGCAGAAAAATGGCAGCAGGTGCTCTGGACTGATGAGTCAAAATTTGAAATATTTGGCTGTAGCAGAAGGCAGTTTGTTCGCAAGGGCTGGAGAGCGTACACGAATGAGTGTCTGCAGGCAACAGTGAAGCATGGTGGAGGTTCCTTGCAAGTTTGGGGCTGCATTTCTGCAAATGGAGTTGGGGATTTGGTCAGAATTAATGGTCTCCTCAATGCTGAGAAGTACAGGCAGATACTTATCCATCATGCAATACCATCAGGGAGGCATCTGATTGGCCCCAAATTTATTCTGCAGCATGACAACGACCCCAAACATACAGCGAAAGTCATTAAGAACTATCTTCAGCGTAAAGAAGAACAAGGAGTCCTGGAAGTGATGGTATGTTCACTCACTTTGCATTTAGTTAATTGATAAATATAATCTATTAACATGTCTATTTTTGAAAGCGTTCTTACTTTACAGCATTTTTTCACACCTGCCTAAAACTTTTGCACAGTACTGTGTGTGTATGTGTATATATATATATATATATATATATGTGTGCATATATATATATATATATATATATGTGTATATATATATATATATATATATATATGTGTATATATATATATATATATATATGTGTATATATATATATATATATATATATATATATATATATATATATATATATATATATATATATTCCTGCATCATCATTCACACCGGTGTTGCTTTAAAATAAGCTGTTTTCAGAGACCTAACACAGCTGTTCATCACTGTGAGACAGAGCACTCTCCATTGCTTTTGCCATTGCCTGACATGAAGTTTTTGCATGCAGCAGAAGAAAAAAAAATAAAAAACACTTTTCCAAAAAAGTCGTGTTTGGTCACTGCTATATATATTATAATCATAGATGGCTAAAAACAAAACACACACTGCACCATTGAACCTCCATATTAAATGAACATGTGGGGGTGGGGAGTTGAGCTTCTGAGCTTTCCAACAATCCCGCCCCTTTCAGTCAAGCTGCTACAACGACGGAGCAATAGACTCAAAACGAAACCTGAGCTGTGAACTCTGTCACATGACGAGAGGCTTAAATTCAGGCAGTCATAGTTCTGGCTAGAAAGCCCAGAGTCTGTACTTTTAAATCTTCGGTGCGCTGGTGCCCCAGAACGAATGGGGCTGAGTTTTAAGAGTTAAAGCGAAAGTCACCGTTTGCAAACAGCACCTGGATAGACTTAATATCGTTTTTTTTTTTTTTTTTTCAAAACTGTTTACTTACTGCAGCTTACTGAGTTTCTATAATGCTTAAAGATAGCGGCCGAGAAACGCGTACAAGAGAATAAAGTCTCGCGGCACTTGAAGTATCCGGCACTACTTTTACTTATTTATTTATTTTAACCAGAACTACTCAGAATGCAGCTCATAGTGCTTTCGTCGCTGACACCCACTTCTTTAGAGATTGTTGTAGCGTTTCAGCATTCTGAATTGGGTGAAAAATACAGTAGCTTGGTGTCTTAAAATATCTCTGCGGGATTTTCCTGCACTGAAAGTTGCAGATATGCGGGAGCAACTTGGAAAATGTGCGATTCCCTTGATCCCGCGCTGAAATTCAAGCCCTGACAGCTATTCACTGCACACATGACTACAATTCACATCGTTTCACCTCTGGGCTTCTCTTTACATTTTCTCTGCAGCAGCACGCAAACTTTAGAAAAAGGAGCACAGATATATGGCAAGTGTGTCTTTTTTCCATTAGGCTTTTCTGCTGTCCAGGAAACCCGTAAGCTGGGGTGCCCTGGAATAAAACTAATGCAAGTCTGCTTTTTCTTTGTTGTCTTATTTGTGTTCTTTTGTGGAAGTTGTGACGGTTTGCTTGGTCTTCCCCAGTTAAAGACCGCCTTGTGCTTGGATCCCCCAAGCAGCACTGCAGTGATGCTAAAACAAGCGGTCGGTCTCGCTGCAGCCCTGCGGCGAAGCCGGGCAGCGGAGTATCCATGCCTCCCCCCGTGAAGCACAAGAGCAAACCTGCTCTGCCAATGCAGAAGACTCAGGACAGGAACCCTGTCCTGGAGGCCTTTGCCAGGGCTGCCAGCTGGGAAAAAGCAGGGAGTCCGAGCAGAGGGATCAGCCGGAGTCACACACACATCCCCATGCCCAGCGTGGTGGTGAAGAAGCTCTGTCCCACCTCCCTCAGCTTCTCCTCCTTCATGCTGGGCAGTGACGACTCCACCAAGAAGAAGTCTGTCTCTAGAAACAGCACGGCCCCTCGCGTGAAAAGCAGCAGTCTTGCTTGTGATGAAAGGAAAGGGTCCCAGGATGGAGACACGAAGCCCCGCCAGGCGCTTGATTTCCACTCCCCAGACAGCAGTCCCTCTGGCAGCCCTCCCTCCACCCCCTGGAAGACTCAGTCAAGGCTGCACAGCCCGGAGTTTCAGCAGACGCTGCAGAATTACAAGAAGCAGAGGGAGATGAAGAGGCAAAGGCTGGACCAATCACAGCACACAGTACGACTCACTTGTACTTTATGACCATATTTAGAAATGGTTCCTGGCTCCCAGAGGGGTCCTTTACAGCTGACAAGTTCACAGTTTTGATTGCTTCGTCTGTCCACGTGTTTTCAGGTCTTCGTGAAGTACCTTGAGTTTGTAAACAGGACAGTAAGGAACTAGACAGTAAGAAATATGTTTTCACACAAGTCTTAAAACGGTGGACACATGACCCATTCAAAACTGTGAACTTACCAACACTGCCTTCTCCTTGCAACAGCAAGAGTAGCAGCCAGGAACCAACTGCAGGGCTTCAATTGGTGTGCCCTTAACATCCCCATATCGGTGTGGGTAAGAAAAGAGACATTTAATGACCTCAACCAAGCAAATAAACAGGGAGTCTTGATTTGGAACCGTTGTCTTAAATTGTATAATAATGTTCTCTGCTCTCAAATTACAGGTTAACAAGTCTTCTGAATGCCAGCGATCAAATCCGGTCTGTTACAAATCGCCAGGTAAATGAGCTTGCAGTCTTAATAATAATAATAATAATAATACTAATAATACTAATACTAATGATGAAGGTGGTGGTAATGAAACGGCGTGTAGCTGGAGATCGAATGATGAGATCGCTGTCCTTTCCCCTTGTTCTAGGCTCGTCCCAGCTCTGTAACATGACGAACCCGAAGGCAGTGCCGCTTGTAAACAAGTCCTCCAGCCAGCGTAAGGCTCAAAAGAGTTTGTGTTATTCACCTGACTCTCAAAGCAGGCACATGAGCCCAGGGAAGAGGAAAAGAGATCTGGACGAGGAGGATGGGAGGGTGAAAAAAAAACCCTTCCCTCAGGATCCTGGCAAACGAGCGACCAGCGCTAGCAGGGTCCAGAAAGAGAGCCCCGAGGCTGTCCGACACAGTGTCCTGCAATCACACAGCAAGGAGGGGAAAGAGGCTGCTGGGCCCAAAGCTAACTGCTTGCCTGCACAGGAGAAGCGCTTGGAGCTGCAGCGTGCGTCTTCATCATCCTCCTCCTCCTCCTTCTCCTTCTCGTTCGACTCTTGGAATAGCCGTCTGGCTGAGTGCACAGGAGTAAACGAGAAGCCCAACACCCATCCTTTGCATTCTGAAACCATTAAACACAAAGCTAAAACCATTGACGGAATTGAATTTAAAATGACTAACTTGAACAATGCTGACCTCTCTCCCAGGGAGGAAGGTCCCCCGCGGCAAGCTGAACTTGAGAATGGAGATTCTTCTGTCTCCGATCTCTCTGTGTCTAGCGCTGAGAGGGCCTTGGGCTTAACGGCTAGAAAAAACGTCAACACCACTGAAGTTTCCCATAAAAGTGGTACATTGTCTCCTGTATTGGGAACACCAGAGAGAACCGAAGGGAGCTCTCCCACTTTAGCTGAGAGCAGCACTTTGCCATCGCCCCCATTCAGGGAGGGGACTCCTGGTGGAGGTTCCTGTTCTGATGTCAGGGCCATGGTCCCGAGCCCAGGCTCCCCGGCAGCAGCCTCAGAGCCAGTGGTTAGTGGAGGAGGGACTCCGGACAGGACTGCAGGGTACTGGCAGGACAGTTTGGATAGTGATGGAGGAGGGGCTGTGGACAGCCTGGGCAGCGACAGTGATGATGATGAGCCTTTGTTGTCGCTGGATGAGATCATGTCTCGGGGTTCAAAGCCAGCTGCCACGCCAGAGAAGAGCTCGTATTCAGAGCCTAGCACCCCCGTGTCCTCGAGCCATGTAAGTATGCATCCAGCTGTTCTACAATTCTATAGAATTCTGCAGTTTTAGAATCTGTTTCAATTCTGGAGTTCACCTTTAGAGATATTGGAGTTTGCTGTCTCAGGAGCCAAAAGGACTTGCCAGTGTAAATGCATGAATTAAAAATCTATACCTGTGTAATGGGATGCCCGTGCATTTGTTCAAGTGAAGTAGAAGAGAATGCTGTGGTTCAGTTGTGTTTCTGTTTGCTGTTGAACTGGTTTTCACTCCCCAGGTTCTGTTGTGTTTAGTTTACAGCTGTCCCCAGCAGACCATTGAGTTACAAAAACAGCCTCGCAAGTATGCTGAAGGAAAAGGAGGAACAGCAGAGGTGAGTTAGCTTCCTGTTGCCTGCAAGACACCAGCATTGCTGCAGGGCAGTTGTACAATCTCCTTTAAAGTCTGAGGGAAAGGGTGGCTACGTTTTTATAGCATGTTTTACATTTCGTTTCTCCCCCTCCTGATCTGGTTTGAATGGATGCAGATAAGGGGTTGCATTGCCATGGCTCGCTGCACTGGAATGAACCTTAAGAGCAGCTGAGCAACAAAAGAGCAGGAACAGCTACGAGAGACAAACTGCAACCCAAACGCAGCAGAACGAATCACTTTATGAGCAGGAATTCTACTAAGAGGTGCAATGCTCCATCAGTTCTAGATTTGTAATACTGGAGCATTGTGAAGCACGCCCTTTAAGATTCCCCTGTGCTGCTGTAATTGTGCTGCTAATCTGTTTGGTTGATTGTTGAATTTTGTGTTGAAACCCTCAGAGTGAAAGAGATTGATCTCCAGTTCCAGAATGACATCGGAGAGGGCAAGGCGATGTGGAAACTGGGTGAGGAGCTGGAAGAGGGCAGTGCTGATGAAGAGGAGCTCATTCCTGAAGAACACCGGTAACAACACATTATTTACAGCCTGCATTGGGAAACTGACTTGTTTTTGCTCATGTCTCCACTTGGTTTGGGTTTTTTCATTGGGAAAAGTGAATAGAAACATTTCTGTATTCAGCACACAGGTGCAGATTCTAAAGCACATGTTCTTGTGTTGTGCAGTCAGTTCTGTTGAAGACTAGTTTTCATACACCAGCAGTGTGTGGAGAGCCATCTGTAGATGTGAGTGGTGGGGAGGGCAGCGCTCCAGATAAGGGTTTTAGTCTGGGAGTAACTTTCCCTCTGATTTTAACACAGAGAGTAAAACTTCTTTTCAGGCAGTAAAATGCAATATTATCTTGAAGTCATGTTTAATCTCGATAAATACTGTACAATCTTTAATAGTAATGGGGTAGGCATTAAAAAAGAGCCTTCCATTTGAACTGAAATGTTACTTTGAACTCTACAAGGTTCTTTATCACCTCAGCGCAGTTTTCGCAGTACCCCACTGACTGCAAATTAATTACCTTACTTACATTTTAACATTAAATTCATAAACTCAGTGAACATGTTAAAACTTGAATATAAAGCCATACAGGTAAATCAAATACGGAAATTCATTAATAAGTTATAAAATTTTTACACATTCAGTTTAAATTTGGTGTGTATTTCTGTTTTTTTTTTTTTTTTTTGATGCATTCAAACGGCAGGTACACAGCTTACCTGGCGCGCTGGTGGAGGGGGTGCCTGGAGGGGAAGACATACCCACACCAAAAAATATTATTAAACTAAAAGACAATGTTGAAACTAAAAGACAATGATTCATTTTCAAAAGGGACTGGGAAGAGGGAATATGGGTTCAATCACGCTTCTTACAAGATGAACACGTTCTTGCATTCTCAACTAGGATCCTTATTACCCCTGTATCGTTTAACAGTGATCTCCTTCCACTGAGAGACTAATCATTTAGGTTATTTTTTGATTGTGGTGGTGGTGTTTCTTTTTATTTTATTTTTTTAGGGATTTTGTGGAGAAGTTTTCCATTATTTCGGAGGCCATTCCGGACTTGCACCCGGGAGAGGAAATCTTCCACTTGTCAAACTTCGGGAAGCTCTTCACTCAAGAAAGTCTTGGCTTGAGCAACTGCAGATTGAGCCCTGAGAGTCGTGAGCAGGACACGCTTCTGAGGTAAGAAACGACAGAGAGCGCTTGGAAGCGCTGCCACAAAACACTGTCCTTTGATAAAGCGTGAAATGAAACAGGAGAGAGAGAGAACCCCTCCTGCCTCTCTTTACACATGCGCAGTGTGTCACACGTGCATTTTCATGATTCTGATGCTTCTAATTTAGTATTGTGGGGGGGTGTGGCCTGCGTTACTGTAACATGCTTAGGATCCGCAGTGTGCTCTTCTGTGAAGTGTGCAATAAGAGAAGTTACCTTAGATTTCTTGTATGTGGATTTGCACCATACCAACTGACCTGTGAAAATGTAAGTTTGACAGACAGCCGTCTCCATTTGCCACAGATTTTGACGTGTTTTTGTTTCAGAAGAACAGATTGAATAATGGGAGGTGACCTGCATTCCATTCTAATCATCGCTTTGCTTTCATTTTGTTTAACAGTTTCTACCCTCGAAAGCAAACATTTGTGTGCAGTCAAGGCTTTCTAAAGATAGCGTTTCAGTGTGCTCCTCGTCAGCCATCTCTTTACAAGTGGTTGTTTCAGGTAAGGAGGTTTCTACAGCGGGGGATTTCTGTTGAGACACGAGGGGGGGTCCCTCATGCCTTAGATTTCACTGCTCATTCTTGGGCCCCAGCTGGCTTGACAATGTCTGTAATAGAAATGAATTGCTTGACGCATGTCTACAGAAACAGTGTGTTTGAAGACAAGTTTGAGATGAATTTCTTGACGCATGTCTACAGAAACCTTGTGTTTGACGAAGACAAGTTCTGCAGCAGACATTTCAAGTATGAAACAGAAAAAAAAGGACTCCTGTAGTAACTGAGAATAAAGGGGTCTTGATTTTTTTTCTTTTGTGTTCCTCTTCCACAGATGATGTCTGTCCATTCAGATATTCTGACTTCTAGACTAATTCTTAAAGGGCTAAGAGACCTTGCATTGAATGCTGCTGATCAGATAGGTACGTGGTGTGGAATGAGAGCGAGTGGTTTATTTTTAATAACAGCAGATTTGTATTGTCATGCATGTTCACGCAGTGTAGATGCCTAGGGCCCCGTTTCAGTTATTTTTGAGAGTATATTTTACAGTTTGGAAAACAGTTTTATATGCATGTAATTATTCTGTGTGTAATAGTATAGTACAGTATCATATTGAATTGTATTGTAATAGTGTTTTTTCTTGTTTTCATTCAGTGCTAAATAAGAAAAGCCCAGCCCGAGTCTGGCTGCCACCACTGGAAGACGTGACGCTTGTGTTTCTCAACATGGGCGTCCCCTTTGGCAGCCTGTTCCCCCTGGAAAATCTCCAGCCAGACTTTTCTGAAGAGGAGATTGTGTAAGTACAGTCCTGACAAGTGCACCTCTCAGATCCACAATGGGCAGGCTGGGGGTCTGTAGTGACCACCAGCATAGCCATGCAAGAGGTCTGAATCGATGATGCTCCCACAGTATTCCTAAAAGCCTTGAACGACGACTCCCTTTGGTGTAGCTTGCACTGTACTGTGAAAGGGACTGACAGACATTTGCTTTTAATGTCTTATGCTTTTTTTTTTTTTTTTATTCTTTTTTTTTCAATGTTGAACAGGCAAAGTGTAGATGCCGTGGCAGAGGATGCTGTAGAGAGTCGTGAGTGTGATCCGGTGTGTTTCCCATTGCAGAACTTCGTCAATGTACTTCAGGTGAGTCGCACAAAGCCAGTGTTGGTTTTAGATGGTGGGAATCGCCTCTGACATCACACGCACGCATACGCGAGCACGCGCACACACACACACACTCGCACACATACATCATTTTAGCACTGGGGGTGGTGGTTGTTATTCTTATTAACCTAAAGTATATATTGAAATGTCAAGGATGTTTTAAGATGTGAAGGGATTGGCCCTGCCACTGGTATACACGGTTGAACTCAATGCATGTGTCGTTCCCTCTGGTTTAGTATCTGGTGATGTGCACCTCCCTGTGCCCCAGGGCCTACAGTGACCGGGACAAGCTGCTGCTGCTGTCCCTGCTGTGCAGAGTCAGCCTGGAGAAGGGGCTGCGCCTGCACCCCATGGTGGAAATCCAGACCATCATTCACAACCTGCTCAAGAGCATCAGGCACTGGGACACGCAGGCAAGTGCAGCTCGGAGGAGCCTCATTACACATTCTGTAAAGTGTAGTGTGAATACCGATAACCTGCTTCTTGTCACAAACACCTGGGATTGAAGTGCAGCAGCTGTGTACACAGCTTCAGAGAGTCTGCTCGTCTTCAGGAAGCCATGACAAATGATCTGATGAGCACACAAGCTTCAGGTGCAGCACACAGGCGTTGTCTCTGTTATCTGTATACAGCTTTGTAAAGGTGGAGGAACGGAAGAGGCACAGTTCCGAATTAATAACAGACAAGCCCAAACTGCTGGCTATTAATATATCTGAGCACTCATTCTCTATGCTTTCCTTCTCGAAGATACAGTGCCCTGCTGTAATCAACGTTTAATATATCTGTGATCTGGACCGGAGACTAATCAACGTTTTAATATATCTGTGAGCTGGACCGGAGACTGTAATCGATGTTTAATATATCTGTGAGCTGGATCGGAGACTGTAATCAATGTTTACTCTTGTCTAAATTACAACAAACTGCAGTACTAAAATAACTGTTCCTAGTCCAAGTATTCAGTTTTTGTTTTTGATGATTAATGATTGTAAGTGAAACATGTTGTTTTTTTTTTTTTCAGATGCCTCTAGTTTGTCTAACCTTGATCAGCCTAGCAGCTCATCACCATAACCTGCGATGGCTGGTTACATTACTGCCCATCTACTCCCGCGGCAGGCAAGTACAAAAAACAATACAATTCGACTTTGATTTTTAATATGCTTCTGTGTCATTCTAATCTGTAGATTTAAAAGCATAAACTATAAACAATTTAACACCACCTTCCAGAAAGCTTGGCTTAAATCGTGCATCAGAATATACTTCATTTTGCTTCAGGAAAGATATTTCTTCTCTGACATTCTGTATTGACATTCAACTGTTGTCCGTGAGTATATTTCAAACCTGTATGAGATTTCTCATCTGTTTTGTAGACAACTCAGGAGACATGTGAGCCTGGCGCTCATCTCCAAACTCTTGAACAGGAGCTGCACTTACACGATGGAAAATGCTGATCTTCAGGTATGAATGCAAGCTCCAGATATCCCTTCTGCCATTCAAGTTGTTTCTTGATTAGTTTCATGCTCACACCCATGCTTTGTATTTCAAGTGCTGGCTCGACGATTGTAAGCAGGGCCGGGTCACTTCCTGGTTTTCAGTTCCATTCCCCATTTCCAATTCCTTTTTAAAAAAAAATTCCCAATTTCGATTTATTTCGAATGAATTGGTATTTCAGAGATATTTAATAATCTTGTGGTTGTTCAACTGCTTTCATCTGAAGCCAGTTTAATTGACTAACAGTCACTTCAGTTTAATGTGTTGCCGCTGTGAAAAGCTCATTTTAACGGAATACTGCTAATTGCAGTTTTGATCAGTGATGTGTTGGAATTGATTACATGGGAATTGGAATTGATTTTGAAAAGGAATTGGATTTCCCCCAACCCTGATTTGTAAGGAAAGTCGAGAACACAAACAGTGCTGATACCCAAGCTCAGCCACCCTGAAGAAGTATTTGTAAACGTTAAATGTGATCTGAAAGTCTCTTGGCTTGTTTTGCAGATAACCGAGCTGCGTCCTTACTTGATTCGAATGAAGCCCTCCTCTCTGTTAAAAAATATGAAAGCTGAAAAGAAGTGGGGGAATCTGCTGGGAGAGGATCAGCCATCGGAAATCAGTCTGGATCAGGAGGTGAGGAGACTGGCTTCTTAACACACGTGTGTCCCAACGTATCACTGCAGTGCTGTACTGAATATACTAGTGTGTGTCACAGCATATCACTGCGGTGCTGCACTGAATATACTGGTATGTGTCCCAGCATATCACTGCAGTGCTGTACTGAATATACTGGTGTGTGTGTGTGTGTCCCAGCATATCACTGCAGTGCTGTACTGAATATACTGGTGTGTGTGTGTCGCAGCATATCACTGCAGTGCTGCACTGAATATACTGGTGTGAGTCCCAGCATATCACTGCAGTGCTGTACTGAATATACTGGTGTGTGTGTGTGTGTCGCAGCACATCACTGCAGTGCTGCACTGAATATACTGGTGTGTGTGTCCCAGCGTATCACTGCAGTGCTGTACTAAATATACTGGTGTGTGTGTCACAGCATATCACTGCAGTGCTGTGTAAAATTGTGTGCTTGTTTTGTTCCAGGCGTACTACCGTGCACATAGCCTGTTGGCATTGGCCAGTGAAGTGGTTCACTTTGATTCTGTTCCTGCCGGTCAAAGAGTAAGTATACAAAGGAGACTGGAGGGGCAGGGTGCAGCTAATGCTCCCTACATGCAGGTGTTTCCACTCCTCTCTGTCTGGTGGAAGCTTGCAGTGAAGTGGCAATGGGAAACACATGCTTTTAGTTGGGTTTGGCAGTGGCTTACCACTTGAAACCTATTTCGATGTGCATTGAAACCGCAAAATCATTTGTCTTTTATGAACCTTTTTGCTACCAAAGGTACCCAACTGTTACTGCTAACGACCATTCAGTGCTACTTACTACAGGCTGGGTCGGGTGGACTGGACGACACAAGACCTGTTTGTAATCTTCTGTATCCAGGTATCTGCTGTACTGGACTCTGCAGAAAGGACTGCTGTGATTCTCACTTGATATAAATGACTAAGAAAATGGATTTTATGTTTTAAATGGACACAGACAGTACACTCCCTCCTGTGTTGTGTAGTCTCTTTTATTACATCTCGTCTCAATTTGAAATACTGTATCTAGTTCCAGTTCAGTGATACCCTTGTGTTTGTCTAACATGATGTCAATCTGTTTCTTTTCAGAAACATCTAGTGCTACTGTCTGCCGAACTGGAAAAGCACATCAAATGTGATATCAGGGAGAGCGATAAGCTTGTTTACCGCAGCAAGGTCAGTATCACTGTCATGCTTAATGAGGCTGAAGTGTCCAAAGATCATGGATGGGACACGCTCTCTGTTGAGGACACTGCTGTACAGTGGGGGCCCTATGGCAGGCTGGCTAGGACTAGGGATGAAACAAGACTCTCAGTCCTCGGAGTCCTCCAGCTCTACAAGGGTTCATGACTGGAGCGCCTCCACAAACTGGCCTGTTCTGGTGCTCTTGTGAAAGGGGTTCTGTGGAGGATATTTCCTGGTTAATAAACGAACTGCCCTCTGAGAATTGTGAAGGGCCTGGGGACTGAAGCTCTACTGTACAGTCCAGTGATGGTTTCATGTGTTCAGCACTAAGTGATCAGAATGCCATTTCACTGTATACAAATGCATTCATTTAATGTTCTAACCTTCCAGTCTTTCTTTTTGTAGGTGAAGGATTTGGTTGCACGGATTTATATAAAATGGCAGGAACTCCTTCAGAGATCCAGGCCTCTGCAGGTAGGGTGTTGACTTTGTTTCATCAGCTGTAGTGTGTTGCCAGACCAAAATAATCCCCATCGTTTTCAACACGAGTGCAACTTGATTCAGATCAACCAACCACCTGGCTGAAAACAATATTCAAATGTGTTCATTGTTGTTTTTTGCATTTTAACTAATCTTCCAGTTCACTGTAAATGATATTTGAAGTGATGTGAGCTATTTCACTCAATGTTTTTCCTTCTTTATGTAAGTCAAGGTTGTTATAATAGTAGAAAATACTAGTGGAGGCTTTGAGTAAATTGTTGATGCTCATAATGCATCGGAGTAGAACAATGCAACATGTCTAAGACTTTTGCACAGCAGTGTATATCTCAAGGGTTCTGTCCTGGTTCAATAAATACATTTTGAAGATGGAGTAAACAAAAAGCAGTGTTACTGTATCTTCTGGAAGAGATTGCTTCAGCATCTCCCACTACCAGAGCTTTGCAATAAAACCTTTTTGATTTGACTTTTTAGGGTAAGCTGCATGACTACTGGGAGCCTTCAGCAGAGGACGCAAGCACAGCCAGCCAAGAAGCGGAACCGGAACCTGAACCAGAACCTGAATCAGAACCGGAACCTGAATCGGAACCAGAACCGGAACCTGACAGGGAGGCCAACAAAGAACCTATTGTCTTAACAGTTGAAGAATGTGAGGCTAGTGGAGAAGAGATGCAATGATTCAGTTTGCTCTCTTCAGATCGGTTCTGAACATTCAGCCTGCCCTCCACTTGCCTTCCACATTTCAATACACCAGCAATATTAAATACAACACAATCCACTGACTGAATTCTCATACAGTCAGTATCAAAACGCTTCTCCCCTCCGACGTCCCCACTGATAAACGGGCTGAAGAAATCTGATACCGTTTCTATAGTCTAGATTATACTTTACAACAACAACAAAAAATAAGGCAAATGAATTCTTCAGTGTTTCGGTATTAACCCTTAGCTGCCCAGTGTCCAGTATATTTGACATTGCGAGAATAGGCATTAACAGGTATGGGAACACACCCAGGGCAGCGTTGTTTCCAGGTTGACAGGTTTGCCTGGGCGATCTCAACACTACAAGGTGGGGAGAGCTGACAAGAGAATGAAGTGCAATTGTTACTTCAGCCTCAGGTGAAGCTGCTCAAACAGTGCATTGTTTTTATATGTAGAGGAAAGACCACACGCAAAAGAAATAATTCTACTGCACTTAGTACATATTTTTGTTACTGTATATATTTCTAAAGAAAGTAATTGCACTTGGCAGTAGCCATTCTGTTGCAACCCTGTCCACGCTGGGTATGTTTACAGGCAGGCAGTATTCAGAGTAAAGAATTCAGAATTCAGAAGTGCAACGATACCTGTATCTTCAGAGTATTTACCTTTCAGAAGTATTAAATAAATCTGTTTGTTAGTGTGCTGATTTCAAAACATGAAAAGAATGATCCATCACCTTTATAATTGAGTACCAATCAAAGGCAGTTTGTCGGCACTGAGTGTTTTAAAAGCCAGTTGGAAGTGAACTGCCCTCGTCTATTTACTGCCGTTCCAAGGCTGTAAACTGACCATGAAAATATGATGCAAAGCCAGCAGATGCACCTGATTCATCACCTAAACGTGAGCTTTGAGCTTTCCTTACACTTAACTGAAGAGCGACCTGAAGCTGTGCAAGCTGGGATACGTAAGTGTGTCGCGTTTCAAACGAGAGCTCATCCTGCCCAGGATTGCAATCCCACAGTTCACTGCAGACATGATGCGTTTCTGAGGATCGTGAAATAAAAATGATTTCATATCAAGAGTATAAAAGGAAGGCAAGACAAATCGCTAAAATTGTTTTGTGTTGAGTAATTAACACGTTTTATTCCATGTAGTTAATACCCAACACCTTCCGATTTCTTCAAGGTAATTACTTGGAGAATGTGGGTATCAGCGCGCCCCTGATTCAGAATATTGTGTGTTCATGGACAGCTCTGAATTCTGAAAGCCTTATCCTGTAAATCATTAGCACTTCCTCTTCCTTGTGTTCTGTATCTCTGGGGTTAAAAATGAAACCATGTTAATATGAAACCCAAAACCAATACTGATTTCATGATCAGTTCTCACTGAATGCCAGGATAGCATTTGTAGACTATATAAAAAATAAAGAAAAGCACAAAATCTCTGAAGGCTTTTCCCCATGCAGTTGCTGGTTGTTTTGCCCTTCTGTACTCTCCCCTCTCTCCATACACCACCTTCAGGACCCACATTCTGCTCTGTAGTAATTTATATTACAATCGAGTGTAGCCTGCACCAAGTAAAGCTCTGTTTGGAATGCTCAGGGTGCATCGCCTTCATTAAAGGAATATTCTGAGAAGAGTTAGGAATTGCATGGAAATATTCGCTATTGTTTTCTGCACCCCAAGCCATTTGAATGTATGTTTTTGTATTCAGTTAGGTCAGAAATTGTTGTTCATTGTTTTTTGGTTTCTGCACATTTTTAAAAAATATATTTTCTATATTTAAAGCCTTGTTTTTCAGTTCTTTTTATAATGTTTGGTACCGGTACCACTCTCTTCATGTGATTGTAATAACAGCACTTTTAAATATTTGTTAGTTCTGTAATAAAAATACGAGTTTGTTCCTGCTTTGTAATACGGAATTGTTTTCTGTTCCATGTGCAGTTTGTATTTGTGTGTAGTGGAGTGTGTGTCTGTTTGCAAAGTGAACAGTCCCATCAAGTGTCTCCTGCTGCTAGTAATGTACAGTCCTGTGCACATTTATTACAATACCAAGCTTCGTCATTGATATCCTTTTATATACCCACTGCCATGAAAACCTCTGGGAGTGAAATTTCAGTTTCGGTCAGTAATCAGCGATATAGAAACAGGCACTCGTGTGAAAATGTGCTTTTAATAGGCATCTTAACAACTTTGAAACATCCTCATGCATTTTTCCATTTGTGGCTGTGTTCCCTTTCTACTTTCAAATGAATTACTGTCAAATTAGACTATCACTAGTAATTTGCCTATTTTAAATGAATTGCATGTGTGGCCTGTTAAAGTCATCAATTAAATTAGACTATCACTAGTAATTTGCCTATTTTAAATGAATTGCATGTGTGGCCTGTTAAAGTCATCAATTAAATTAGACTATCACTAGTAATTTGCCTATTTTAAATGAATTGCATGTGTGGCCTGTTAAAGTCATCAATTAAATTAGACTATCACTAGTAATTTGCCTATTTTAAATGAATTGCATGTGTGGCCTGTTAAAGTCATCAATTAAATTAGACTATCACTAGTAATTTGCCTATTTTGTCACTTCTGTGAGATGTTCAGTTCCTGTGGTTTGAGTTCCTATGCACAGCACATGAAAGGTGCAGAAGCACAGGGGTGTTGTGATGCGAGTGCACACGGCTGTATCTCTTGCAGCTTCACCAGTGTGGATTCAGGTCTGTTCACAGCACAGGAGAGAAGCCAGGAATCATTAGCTTCCAATGAACCCAGCTGTGGTGCTGGAGATTCAGTGTAAATACATGCTCTCTTCTCCTGCATTGTGAGTGTAAATACATGCTCTCTTCTGCTCATGCATTGCAAACCTGCTCATAAACAGGTAAATAGCTGTGTTTCTTAAAAAGGGATTTGTATTCCCTTAAACCCTTGCATTTATTTTTAATTCCTTCTTTCATGGTTCCTAATTAAACTAATTTTATAGGACATGTTGCTGTAGATCGTGATGCTCTGTCTGGCAGTGTTTTTTATTTCAGTGTCAAACACACCGCATATTTAGAAGTATGCATCATGCTTGCGTTTAATGCTATAAAACAGTAAGCTGCTATGATGTAATCCCAGAATTATCCAGCAGATGGCGACAAACCCATGAAGTATCTCACACGCAACCTGTCCCAGGCCGCAAGACCAAGTACGTTCTGACGTACTTGAATAGGCAAGGTATTGTCACGGACAAGTGTGTGTGTGTATGTTATTGCTTTTTTAAAATTACGTTTATGGAACGTATTTTGTTATTTCATTTAATGTATTTATTTGAATATTGTAACAAACTGTTTTGTTGTCCTGTTTTTAATGTAACTTGGAAAAATATCAACCACTATGGTAACTACAATCTTAAAAAAAAAAAGAAAACGTAGTCTTTATTATACAGTTACTTTATTATTTGCTCTGTAGAGTACAGAGCTATCGACTGCTGTTGAAAAAACACAGATATCATGACCTCAAGCGCAAAACAGCCCACACACTGACGCGCTAAATGAACTCCACCCCTATCAATGGGTTTTCTGGAAATGGCGGCATTTCCACTTATTTGTGTTGACTGTCAATACGAAAAACAGATTAACGAACACAATATATACTGCTGGGTTAACTTCGAAAGAATATCACATGCCAATGTAAAACTAAGAACTGAGAATATATTTAATCCTTATTCAAATGTCCAATGTTCCACGACTACAAAACTCCGTGTCATGGAACTGTATGTATAGGTACCACGTGCCAGTTTATGGTGGTCGACACACATGCATCTAAAAAGGCAAAACATTGATTTGTAAACGTTTGTCAAATTGCTAAAATCCTCCACTTTGCGTTTGAAAGACATTAGCGAAAAGCCTGTTGTTTTGAGTGATATGTTCAGAACACATGCATCCATCTGCAGTGCTGTGCAGCTACTGTATGTGAATCATATCCATAATCATAACAACACCAATAAATACAGCGTGAACCATCACGTATCTTCCACGTCGCCGGCATAATAACTCCTGTCAACATTTACAGAATATTTAATATCGTGCCATTATAACACTCGTTCTCGCAAGTTTTTTTTCTTCTTTTTTTTCCTGGAATAGTCATAAAATCATAAAATAACGACATTTGATAAAAGGGTTGAAAGTGTACAGTTTGTAAATACCGTATCTGTACAGACTGCAAATCAAACCAGCTGTGTAAATTAATTCAATTAATATTAATGAGGGGGCGGGTCTCGGCCGCCGCACCTGAGCGAGAGAATGCAGACAGACAGGAACACTTGCCGCTGAGCGAGAACACTGTGTTTTGGTTTCATACATGGAGTCTACGCGATTGCGTGCGAAAGTCTTGTCCTGGTATAATGGATTTAAAGCATTTTGCTGACCGGCATTTCTTCTTTTCCAGAAAAAGGTAAGGTACCGCGGTATGCGTTTTATGTTGATAAAAACAAACCAGAAATGTTCTAGTGCTATGACTATTCTCCAGCACTGCCCAGGGCTTTAAATCATGCGGGTAACGCACCGACAGCGATATAATAATAACAACAACATCGTTCACAATTGAGTTGTGTGAGATTTGTAATAAGTTATATCTTCATATACACTGTTTATGTTAGAAGGTATGGATGCAGCCAGTACTGAAAGTCTTCTCGCACAGCTTGTATTCACGTTGCTGTTATATTTCTATTTATAAACTGTATTGATATGCGAATAATGGATATCTTAGTGCGGTATCGATTACCCAGTTTATAAGTGACGCATGTACCTGTGTGCTGATTTTTGTCAATGTGTTCAGTTAGTGCGGGATGCAAACCTTTATTGATTCAATTGACGGGCTGCGCCTCCTACAGTGTAAACCTAGATAGGAGTTCTTCTTAAGCTATTGGTGACGAATCCTTCACCAGAGAGGGCTCGGCTTATTTCTGCATGAGCTGCAGTACAGTATGCATGTCATTCCATGTCAGTCACCCAGTCTGGAATCTGTGGGCCTCGAGTCAAAGCTGCGACAGTGGGCGAAGTTTAGCACCGAGAGGACAGACTCCGTGCTGACTTTGTGTTGGTGGATAGCGCTTTATTGTAGTGTCATTTTATTTTAGATTTTGAAGTAGTTGGTTAGATGTGAAAAATGACCACGACATAGAGATTATTAAAACATACACAAAGAAATGAGCAGCACTGTGTTCTACATGGACCATATCTTGTCTTGAAGTGTTTTGAAATTGAATTGACATGTACTTGCTCTACAGTACTGGCACAGTAGTGATCCGTCTCCTCTTAGAACCTGGTGCAATGGCACAATATGATATTCAAGCATGGTCCTGCATTAGTGAAGCGGTTTGTGCATGGTGCTTCTCATGTGTTCCCTCAAGCAATGCTGCATGAAGCACACTGGTCATGAATGATTAGTCTATAATTATAGAGATGCCTACGCATAGCCTGTCAATAAGGGTACCGATATCAAATAAGCCTGGAGCTATCATCATCATCATCATCATCATCATCATCATCTGTATTCTCAATGTGTAGAATAGCCCCAAATCTGGAAGCACATGCCCACAACAAAAGAACATGTGCTTCCCAAGTTATGGGCTTCAGCAGATCAGCTGATGGGATTGTAGCGCTGTGGACCCTACGACTCCATTGAAATGTACTGGGAGGGATATTCGATCTAAATCCCGCCATCGTTAAGATGCTTGGGGTTGTTTTAACCCATTCAAATCATTGGAATGAAACAGCAAGATAAGCCCCATGAAAGGCAGGCTAACCACATTGCACTTCTAACATGCTCCTTGTGTGCAGGAAGGGTATTGCACACTTCATCTCTATTTGAAGCACTTGCTATCTCTTATGCACGAGGCAGACTGCAGTACAAGCGCACTGTGAGTCTCTTTGTTCTGTCGCTCTTCATTTTAAATAAGGGCTCCGCGCTCCCTTTGTTCCCTTGGACTGTCCTGTCTGAAACTCAGTGTGATCGGACCGCTCACAGGGAAGGAGTCCCGCTGTGGGTGAAATCGGGGTCCCTCATCATGATGGTCCATCAGATAACACTTCCTTTCCCTGCTCAGTTATGCACAGCTTTCACCATTCAGCAGCTATCAGTAAAATGCTTTCTCAAACTCTGAAAAAAGAATGTCTGTCTGACTTTAACCCCAGTTTGGAATAACCAGCTCTCCTTTGTTCAGGGTAAATTAAGCTGTTGGTATTGCCGATAAACCAAAAATATCATCATGCAATCCCATTGTCTATTTATTCTTGATTTTCCAAACACAAAACTGAAACTCAAACATACATTATGTGTTTCTAATAGTTTAGAGTATTTATAGTGATTTAAGTAGCAACTTACATGAATTCAATATTTGCCACACACCCACATCCAGACCCACACAGCAACAGACAGACACACACACACACACACACACACGCATACACCCACAGACACACACATGCACATGCATATTCTCTGTAAATTCCTTTATTGTCATTCTGATAAACCCTTGTATTAAGTCCCAGTTGACTTGCTAGAACAAGCTGTTCTGTTTGTGTGCCACAGTAAACCAAGCCCTCGTTGAAATGGGAGGTTCAGGGGACACTATTAAAGGGAATACCTGTAGAACAGTTCCCTGGCTATTCACTTCAGTAGTGTTACAGAGATTTTCAGCTGGTCTGTGTGAAACTGTGGCTTTTAAAAAGTCTATGGACGGTGCAAAAGCTTTACATCTGCTGGTTATGGCAGAGTGCTGTTAAAGCTTAATGTAAAGTGTTCCCATGCAGATATATACAGTGCCATATAGAGTAGAGTTTAGTGTAACACAATACACTGACCTGTACCTATATGTGCCTACCTCGGTTCTTTGTTACTGCACCCCCACTCTACCTCGGTTCTTTGTTACTGCACCCCCACTCTACCTCGGTTCTTTGTTACTGCACCCCCACTCTACCTCGGTTCTTTGTTATGCACCCCCACTCTACCTCGGTTCTTTGTTATGCACCCCCACTCTACCTCGGTTCTTTGTTACTGCACCCCCACTCTACCTCGGTTCTTTGTTACTGCACCCCCACTCTACCTCGGTTCTTTGTTATGCACCCCACTCTACCTCGGTTCTTTGTTACTGCACCCCACTCTACCTCGGTTCTTTGTTACTGCACCCCACTCTACCTCGGTTCTTTGTTATGCACCCCACTCTACCTCGGTTCTTTGTTATGCACCCCACTCTACCTCGGTTCTTTGTTATGCACCCCACTCTACCTCGGTTCTTTGTTATGCACCCCCACTCTACCTCGGTTCTTTGTTACTGCACCCCCACTCTACCTCGGTTCTTTGTTACTGCACCCCCACTCTACCTCGGTTCTTTGTTACTGCACCCCCACTCTACCTCGGTTCTTTGTTACTGCACCCCCACTCTACCTCGGTTCTTTGTTATGCACCCCCACTCTACCTCGGTTCTTTGTTACTGAACCCCCACTCTACCTCGGTTCTTTGTTACTGCACCCCCACTCTACCTCGGTTCTTTGTTACTGCACCCCCACTCCCTCAACTCTTAGTAACACAGCGCACACAACAGCAGCAGTTAAAAGATATTCATTAAAACAAACAAAACTTCACCAGGTTCTACAAAAGCAGTGGCATGAACATTCACACTGACTTTTCGAATGACATGTTGTGTAACTAGTGATGATGATGATGATGATAACATGAATAAACAATGCGGTTTAAAGAGCTCCCATGTCAAGCTCTGTTCTCATATGTCAGACATTTGTAATGGGTTATAAATGAGTGCCCTGTCCATTCTCTCTTCAATTGGAAAGTATTATAGGAATATAGAGTTAATATAAATAGTGTAAATATGAAGATGGTAACATGAGTTATTCATAAATGTCAGTGTTAGTAAGATAAGTTGATGACTTTTTTAAAATTCTCAAGTTATTTGAAGAACGAATATAAACTGAAAAGGATGTAATATTACCGTCGATTTTTTTCTTTATGCATTCTGTTTAATTTTATATGTACATTTATGTATATATACTGTATATATATATAATGCATTTATTGTAGTGTCTTTGAAATTTACATAAACGTAATTCACACAAAAAAAAATCTACAAATGTATGTTTGTTCCAGACACACATGCCAGTAAATAAGTGTATCAATAGTACAGTGAAATAAACGATTTATGGGCGAGCAAGCTACACCAACAGAAGCAGTTGTGATGCTCAGGCTGTTGCTACGGCGACGGCATAAAAAAAAAATTGTAGCAGTGCGGCTTGCTGGTGCGCTGGCTCTTTAGTAAGTATTATTGGAAGGCTTTTGAGTGACGCAGGCTTGCACAGACACCACATGCTGGAAGCACAGTGACAGCGGAGGGCTTGAACAAGTAGGGTTGAGTCGGATGGCATGCCCGCTGTTACACAATCAAATCCAACAAGGTGAGGAAGATTCTCCTGTCTGCTGGGCAGTGAGCAAGAAATACAGCTGGAGCCGTAGGATCTGAAAAAGGGATTGATTTTATCTGGAGACAAACGCCATGGGGTTTGGTGGAATATGATGTGGTTATTGGCTCATCTCTGATTTTCATGAATATTGTAATAAGCAATTTAATTTACATGTGAGCGGAATCATCTATTGCTGTCACTCGTTCTGACAGCTTTCTCTATCTGATTTAAAATGCACGGAGGAAATTCATTTTATTCTGGATCATTATTAGACTGTGTTACTTGGAATTGCATGCAAACTGTTTTTGTTTTTTCTTCCTACAAGCAAAAAGACGGGGTCACGTCATTTTAAAGACGGGGTCACGTTATTTTAAAGATGGGGTCACTTCATTTTAAAGACGTGGTCACTTCATTTTAAAGATGGGGTCACGTCATTTTAAAGATGGGGTCACGTCATTTTAAAGATGGGGTCACTTCATTTTAAAGACGGGGTCACGTCATTTTAAAGACATGATAGTTTTATATCGGTGAACGCTTTGACTTTGAAGTTCTTCACTTTGAAGGATTATTTCAGAGTAGTATTTAATGCTCTGTGCTCAACAGGGCACAGTATAATATTTGTTGAAACAATTTTGGTGAGAAAACTAATTCTGTGTGGCAGCCCACCCTTGACTTTCCTCTAACTTAGTTTGAAATATTGGAATGTGCATTTGAAATCTGAAAAAGAAAAGTGGCTTTCAATGTGAATTCTTCATTCATAGTCATGCCTGCCTGAAGAGGAATGCAGAATGTTTATATTGCTGGAAATAGAAGAATCCACCCAGGCCCCTAAACACTGTATGTTGCTCTTTTAGAAAGAAAAAATAAATCGGCAGTATTTTTACAAGAAATTTTGCAATTTCTACAGTTTGATACATGATTTGCTGCGTTGCAGGAACAGGGGCTGAAAACTGGCATTGCACTGAGGCAGCTGGCCACCCTTGCTGCTGCCTTTTTATAATTAATAAGCTGCCTAATTCCTCCCCTTATCAGAGCTCAGAAGGATGAAACGCCAGTTCAGTACAGCGCCCTGTGCCTGTCACCTGTCCTTTTTAAATTCCACACTGTCCCTTTAAATTTCGAGTCTGAAGGCTCATTCATTACGGAGATGAAGCTAATGGTTATTTTTGCTGTGCAGCTTTCCCCTTCAGGAAGATGCGTTCGCGCTGGCAGTGCCCTCATAAGAGAAGTGCCTGGAACCCTTCATCTGCAGCAGCGTGCTGTGGAGCTTTCCCACGGTCTGGGAGAATGAAGAGGAGCTGCTCAGCTGTGCCCCTGCTCCTCTGCGCCTTTCTCCTGGGATCCACGGGTTACCCTTTCAAGCCAGCAGTGGATGTGGATGTTACTCCCAGGACCACGATACTCTGCAGTGGTAAGAGACAGCCAGGCCCTTGTTCATTCTGTGGAGATATGCTGGCTCCTTGTTAACGCTACCCATTAGCACATTGCTTAGAGACTGAGTAGTGCATGGCACAGGGGAGACCTTCGCACAAAACCCCTTTTATCTACGTTGGCATCAAGCTTAAAAACGACATCATTACTTAGGCTTGTCGTGGAGCGATGTGCTTCTTAGTTTTATTTATTGGGCAACTGAAAAGTTATTTTTTAAAATCCTTTTTAGTTGATTATTTGATACAGGGTTTAGTGAAATGCCCAGAAGGATGATGAAACCCTTGGCGTTATTTACAGCTTTACAAAATAAATATCACTGGTTTATTAATCATTTTACATTTGCATTAAAAAAGCACCAACAAATTCTTATGGATAATATTGAGTTGCTTTTTGGGTTAAGGTGAGAATAAAGCACACGAGTGAATTGACTGCT